>NW_019059723.1:248135-260824 GCF_000696155.1 Zootermopsis nevadensis | reverse complement strand
ATGCTCCTACAGACTGCATTGGCAGCAGAAACGCATCTGGCAGAGGGACTGGCCTTGAAATTACGTTGTACAGTAAAGGTAGAGTAGTCTCTGATAGACCTAGTAGGTATGCAGAGACTAACTGTTTCAAAAACAGATAAGCAACTATTTTGTCTTTAAAAACATTAACGAGGAAAAGCGAATCCAAAAGCCTCCTCCTTAAATGCAACGATAAAAAAATTAATCTGATATATTATCATAATTATAGGCACAAAATCCATTATAATAATAATAATAATAAATATCAATATAGCAATTCTAATTTCTTTATATAAATTGGAGTGATATAAGCCTTCTTACTGCCTTCAATTAGGCCCTAAGTTACGACCTACATTTGCATTGTTTGTAACAATACAACTGGAATTGCTTTAGAAGGCGTTTTGTCAAAATGAATTTCTTAACAGTCTTAATATTAATTCCATTTTCTACAACAAAGTACTGCAAGTAACGGCTATAGTGTAAGCGAAAGACAGCAACGATAACACCGGTTAACAGAAACAACAGACACGTTTCCGAGTCATTTCGATTCCCTAACATTCATCTTAATGTTAGCCTTCCGTATCATCCACGGTTTTAAATGAAAAGGATAATTTTCCAGGAGGTTTCCCATCACAATTTCGCAAGTATTATTTGTGTCGTTCATTCTCGCTACATTTCCAAGCACATAGTTGCTTCTTAATGACAGGTACAAGTCACGAAATTTCCTTTTACGTGTGCCTTATAGCTTAAATTTCCCACTTATTTAACTCATCTAATAATAATTCAATTCAATTCATTTATTAAAGTGCTTGACAACATCCAAAAAAGCCAATAACAGCCAAAAACTAACAACAATACAAAAGCAAACAAACAATGAACTGAATATATAAATGTACAATATTAATTTATTGCAAAATAATTAATAAATAAATGAGCTAAATATTATGCATAAGTAAAATAATAATTAAATTAAAATCAGTTCTATTTTGGACAAACAACATACAAAATAAAATGTTATACTAAATAAACAATAAAAAACCATGATTATTGTTTAAAAAGCTGACTGACATCAGTAAACAAAACACGATCTTTGTTAAAGATGTCGATGCTCCTACAGACTGCATTGGCAGCAGAAACGCATCTGGCAGAGGGACTGGCCTTGAAATTACGTTGTACAGTAAAGGTAGAGTAGTCTCTGATAGACCTAGTAGGTATGCAGAGACTAACTGTTTCAAAAACAGATAAGCAACTATTTTGTCTTTAAAAACATTAACGAGGAAAAGCGCATCCAAAAGCCTCCACCTTGAATGTAACGATAAAAAAATTAATCTGATATATTATCATAATTATAGGCACAAAATCCATTATAATAATAATAATAATAAATATCAATATAGCAATTCTAATTTCTTTATATAAATTGGAGTGATATAAGCCTTCTTACTGCCTTCAATTAGGCCCTAAGTTACGACCTACATTTGCATTGTTTGTAACAATACAACTGGAATTGCTTTAGAAGGCGTTTTGTCAAAATGAATTTCTTAACAGTCTTAATATTAATTCCATTTTCTACAACAAAGTACTGCAAGTAACGGCTATAGTGTAAAATTCTGTGTAAAACAAAATTTAGAATCGAAAGCTTGTTTTGTGTTGCAGGTTGCGGCCCTCAGCACGCCCTCCTTGGGAAGACACGGAGGCCCCGTACGGCCTTCACCAGCCAGCAGCTTCTGGAGCTGGAAAAGCAATTCAGACAGAACAAATACTTATCCAGACCGAAGCGTTTCGAAGTCGCTACCAGCCTCATGCTTACGGAGACACAGGTAAATCTTTTGGGGATCGATATGTAATTAATTCACAGACAAGATCCTGTCGAAACTCAATGGACCTAAGGCAAACAAAAGTTTAAAAGAAGAAACAATTAGAAAGAAAATGTAATGGCAAAAGCAAAATACAACAAAAACAGATAAATAAATGCTGAGATAAATTGAAAATTGAATAGAAACTAGACTCTTGAATTATAGAAATAATGTTGGAAAAACTGTCACAATAATCGGAAAAAGGAAGAAATTTTATTATCATAGTTATGATTTCATAAAACTCAGATTTCGAAATGATTATTTCTCTAAGTAGCATCTGAGGTTCTCACGGCCGTGAGTACAAAGATGGCTGTCTTCTGGGCGATCGTTCTGATGATGGAGGCAGCAAAGACCTCTGAAACGTTGGTAAACTTCTACCACACTGCACGGCGCTACAACCCAGAAGACAGTCACATGCATTTACTAAATATTTCCCAGTTTCATATAATTCTTAATAAAATGGCAGTTGCTCGCGTTTTATACTAGTAGTCTATGAATCTAATCGACGAGTTCATTAATCATTTGAGAGGATTATTAAATAATTAATCGCTTAAAATATCGATGTCCCGGGGAGATACGTGGAGAAGGTTCGGTGTGAGCGACTTGTCTTGTCTTGAGGCGTAATCCGGAAATATGGGCAGCAGAGTAACGACTGTTTGCGCACAGACTTAGCGAGGGCTCTCAGCTGATTAGTGTCTCGATGCAAGCTGAAGACTGATTTTAAATAGTTAGCAATTGAGACATTATTTTATGCATAGGTCTACAGTCTTGAGCAAAAGTTAATAGACGTGTGATTAACTTGCCAGTATATGGGCTCTTTGCAGGTTCTGAAATAATAATAATAAAAAAAATTTCTACAGAATTAGATAAAATCTTTTCAACCCCTCGAAACCGAAACTCTTGTGAATAATATTTACGAATTTAGTCCGTACCGCAAATAAAACACATCTCTTTACCATCCTAAACATCAACTGGTTAATGCTGTTTAAGGAAAAAATCACTGTTTATTGTGAGAATGATACAAAACCCATTGAAACACAAATTAAGACTTGCATATTGTTGAGGCAGGTGGGGCATGAACTTCCCATTGGGCTTTAAAGGGCGCGTTTGTCGTTATAATTACTTCTACTACACACAAAGTTTCGAGGACTGGATCTGTCCTCACCTTCAGGTGTTGTTAAGGGGTCACCTACTCATTCGGGTCAGTTAAGGTGAGCTAATCCCTATCGCTGGAAAACCTGGATAGGACAATTGCACCTTATGTCATTTTATGTCAACGGGAGATAATAGTAAGAATAACAATAACAATTATAAGAAGGCATATGAATGTGAAGACTAAAGATTCTATAATACCAGACGATGGGCAATGTCAAAAAATCCAACAATCCAGATTGTGTTACACCAATGTCAGACCTATCCTTTGATATTTAAAGAAGTTCACAGAATAATAAATAATAGGTTTAGTATATGGATGACAAAGTGTATAAACAACTTAAACAGCTAAACACATCATTTGTAAACAAATATTAATATCGGTAATCTGTTGTATTGATCGTTCGATGTCTTGTTGTGGTGTATAATTTGTAGTTTTGTGTTCTGTTTATTTTTTAATTTTTGCAAAATCACATTTAATATTACTAAACGTAGTGCCATAAATGTATTATAGGCCTGATGATTGCTATATAGTATCCGAAACATATATATATATATATATATATATATATATAGTCTAAACAACGAGACAAACATTTCAAATTGGTGAAAAGTGTTGTGGAAACACGAAAATGTGTGTAAATAGGTGACGGTACAACAAATACAAAACTGCTAAAAGAAAAATTTCGTAATGCCCTACATTCGATTGTTATCATGTCTAACACCCAGTAGCTGTCACGTTTGTACAGGGAACGTCTTGAATGACAAGTGTAATCTTGCTTTCAGGTCAAGATCTGGTTCCAGAATCGCAGAATGAAGTGGAAACGCAGCAAGAAGGCACAGCAAGAGGCCAAAGCGAAGGACGAGGCAGAGAAGCGCAAACCCACGACTGCGTCCAGTAGCGGCAGCACACCGACGGACAGCAAAGCGAAAGAGACGTCGCACGGGGACAGCGAGACATCGGGGCAGCAGATGGCCTCCAGTAGAAGCGTCAGTCCTGCCATCATGGACAACCATAGCACCAGCGCTGTGGCCACAGCCACTAACCTCGTGCTGGAGCAGAACTTCCAGCCACAGGGCAACGCCACCAGAGTGCATCACCTGCACCACCACCACCTCCAGAACCACCATCGGCGTCTCAGCCTCCAAGATGCCGGCGAGACTCTTTACAGGCCCTACGTTGTGTAAACGGGCCACAGCGTCGTTGCAAAAATTGTCCCGTTTCCTTAAAATCTTGGTGGCCGCAACTGAACTTCTCGTCGCGCTGATCAATGAACACACACGACACAATGTACGAAAGTCTTGCATATCAGTTGTTAAGCTCAAATAAATCTTGATTTCTTAGATATTCTCGACAGTGTGAATGGTTCGTGGTAGATACGCATTGCCCTGTTTAAGGTAACAACAGTCTTCTGGGACGATACGCCTTGTAGTCTCTAGTAAAAGTTGATCGCCCTGATCATGGAGGAAGTAAGCACCTTTGAAAACTTCAATCAGACTACACGGCGCAATAACCAAGAATTCATAATTACCGCCGTGAGAACCTCAAATCAAACTACAGTCAAATTCTCTCATAATGACGAATGGTTAAGTATGAACTTTGATTAAACGATTGACCGACACTGTTCCTTCTCACAAGCTTAATCCCCTTTCTTGTTTAAGACAAAATTAATGTTGATTTTGTGTCTATGAATATTTTTGTTATAATTTTGCAATACATTTTCTCCGTAAGTAGATAGCCTAAATATAAACGACGTTCGAGAAAATACTCGAGAACTCACATGTCAGCATTCTGTTGTGTGTGAGACGTTAAATCAGTAACAACATTTGTACTTCAATTAACACAACTGCATTTTTCTTCCTACCCGAGCGACATGTTTCAGCGATCCGTCATCTTCAGGGGTCTATTATACAGAATGCTCCATGTAAAACGTGATCCAACTACAACACACGAGATTCTTCGCGCACAAAACGAGACCAATGGCAAAATTGAATTATTGCAGCTGATGCAGTACTTGAAGTAGTCAACTGTTTTATCACTAGATGAGCACTTTCTGTGTTTCGAAATTCTGTTACCAGTCGGTGTATGCGGTACTCCCTTATCCAGATATGCATTGCTAAATGTTACTCTAACAGCAGCAAACGATTTTGAAACAAAATAACGTTCGAGAATAAACACGTGTTCAGCTCCTGACTACATGTTCGCAATTGCACAGCTCTACCGCAACTTGCTTGAGCAGTGGCCTAGCAACCTGGATGACCTTGGGGTAGTCTATTGCAAGAGGGTGGACCTGCTTCTGATTTAATTTTGTGTCGTGGTACGTGACTGTTGTTGGTTTGTGTTTTGAATGTTACACACCCTGCATATAACACAACGTTTGAGATTTGTGAGAACTTCGTGAAAGCTGAAGATGACTGAATAGTCGAAACATGTCGCTGTGATAAAAATTAGAGTGCAGTTGTGTTGGATAAAGTTTAATTACTGTTACTGTTTCGGGAAGTGTTCTGATGTGGAGTTCAGTTGCTTTATGTGTTATGATTCGGCCATAACACAGATAATGTGAACAAGTATCAACTAAGGTGTCGTGATGTGAACTGTTGTACACAGCGGCTAATACGGAACTTGTTAGATTTATCTCAGCCGTGACTTTGTGCGAGCGAGCACGCGTGTGTAAATAAGACAGTGTCGTGCGTGTGACGTGTGTTGTAGGCCTAAAGACACTTTAAAAACAAAAACAATAGTGGTCCAACCTTAACCACCATTCCCGCCCTCTGCCCGTCAACAAAGCAACAGGCGTACGTACAAGTGGAATAGACGCCTCTAAATCAACATGGAATATGACTCTTGTGTTTACAGTTGTCCTTTAGTCTACCTTTCAGAGGAAAGGCAGGGTTATGGCACCATGTCCGTGCGATTTCCCATCATACTCCATAAATTCTGAATAAATAATTTAATTTAACGTGGTATGTACACAATGACACTGAAGGTTACTCAATTTGTAATTTCCCAACATCAACATTACTGGAAAGGTGTACTCTTAAGAGAACATTGATATTCCGAAGGTGTTCTCCACGCCATATTACGCAGGCATGATTCTTGCACCAATTCGACTCAGGACAACGACGTCTCCAAATAAATGCCTTAGGTCTTTATCGCACTAATTCGATCCGATGTTCCCGTTCTTGCGAAAGACGCGACAGACAGACATAGGAAGGCCTATAACATGTTCTTCGCTCACGCTAGAGCGCGAAGGACACCTAGTAATACCAACATAAACATCTGACGATCTTGAACCGCCCGAACGGTTTGGTAACATTGAAAGATTGCTCAAATGATACTTTACCAACTTATTAATGTTTGTTTCCTCTTCGAAAATGATGGCATTCCATGCTGCTTCAGACGCATTCTGCTGTCTTTCTTGAGGCCAACTTTGTGTGTGCGTGCCACATTACGGTGACCCAAGACACAGCAAAGCCCACGAAAGTATCTTGTAGAGGCAACCAGAGATGAAAGGAATATTTGAAGTAAACACTGGGTCATTTCTCTGTATAAGTTACATGGAACTAAATTTTACCAAATACACGTTTAAAACGCACCCCAATCAGTTTTCTCTACTCTAAAACACTTCTAATTTCCTAGATAAAAGAAGGTATCTTACAGTCGTTCTTCAGAGAGGTCTTTTCTGCAGCATTTTTATTTTCATTAAAATTTATACTTGTCGCAAGATATCTCCGAGTTTCGCTGACCGTTACAAATAAACATTTACGACCTTGACCTGCCAGCCGAGGTACGGAGAAGGATGAGAACCGATAGCGCATAACTTGCTCCACCTGCTTATCTGATCTTCCCTTCGTACTGTGTCGTAGCTTAGCTAGCAGATATTTTGCGTCCAGTATGTCAGCACAAAATAAAGTCTATTACAGTACAAATTAAGTCGATTGGCTCTCGGTAGCTGTCGGTCAATCAAAATTTTCTGTCATTTTATATGACAATTTAAACAAAACTTTAAACATCTCAACAACAAAAATAAATCTTATTTTAAAGGGCGTTTAAAAATTACGCAGAACAAATATAACATAAGACGCACTTATTTCATATAAAGATCCGCTCTGAAGAAAGATGGAAATAATTTAATGCATTTATATACGTACGTTAAACATACAGTAAAGCATTTCTATAGGATTTATGTGTGCTAAATGAGAAGCCTTATTGTCATAATAATTTCTTAATACACAGAAAAATTAAGCTGTCAAATTTTGCTAGAGAAATCACGACCCCTGTGTAAAAATAAGCCAAATACAATTGTGCATGTAACGCATCAGAAGTAAAACATTCAGGACATACAAGAACAGATGCCTTTGGATATTCTAATCACGGACTCGAGGGGCATGTTTCAGTGTGACAATGAGAATGGACTGTGAGACGCGAGATGATCGACTCTGCGGCTATATTGATCATGCTGATGTACTGCAACTGTTAACAGTTCCTATAAATAAATCTTCTGACAAACTACTGCTCAGTTTATTTATTAATCCTGTTGCAAAACGGAGAAATATTTCTCAGAAACTGCGGTATCATACGGTATACCTGTGGTAAGGATAATGTCTCTGTAATAATTTATACAAGTAGCCTACTCATGCTATATAGGCTATTTACATTTTTTATGTAAAGGCTAATAAGTAGAGTCTCAATTATTAGACTTTCGATTATCAAACATTCCGTTTTATTCGAAGTGCCGTGTCGTAATGCTCCATTTTATGAACACTCAACTCAGCATGTATCAAAATAAATCATACTTCCTAACCTAACCTAACCTTCTACATTTTAACTATTAATTCGCTACATGTGTATTATTGTTTAGGCGCTGGCATGACTTTACCGAAAAGAACAGAATACACAATACTAATTTCTTTAAAAAAGTGAATCTTCACTACAAACCTACTTTACGTAAAATATAATTTTTGTATGTGTGTTTTTTCATTTGACGTCGATTTGTATTTTCTTCGTAAATTGAGTAATACCTTGAGATTTTCACTAGTCTTTAGTATTATCCGACATTTTCGATTATCTATCCGTTCTTCAGTCCCGTTTAGGTCCGATAATCGGGACTCAACTGTATACATATATCGCTTCACTATGACAGGCTTCTTTCAAACCTGTTTACATCCTACTTGTGCGTTCAACCTCGGTGTGTAATGAATCTCAACCTGGGCGCCATAGATTATCCCGCCATGCTTTGCAGGTTTATTGCCGAAAAGTGCTGTATAATTTACTTCGCGTGCAAGTTCTTAAACCGTGAGAACGCGACAGACGTGGTAAGTTCAGCGAACATAAAGTAATAACTGATGTAAAAATGAGAACATAAACTTGCTACAGATGCTAGAAGGAGTCGACTAAATGCTGGGATAGTAGCCTAATGTAGTGTAGATCACGACCACTTCTTTCTATGCTATTTCCAATTTGTTATTCATGTAAGACAACCTTCAATCTACTTTTCAGTAGGTAGTCCATTCGGCCATCATACGAGGTGCGATCGGAAAGTTTCCAGGGATGCTTCCAGGCTTGGCAGCGGCGCTGGGATCGTTGTGTTCACTCCCAGGGGAACTACTTCGAGGGTGATGGATGAATTTAATACCTGAGATAAGTGTACGGGTTTTTATACCCGCAGTCTTGAAACTTTCCGATCGCACCTCGTATTGTATTACAGTACAAAACTGAAAGCTCAAAGATGGAGGTAGTATGTACGTATGAAACCTTGGTATCTACAGACAAGTCTACAGGGCATTAAAATCCAGAGGAATGACATTATTTTCACAGACATGAGAACCTCAAATTTAATACTAAGTATTGACAAAATGATTACGATTTCTTTTCGGGGGTGGGGTGGGGGGGGGTGGAGGAATTCTTCTATAAAATAATTGAAATAACGCCCTTAATAGCACATGTATTAACAAAAAGAAAACACTACACTTCACTGTTGTAAAGATCAACTGCGAAAAGCTATTTAAGGAAATGGTCGTTGTTTACAGTAAGAATCATACGAAACACATAAATATAAAATTAAGAGTTACAGGTTGTTAAAGCATGTGGCAGGTTACATCCAGTTACCACTAGGTATCAAAGAGTTTAATAAGTAAAATTTAAAGCAGTTTTGATTCTTTCTATTTCATTAGTTTCCCCTAACTCCTTTTTGTCATCCACACGTGCGTTTCTCCAGAGTAAGTGTATTATCGTAAGCTAATGAGGGCGCAGGGAGTAATGGAGTTGTGAAGCCGCGGTTGCACATTTGCCTGGACAGGTAAAGAATTTCCGAACAGCTGAAAGAACACGAAATCCCCACCTGGTAGTCTCTCGTGAAGTTGCTCGCAGCGAGCAACAGCCAAATTCTCTTGCTTTAGATTTCAAACATGGATCTAATGGTAAGATTTATTTTGTGTTTGAGAACATCAGTAAACGAAAAAAAGTTGGTTTTCAAGAACAAATTAGACTATACGTTATAATAGAAAGAGACCTTTTGGCTTACTAGGCTAACAACTTTTAATAAAGTAACAATTTTTCCTATAAATTATCGATTAATCAAATCATTGCGGACATTTAAAGAATTAAGATTTTAAATCGATTCGCAGTCCTGGTAAACGGGTCTAAGTTAATTAAAAATTTCGAAGATTTTGTTAAAATATTACTACACACACACACACACACACAGCGGGTCGCTGAAATTTAACAGTTAAAAAGTCGTTTTGTTAATAAAAGTGTAGGTTCTCAGCTCCGTGCTGTACCAGCTCCTTAATGAGAGTTGTGCCAGTCTTCCACTCGGTGAGTCGTAAGCCGGCGCCTGTAATGGCAGCTGCGTCTTCTGAAAATTATTTGAAATGACCCGCAGAATACTGTTATAGAAAAATATCTATTCCAGTAAGTTGATTAAACGAATTAACTGAGTGCTCGCCACTGCTGCCGGATAATTACCGAGGTCTTGCCTTTCGAGTATCCACCCCACCCCATGTCATCCAGGTCAGAATACAACAGCAATCAGCATATTCATCCAGCACTATTTATTGCTAAAGAAAACAGCGGAAGAGACGCCTTTGTCTTTTTTCGAGGGTTCTGTCACTTTAGCCATTGTGCATGAACGTGTGACTGTACATCCGCTATATATATCACCATTCGCTCGAAAACATCGAGCAATCGCCAAATAACGAAATGGTAATTAACACAAAATGGCTGCTGCCCTGCTCCACCCACATTATAAATCAGCCGCCATCTTACCCACGCCATTTGTTTCCATGACGCCAACAAGCATGAAGGCCCTGCGCTGCTGTGCAGGTCTACCCACCGCCCGCTTAAAATTCCTTCTCCTGATAACATTTCCCGGTTACTTCAGGCGATGCTTTAGTCCCGGTTAATCTAATGACTCCCCCCCAACACATGTCCACACTCAGAGAGCACTCTGCCTGCATGCAATTACATTTCGGGTATTTGTTCCGTTCCGTTTCGTTCTTTGCTACTAGTTCTATTCTTCGAATAGAGAAAATCACAGAAACTAAGATACTACAGTTCCTAATAGTTTTTGTTTTGATTTTTCCACCTATCAATAGGCTATAATATACAAGTTTTGATAGTTTAGTTGGTTCGTGATCATGTGCTGTTAAGAGATTTTGGGCCTAATGGCATAATATTGATGAATGTGTGATTATTTATCCATGACCTACCAAGTACATACACTTTTGAAAACCGTAGCACAGTTAGGCTATTATAACCTCAAATTTATTAAAGCCTCAATAAATCTTTATATTAAATCGTATTAGGCCTACTTCTACATAACGCAGTAAAACATATTTACGTGTTAAGGCATCTCAGCTTTTGTAAATAAGCAAAGAAAATGATTTTAATTTTCACACGCTGCTTTGTTACAATTGTCAATAACATTTATATTTCAAATCTAAAACTTCTTGACGATGGTGAAGAGTCAATTGAATAAAAATGTTCTTGGATATTATCCATCGTCTAGTAAATATAAAACGTAAAACGACGTTTCGGAGATAGAGTCCCATTTCCGAAACGTTATTTTACGTTTTATATTTACTAGACGATGGATAATATCCAAGAACATTTTTATTCAATTAACATTTATATTAAGTAACATAGCTAAGATTTTTCCGTTGTTTTTTTATCTATTTGGGCCTATTCTACATATCAGAGCACCACGTATTTGGAGCAGTGTCATGACAATAGATAACCGAATAGAATATAGTGACATATTTTCTTGATGCATGCAGCAAGCACCTGTGAAACGTCGGTAAAATTCTGCCTGACTGCACGGCGCAACATCATTATTATTGATGATCGTTAACAAACAAAAACGTGGTTTCGACCAAATACTTCGATAGTAGGCCTATTTAATGATCGAGAATCGAATAACGCTCAATGCAAGAGATTATTATGAAAGAACGTTTAAGTATTAAAATTTGATTTCAGACTATTTAGGTATAACCTAGATTAGGCATAGCCTATATCATATTTATACTTACCCGATATGAAAAAATATTTTAAGGAAATTGTTTAAGGTTAATTAATGCAGGCATAAAACCTTTAAAAATGAGAAAATAGATCCTTGCTTGAACTAAAGCATTACTGAAGAATTCGGCATATTTTACGTCTTATACGACGTGCAGCAATAGACCGATATCGATAAAGTGAGGCCCATAATCATCAATTCTCATAAATGACTACTTAATCAAAGGAAGATTAGTAGACCCACTACATCAGACTATAGGCTATACGCTAAACGTAACGTGATAACTGAGAAATTTACGCACATTTACAGCCTCGATTAGGCCTATAAGATACTCGACTCTGAACTATTTAAGCCATTAACTAGCTGTACGTTCTATAAATTAGGTCTGTATCATATAGGAATTGCCCCTGGGCGTAATCACCACGCGACAAAGATGTAATGGGGGGCGTGGATGTAAAGCTCCGTATGTTATGTACCGAGGCACAATATGACTGGTAAGATTCACGCTCCAGTCTCCTTAATCCCGGGGAATTAACGGCAGGTATCCATTGGATACGAGGCTGAGTGAATCACAGAGCCGATCTGGCCACAGCAGGCCTGTTACTTCTAGGCCTAATGTATCTGCGACGTTTTCCAAATATGCTTACAAATAGTTCCATATGAAAAGGTAGTTTTAAAACTGAGGAAAAAATCATACTAAAAATAGGCCAAATATAATAGGATTTCACCTATGCCGAGTTATAGCAGCGGTTGTCAATTCACGGCTGACGTACAATTTTACATTGAAGCTTTTGAATAGTTCACTTCGATATAGGACGTTCCCACCGTTGGCATACCTGCAGTATTTGAGAGAAATATTCACAGCGAAACTTCCATTTGTGTCAGCAAATCTGTCTTCTGACGCCATATTTTGGTCAGTTCTCCCACTTTTTACACTCACAATATTATAAACGCATTGTATTACACCTATATAAAACTAGTGGTTGTTCCGAATCAAGAACTACGTT
Source organism: Zootermopsis nevadensis (assembly GCF_000696155.1). Next base: position 248,275 of record NW_019059723.1, on the reverse strand, counting down.
AACACCAGTCATCTCCACATACGAGGTGCGATCGGAAAGTTTCTAGACTGCGCCTATAAAAACCCGTACACTTATCTCAGGTATTAAATTCATCCATCACCCTCGAAGTAGTTCCCCTGGGAGTGAACACAACGATCCCA
>NW_019059723.1:232066-247707 GCF_000696155.1 Zootermopsis nevadensis | reverse complement strand
TCCGCAATCGCAGGAGGGTCGGTGTAATGCACTACCAAAACGCCCGTAACTAAGAACCAAATGCTAATTCGATGATGCCGGCTGGCACACTGATTCACTATGAATGTAGGCCGCACCCCCTAGCGGCAGAAGCTCGTACTACATCCGGTTCGCCCTCTATTGACACAGTCTTGAAACTTTCCGATCGCACCTCGTATTTCATTATAAACTAACACACGTATAACATCTTACAAGGATCTTTATAGGTGCTAGAAAAAGTTTGTACTGCAATACTCATAGTTTTAATGTATTTTAATCTTAAACATAATGGAAAACGCTGTAGGTGTTGAAACACAATAATTACCTTTAGGATTTAAAGCTTTATCTTTGAATCATATACAAATGTACAGCATGATATTTATTTGTATTTATATACTTGCATTATGTAAGATGATAACTTACACACTTCAATAAAAAGTCTTTATATAACATATCACCTAAAGATGGTCAGAGTCGACTGAAAAAATGGGATTCTGGAAATAACAAAGCTGTGTAGAAGATGATCATTACTAATATTATTTAAATTAGTTAACGCTGTTTAAGAAAATATTATTCACTGTTTACGCTAAGAATACAAGAACCATAAACACAAAATGAAGAGTTACTGATTCTTAAAGCAGGTGGCACATGGAGTTCCCACTGGGCTTTAAAGGGTTAATAAATTGTTATTAAGTTTAAATAAATTGTCTTAATTTTTAACCCGGCCGCTCGCGAGTCGATGAGGAGGAGTGAATGTGTCCCCACTGATTATTTCAAAGGAGACGGCAATAAATTAATTTCTTTGTATTCATTATCGAAGAGATCTAAAGAATACCAAGTAATAATTATTGTTTATGTTCTGAAAGTTAAGGCCTTTTGAGACGGACAAGGCGATTCATTGACACTTTCTGAAACTTAATACCGATCTCAAAAAGCGAAAAATCAAGATAGGGAGTTTAAAATTATTCATTGTCTTTTCTTTAAAAATCCGAAGAAAAGACGATGGGGAAAAGCCCTGACAATGAATAATATTAAGTGTAAACTACCGTCGTCGGAACCCTTAAGGGAGTGTCAAGTGTGTTGTAGCGCGAGTGAAATGCTGGAATCTGATCGCGTCGTTAAACAGTTTCTGTTGTGTTGTCTCCCTGGCAACGAGCCATCCATTCGTCCATCCTCTAACCGCCTTGATCACAGGCTCGCCCAAAACGTCAAGCACTTCGTCGCTGTGTTCATTCATCTTCGCCGGCTCTGACTGCCTGAGACGCTCACCAGATCCACTGGCAGTCTACGGATTCCCTATTTCTTACGTCTTTATAAGAAATTGCATATTCGCACGTTGCAGTCAGAAAAAGACAATTTTTTTCTCTCATCATCGACAGTTTTGTGTGTGACGTTTTGTTTTCAGATGCCTGCGTTCTTACAGGGAAAGCATTTTTATATGGATACAGATAAATATTTATGGCCTTGTATAGTTTCGAGAGACAACATTTTGTAGTATCCCGTCGTGTGTTTGGCAAATCAGGGTGTCCCGAGGGTGAAAAGAAGTTTGCGGAACACAGCTGTAGAACGAAGATGCTAAAGGTACAATTTGGCTGCACGCGACAGAGACAAACGACCGAGGCAGGCGACAGAGTTACGAGACCGAGACTGGTCGCTTCCTGTCTGCTCTCTGTGCAATCGTATGAAGTACAATTACGAGCGCGAGACAGAGACAAAGCACAGGAGACCGCTCTCGGACCAGTAGTGTCTCGCGACGGGCTCAGGCAGCACGTGTGTTGTTGAGTAAAATAATAGCAGAAATTAAATTTACTGGTGACCAAGATGAGCAATTGGTAGAATTAGTAGCAGAAAACCGACCACTGACCACCGACAGAAAGATCCTTCTTCACGTCTGGTTTTGAATATTGAACTCATAGGTTTTCTTTGTTTCTTTCGCAACAAATAACACAGCAACACATCATCATCATCATCTTCTTCTTCTTCTTCTTCTTCGAGTAACCTTTTTAGAAGCATTTTGTACTCATTTTTCACAGAATATGTGCACGTATGTCTCTACAAAACAAAGAAAACAAACACTGCCGCATGTCTCGGTCGTCACCTCAGAAGTGTGTGGCGACAAGCTGCGATGTGTCCGTCTCCCGTCTCTGTCGCCTGCCTCGGTCGTTTGTCTCTGTCGCGTGCAGCCAAATTGTACCTTTACTGTTCCCATGTAACGTTCATTCCTTTGGATGATCCACACTAGAGGCTAAAGTTCACTCTATAGGATGATGTGATACTCTTACGTGTACGGTGGAGTGTTTGCTGTTCATCTCGGTGTACGGACTAGTAACATCTTAAGAGCAGAGGGGAGTGTGTGTGTTATCTCTTTGAAGAACTTTTGTACAGGCATTGTTATTATTGTAAATATATTTCAGGCTAGTTCTTTGGTGTTGGGGCATTCAAATCCTGTATTTTGTTTATAATACTGATTAACAGATCAAAAATAATTTTGTACTAATGTAGTGCATAGCATGTTACACATGTAATCTGCCAGATTTCTTTTTAAATTCATATAAATTATCTGATGTCACATTCATCGGATGAACGAGGTTTGGAACTACTGTGTACTCCGTAGAGTACACCTTTCTAAACTTGTTGTTTAAGTCCTTGTCTAATGCACGAGTATGTATAAATTATGTCACTTCCTAGAATACAGTTCTATGTGGGACTGCTTTAATCTTTGGATTTTTAAATAGGACGAAGCCACATAACTGATTCTGAACTGCAGTGGCCGACTTCTGTAATGGCGTCTTGTCTACTGAGCTTATTAAAAGGGCTCCAGAAGATCTCTGCTTCTTAGGACAAGGATGCCTTCAGCAATATTGCGATGTTATGGTACTATCAGGCACAAGAGTACGTAGTGGAACAAACGGTTGATGCTTCGTCACCAATGGGTCCAGCGATCACAATTTCCCCATCTCATCCATATATGTATGTATGAAGCTTCTTCCTTTCACTGGGATGAGACGGCGAATCCATTTATGTAATTGAGGTGACCGGCCTTAATTATAATGATGCTCTACAGACACAATGGAAAATATCCAAGTATCCCCGACCAAGAATAAATCGTCGTCAGAGTGTGTTGAGTTCGGTTTAGGTTCCGCACCAGTTTTAACAAGTCTGAGGACGTGTGCAAGGTTTCAACTGTACCTCTACGTGAAAACTGCCCGAACGCACTGTCTGCTGGACATTCAGTGCTGAAAACGAATTTTATAGCGGGACAATTATAAGTAATTTATTCAAGTTAAATAGATTGGTAATAGGCTGATCACCTTTAGAATGCAAAAAAAAAATACTCTCCTTGCCCCATTTAATTTTTTTTATTAAATTCTTTCACTACCTACTATGATGAAAGTTCAGCAGACTCCCGATTATCCGGGTTAGTCGGGAAATATATTTTTCCGGATAATCGACGCATGGATAATCCGCAAAAATGAAATAATAACGCGCAAACGTAGCAAATACGTAAGTTTATTTACAAATATACACTACTTAAATGTCTTTAGATTTCCTAAAACAGAAATTATTTTATATCAATTTTAATGCAGAACATACCAACTATTTTTGAGAAAAAATTCCAAATGAAAGTGGCAGCTTCAGGTTTTAGTAACTAATGATTTATACTAATACGTTAAATAATATGTCTTCGTTGAATTTACTCCTTTTCTAATTTCCGAAACGCTGTGAAATTTCAGGTTCTCAGGGGTGTGAGGAAGATTGTGACACTGTTCTCCTGCGTGAAACGACGTCACAACCCAGATCACCAAAATCGTCTTTCGAAATGTTATTTCCTTTGAATAGTGCGCTATTAAACGGCGTAGAATTCTAGAAACTCTGTAATACCTCCTACTCATTCTTAAAATCTCCACTAGTTGGCAGTGAGAGGTCATCATCACGCGCTGGCCGCACTTTACCTCCCAGAAAAGGACACCCCATACCCATTGGACAGGGGACTGGGTGGGTTGATTAGAAATTCCCAGTTTTCTGAAGATAATCACTTTTAGATCAGCTATGGGCAGTTTGATAGTTCAGGTTATTATGGCGACGACAACAGTAAAAATGATGATGATGATAATAATGTCAGGATAACCAAATAACTATTTTGTGAAACCAACAATCAAAACAGGTAGAACCACTCCAAATAACAAACCAGATATTATAATCCGAAACAAAAATGGGACTTGTCTCTTAACTGATATAACAATACCAACTGACAGAACTGTAATCATTGAAATACAGCGAATGTGGAAAGTGAAAGCAAGAGTAATCCCAATAATTATAGGAGCAACTGGAACTGTCTCCAAGTCACTCAAAAGATATTTGGTCAACATCCCGGACGTACACGACATCAGGGAACTTCAGAAAACTGTCATTTTAGGATCTTCACATCATTCGAAAGACGCTGTTTTAAAAAATATAGTCATCCCTCACAATAAAACTATATATTAAATATAACACATATTAAAAACAAAATGTATTTTGGATATAGCTGCTGCAGTATGTACCTCAGAGGCAAGGTTTGTCTCGGGTACATGGAAGTAAATATCCTTTAAATTGGTCAATAGATGGAATAATAATAATAATAATAATATTAAAGTAACCGTTGGTGGATTTTCAAAGTTGCAATAAACTTGACAATTAAAATTATCAAAATAATTGCATGCGATTTTTCTTAATAATCATACATGAAACTCTGACAGTCTTAATTGAAAGCAGATCAGGCCTACTTGTAACATACCAAGCGCATGCACAACTAACTCAGCACAAAGCGAACGTCACTGCCGCGCTGTTATCTGTACAGAATGTCCGTCCCAATCCTCTTCGATCTGCTGAGCAGGATTGTCTGCTCTGAAGAGCGACCTCCTGTATATAATTGCCGCGCTGATCGTAAACTGGCAGAACTAATTAAGAACGAGCCCTCTCATTGTCGCATGTTTGTATATCGAGACATGAAGGCGTGGAAAAATTGCACAGTTTTACGTTGTTTTAATGGCGGCCTGATCTCCCACCAAACGTCGCCATAAAATTCCTCGTCTGGTACAGTCCCTGCGTGTGTTACACTAGCAGATGGCATTACAAATTCTTGACAACCCCTCGTCTGCAAAAAAAAATATTGGTGGCCTACACGTTGCATTTCAGCTGCGATCCCCAAAGTAAGTTTTTTGTGGCCATGGAATTAAAAAAGAAACAATGAAATGATTATAATGCAACTATTATTCGTCAAATATTTCAGTCTATCTGATGATATCAGTAACAAATTTAAATTAAGAATTAACGTTTCCTATTTCTAATTATTTTCAATAGTACAGATTCCAAATGCGTTAAATTTGTTAGATATAACCTCAAAGTTTCACAGAGTTATCAATTTCGTAATTGACACGCTAACATTATTCTGTACCCACAAAAATTGCAGGCATGTTTAGGATTCATCTCCATACAATAGGAATATGACATGTATTGCCTATGGCAGTCGTGGCCAAATAGTGCATATTTCAAGGTCACGCCAAAATCATACACCGTTGCAACACGAAAATTGGAGCTCGGGTGAGTGATGGCAGCTAAGAACTTGCAGCGTAGCAAAGCTAGTAACTCTGCAATGGTGAAGTTCTTCCATGGACTTGATCCATGCAATTTGGTGACGGCTACTATAGCCCTAATTGTTTCTGACTGGATGGCTGTCTTCTGGGTTGTAGCACCGTGTTCTCCGGCAGACGTTCATTGAGGTTTCAGATTAAGAAGTTAGCAAGCACTTCTGAAACGTCGGTAAAATTCTGTCAGACTACACGGAATAACAATTCAGAAGACAGGCATCTTCCTTATCACCGCCGTTAGAACTTCAAATCTCACGGTTCATGACTTAATTTTCGCAAACCTAAGACTTCATCTAGCTTTAGCGAAGTCGCAATGTTGTTGTTATACATCGTAGAAAGAAGTCCTCAACAAAAACCACATAGCCTTCTTTCTGTAGAATAACAACTCTGCATTAAATGGCGCTAGTATCACTCCATCTGATAAGTTTATTTGGTCATTTTGAGATCCATTTTAATATTATCCTCCCATCTACGTCTAATCTCCCAAGTTCTCACTTCCGTTAGATTTTTCAGATTAAATTTTTACATGCATTTCTCAGCATCCACATACGCGCTACATGTCTAGCCGCTATCACTCTTTGATTTAATAATCCTAATAATATTTTTTAAAATTGTAAAACAATTAAGTTTCTTTAATGTGTAATTTTCTACATCCTCTTGTTACTTAATCTCTTTCTGTCAAAGTATTTTCTTCAGCACTTTCTTGCTAGACTTCTGAAACTATCCTCCTTGTAGAGGGAGACCAAGTTTAATGCCACATAAAACTTCACTAAAATTGATTTATTTCTTAGGTTTTTAGATGAGAGTCTGGAAGACTGAAGTCCCATTTTTCAGGTAAGCTGCCTGTACCTGCTATTGTTACGAGCCATCAAATGCATTCAATTATCTTTTATCGTAGGCCGCCGCGCGCGTTACCAAACAGATGCGCTGTAATAATAAAACCTATATATTAATAACAACGGCCACATTATTATATTTGAACTAACCTGATAACACTCGAGTCAAATTACACATCTTCTCACAGTTCATCATCAGAACGTTTTCATTTGATTTCCTCTATCCCAGATAAACAGAGCTGATGTGCTAAGCTGCAATAACCAAAAATTTGTGCCACGCGTCGAAACGGGAACGAATAAAAATTAGATCGTCATTAAAACCGATATCGTAAGCAACACGCCTTCTGCTACAAATAGATAGGCCTTATCTTCACGTAGTTGGCTTCCTGTAAGCTGATATAATTACAGCACTTTAGGAAATGTGCGCATGGCGTAACAATTCTGGCACATTTTACAGAATCTGACTTTGTTGCTTCGTTTCGTGAATTGCCGATTAATACCCTGGCTGAGAATTCGACACGAAAAATTCCTCATCGAGTCACTTCGTAACGCAGAAACTTCTGCAGGTCTCCATGCGGTCAGTCAAGATGAATGTTTTCTGAGATGTTGCGTCGTGCAATCTCATAGAAGTATCAGAAGTGCTTCCACACCAGGACGATGATGGAGGCAGCTAACACCTCTGAACCGTTGGTAAACTTTACCAGGCAACACGGTGCAAAGTAACATATATATCTGTGTGTGTAAGTATCTTCACATTCCACGACAATTCTGTAAAGCCGGCTAACTGCTTACTTTCAATAATTCCAAGCTTTAAGCTCGAGATATATTTTTCGTTTTCTTTTTATTTTATCACAAACATGAATGTGAATTTCACTGACACATAGTTTATTTAACAGTCGTATATAACTTAAAATACAGATAATAAAAGAACACGCCTAGAAAATGCATTCCGTACCGAAATACACAAAATATCTCCTTGCGTTCTTTAAAACGTCCATTTAAAGGCAATTATTTGAAGAAAAGTAGGCGCCATATGTTTTCTCCATTAATATCTTGTTTACTGACTGTGTTAGAATAGGGTATAATGTTGAACCTGAGACTATGTTAAAATTAAGAAACGCAACTTTACATGTGTGTACTATTTTCGCTATACCTCAGTTCGATTTTTTCGTTAAGGAAGACATGTCCTTGCGTCCGTCACTGCTTGTTACCTGCAATATGCATTTTATTCCCGAAAATTAACAAGTTTTTATCGGTAACTCTGCACACATCAGGAAATGCCTTGAGTATCAAGAATCAGTACAAAGTTTCTATTTCAAAATTACTTCTTCAATATTTTATATCCATTACTTGAAAGTGATAACCTACAGGATTTAAATTAGACCCAATATAGGCCCACCTAATCAACTAGCCAACTCCCAACAACACCAAGGCTCGCCACCAGACACGATCCTGAGCCAACTCCATCCATTTACCATCCCCATAGCCCACCCCCATCTCCTTCTTGATCTGCTCAGTGATGTTTTCAGAAGGATTTCCCACCAAAATTCTGTATGCAACCCTTGCCTTGCCCAGCCCATCGGAGCCTCCTCCTAGATTTCACTATCCTCACTATGCTAGGTGACCCGTACAATTCACGCAGCTCCTCGTTATGTAATGTTCTGAATGCCCCACTTATTTCATCCCTCCTAGGTCAAAATATCTTTCTGAGCACCTTTATTTTCAAACACTAAAATCTACGTTCTTCCTTTAGGGTAAGAGACTATGTTTCACAACCATACAAGACAATAGGCAAAATTATTGTTTTATATTTCCTGTTCTTTGGTGTTTTGGATAGTAAACGGGATGATAATAATTTTTGAACTTAATAAAGAAAAAGCGTTTCCCGAATGGATTCTACTCTTAATTTCGCCATGAACCTCATATCTCTTTGTTATCGTTGTTCCAAGATGCTTAAATTTTGTAATTTTCTTAGACTTGAAATATCTTACAAGGCCTTCTCTCCTTTCCTCAACGTATTAATACAATCCACGACATTCTGATCAGCGTTACGTCTTTTGTTTAAGAAAGATTTATTTTTTATCAATTCGAACTTTAAAGTGACATTAATAATCCGCCCACATTGGTAGCACAGGCCTGTTTGGGGAAGAGAACAAGTTATGAAGTTCATCGTTACATGATTTTCTACGTCTAAATGCCCTCAAATTGTTTTCTTCCCTTAGAACCAGAGAACATGTTTCGCACACATTATTATTATTATTTATTTAGTGTTCTGTCTGACGACAGGTCCATATGAACAGGATCCTTCCATCCTTTTCTCGGACTGGGACCTGTTCATATACGTTCTTGGCAGATGATCCAGAAGTGGTTTGCCATTGCCTTCTTCTGTGTAATTGTTGGGATGCCACGGAGAAACCGGGGAAGCCCCCGGAGGAAAACTCCGTGTTGCCTAGACCACGGCCTTGCCCAACACAAGTTATAAATTCGGGCACCGCCGGGAATCGAACCCGAGACCCCAGGATTACAAGGCCAGCGTTCTAACCGCTAGAGCACCGTGGCCTCTTCGCACACATACAACCGTAAAATTTTCTCCACGTTTTCACATTTACATTTTTTGGTAGGAAGCACAAAAACTAAATTTTCTGAAACGGACGGTAACAAACATTCTATAAATTTAATATGCTCTTTTATCTTAACGAAATTAGCTCTACTACACCAATTCCAAACAAGTTGTTTTAACTTGACCACATTCTAGACGGATTTATTAACCCTTTAAAACCCGGCGTTAACTAAATGTACCACCTGCTTTAACGATCAATAACAATTTCAATTTGTATGTATGGGTTTCGTGTGATTTTCAATGTAAACAGCGATTACTTCCTTAAACAGCGTTAATCTGTTGAGGGCTGTAATGGTGAAGTGAAGTGTTTTCTTCGCGGTACGGACTGAATTCTTAAATATTATTTAGACGAGCTTCGGCTTCAAAGGGTTAACTATATTGATGTATCCCGTATTCTAACAACGAAGCATGAACATTAAATTATTTTTTTCTGCGTTTAATTTCAGTTCAAGCTTCTTACTAGTAAAAAATCCACGAATTGTCCCATTCGAATACCGGATCGCATATATTTGCAACCGTGATTTTTTGTGCTGTGTTGTTCTAAATAGGCCGTGACCTTGAGATGGACAGATCCAACGTCGCGTCAGATGCCACAAGATTTATACTTTAAACAATTCTGAATTGCTGCAGGACAGAAAACGTTATGCATGATAGATAAAAAAATATAAATAATATGTATTGACGTATAATTTGTAATATGAAAGCTGCTTAAATCTTACTTAATCTGAGAATTGACAGTGAAAAAATATCACTCTTTATACAACTAGAAGTTTCTATACTTCATGTTAAATATAATTAATGTGTCCTAAGCATAACATGTAAAAGTTTTCAGGAAGAGAAAAACATGATTTGGTCTCGTGGTAGACAAAACAGACAAACAATGTGTCACGATGAGGTAGGAAAATACGTAGGATAGATGATAAATGTTTTGTAGCTTACTCACCGATTTTCCCTTTCATGCTTCCCGTTTGAAGAAACTCGACATTCTTCCTTGTTTTCACGTAAATCACAAAGTCTACGAAGAAAATAATTGTCTTTAAAATACACATTCACAACAACACCAACAGAACACAACACTTCATAAATATGTTGATTACGGTGCGTCTTGCTCGATGTTAATGTGACTTAGTTAAAGAAAAACAACGATTTCGTCTATCGAGGAGGTCTTAACGGAACCTAGTGGCAGAAAATTACTGTAGATGGTAGCCCTGTCGTTTCTGTATGTAGTATAGACCCAAAGTGTCTATTAAACATAACCTGTATAAATACAATGAAGACAGCTTTTATGCAGTTTTTGGTCGTTCGCCGATTAAACCAAGGCATTTTCAAATTATATATATATACATATATATATATAAACGACAGACTGGAAACCATAAAGTCAACTACAATTGAAACGCGGAGTCACAAATAACACGTAGCACATAAAAGTACAAAATTCTGTTCAAGGACTTATACACTTCCAGTTTTGTAAACAACTGCTGCTGCTGCCAACTAACTCGCTCGTATCCATTCACCTTGTGAATTCTCATCCTACCAAAACAAATGAAATACGAAACGCTCAGCGATCGTCACTCGATGTTCGATGTGCATGTCAAAACAAACTACGAGTATAATGCGACAGCGTTCAGCAAGGCGACACGAGTTGTAACGTAGATCAAGCAGACTGATTTTAAGAGTCACTTTGCTAAAAGAACACACGTAACTTGCGTATGCTTTTTAGTTATAGCCAGGTTTTGATACAACTTAATATATGATATTTTTCCTGTATAATATGACTGTTACAACATTTAGAGGGCCAGGGCCTATTTGAAAATGTACGTGTACTGTGTCTTTCGAGTCTCGAGCCTAACAAAACTATTACGTAGCCCACATATTTTGAATGTTAACCCATTTTCATGGCTACGGCACTTCTGTTAGGCCCGCTATGAGTATTAGGCCTATCAGTGTACGTTTAATTTACTTTGATTTATTTTAGGGACAGATTTTGCCTTTGATTAGTTAGGATTAAAAATGTTAAAGTATGTGAGTTTTATTCCGTTTACTTTTTTTTTAAATTCTACCTATCCCAAGGACCCAGATACTTACATTTTAATTGTCACTCGCTAAATACCAAAGTAAGACGAAAGAAAAATTTTTGGAATAAAACTCCAAGGATCTGTTATAATTGAACCGTGTTCGAACAGAGTTCACTGATTTTATAAACATCAGTAGTGCGTACAACAGTCATTTCTATTAAGTCTAAGTGTGGGCCATTAAATGATTTTCCATGAATTTCATGTTTATTTCTTTTACAGCGAATTGCAGACAGACCTCATGTATAAAAACAAGCACACTTTTGAAGCCATTGAAGGTGTGGATTTATCCATTCGTTTTAACTTTTGTCTCATACTGAAAATAAAAATTTGGTTCCAGTACGACACATAGGCTCATAGTCTACAAACATAAGCCTATGTAAACTGAAAGACATGACTCGATACGATGCAAGGTTATACGTCTAATTAAGCACGCCAACCAAAAATCAAGTAGTAAAGTGTCATGAAACGAACCTTAAAGTCTGGACTTTCAAATTACACGAAACCAAATTATATTGGGTTCAGTTCCCCCTGATAATACTACAGCCTGTTTGCTGCAGAATTGTCTTTTAAAGTTTCCTTCACTGGCGATACAAGATCGCTCCTAGCCGTAATTAGCCAAATAATATATAACAAAAACTATTCCTACTTTATCCATGGTTCTTTCATTTTCCATTCTTATTTTCCAATTTATGTTGCCTCAGACTTTTTCAGCTGTTTCTGTCTTCTTCTCGTACATATCTTGTTTTCACTTTTCGAGCTAGAAAAACTGTGGGTATTTGTGGGTGAGTATAACGTAGACTAATTTTGTCCTGTCACGCTAGAAGACAATTTGAAATTTTATTCTGTAGATGGTGCACTAATTTTCCACTCACTTTTTTCAACAGTATTCTCACAGTCACAATACATGTTTGAATAACCTATGACATTCATCAGGTCGTTTAACATGACCGCACTGCATAATTACCATTAACTAACTCTCTATATGCAACAGAACAGATAATCACTGCCATAAAATACTAACTTTGTCCTCAGCTATCTCACTAAAATAATCTCTTAGACATGTTTCATCAACATCTTTAAATTTCAAACGAAACAATGAAAGAGGTTTTCCTACCAACATTTGGCATGCATTTTAGTTTTCCTCGTGCTACTCTAGCTCTTGTTGTGAGGATTAAGTTTACAGTGTCAATTTTGTAACATTTTTACTTGTTGTTCCAATCTTTGAATTAGTTGCAATACGGCACTGGCCGTAAGTGGTTGTTAGTCCACTGTTGTCCCAAACTCTCATTTTGAAGGCAGGAGATGCTAAACGTATCATAACGAAACCTTGCTGCATGTCTGATTCACAGCAAGTGATGATACTAGCAAATGTTAATGTACGACTGTAATTACCATGTGATGCTCTGTATTAGGGATGTCTCAAGATCGATCCCTAAAAGATTGATCGAGGTTTCTTGAGGTCTGTCGAGATTTGGATTTATTCAAAGACGACCGTCTTCTGAGTCGTAGCGCTGTGTGGTCTGGTAGAAGTTTACCGACGTTTCAGAGGGCCTTGCTGCCTCCATCATCAGGGCGATGAGTCATACTCAGCTAAAACCCAGAAGACAGCCATGTTTGTACTCACAGCCGTGAACGCCTCAAATCCTACCGAGACTTACTCAGTTTCTGTAAGCGAAATCCTTTACAAAAGTGTTTTCTACGCAACGTAGCCCTATTTTGTCCGCGGAATACATTTGGCCTAAAAACACTAAGGCAAATCGATACAAAAACTAAAAGAAGAAAGTTGCGCAAAACAGACATGCATATCAATCATTTAAAGCTCAGTGGTAACTGTATGTACTACCTGCTATAACAGTAATTAATTCTGCATTTTATATTTATGGGTTGTATGAATCTCACTCTAAGCAGCGACGATTTTCCTAAACAGCAGTAAACAACTTATCGTTGTCATGGAGGCATACTTACTTTAAGGTACGGACTGAAATTTTAAATATTACTTAGATGTCCTTCGGCATTAAAGAGTTAACTGAAACCGTGAAACAGAATATTTATTAAAAGTTAATAGTAGTTTATCTGATTAGAAACATCCCACCTTTAAAGGAACCCAAAGAATTACTGTCGTGTTCAAAAAACCCACTCCCGAGACTTATACGAATCCAGTTGACTATAATCCATTTAAGATCTAAAATACTATCTGTCCATTTATGTTTGGGTCTACCGAGCAGCCTCTTTCATTCATGTTTACTGATAAATTTTTTTGTGAATTTCTTATTTCCATGAACCATGTTACACGGCCACAATTAAAATCGCCATTATGACAATTTCTCTTACCCTATGTTGGACCTACTTCCCCTTCTTAGATCCAAATGTTCTCCCAAGGTTTGTTTCCCCAAACGCCACCCTCCTGTAGACAATAGCCCTACAGTACAATAAAGTCGCAGCTCTGAGTGGGATTTCGCCTGCTATAGTACCCGTCACCAAATTGCATGCTTCAAGATCACAGCTAAATGGAACAACTTTGCAACACGAGCAGCGGAGACCAAGCGGGTGAAGACAGCTCAGAACTTCCAGCGCAGAAAAACTAGAAACATGAAGCATGCAGCTTGGCAAAGGCCACAGTCACAACTTTAAATCTGACTGGCCATATTCACGGAAATTAATTTATTAATGCCATGGATTCAGAGGTTCCTCTACAATAGGTTCTTTATATCCTTGCTATCAACAGTACTAACATGGCGGCCTTGAGAACTTCTGAGAAAAGAGAATACTAGCGCAATTAAAGGCACGGTTCTCTTTTGTTGTGCTGAAATACATTTTTGATAACTGTGCATCTTTCCTTAAAATTGTTCTTGTGTAGAATCAACAGGACGACAGACAAATTGTAATCAGCTTAGTTCCTCGAAAAGAGAAACCATTTTGGTACGTGAACACTTGATAATTAAAAAGCATAAAACATTAAATTTTGTTGGAAACGAATAGAAAACTGTTAACCTTCCAGGTTTACTTTAAATTTCCAGATAGTGTAAATTTAAGTGAAAGACGCAAGATGGCCGGTTGTACAAAATGAATTCATAACGTCCATTCAAGTTACACTGCAGATAGAACAATTTAAAAAGTCATGATTCATGTTTCGTTCACAGTTTCATGTCGTATTTTATTTCAATGGGAATTATGCCGTTGTCGCACAGAGCGGGATTCCCCCCCCGCACCTCCCGTTTCCTTCGCCTAGCCATTGCAGTCGTCCTCAAAATGAGCGAAATTAGCTCGAGATTAAAACTGGCTCCCTGGAACGAGTCAGTCCTAATTAGCCCCAGATTAAAGTAATGTCCTGGGAGCTATTAGCCCCGCTTTAGTGTTACCTAATTAAAAGTGTAGCTCTGAGTTTAAGATTAATGGTCACTAGGGGCGGTGATGCCGTCCACAGGATGTCTGCAAAGATACGCAGACTTGAGCAACACAGGGTATTTGAAACTCGGGCACCACGGCAAGCAGCTAATTCCAGAAACTTCGAAAGGCGAAATTTCCATCTAGTTGAAACGGTCAAATAATACGATTTCTATGGATGGCATGGCTTCTAGTAGGAATATTATTTGAAAGTTTTTAAAAAAGTAGAAAATTTCCCGTCAAGAATGAATGAAAAATTTAAATTAGTACTTGAAAACACATTTTTTATGACAATGTAACAAACAGCATACAAAAATTAAAGTAATTACTTATATTTGATCAATTTCGAAAGCTGCGAAGAACTGACACATAAACAAACATTTTTCTGCGTTGTGTAGAAGTACGTGTACACAGTAGGCCATGGATGAAGGAACAATATTTGGTTTCAGTGCATTGCTTCCACAAATCAGCACGTACAAATTAAAATCAAGTGTTGTGAAGAAAACTTATATTTATTTAATTGAAGAAAATGTACCACAATCTTAAATATTATTTTATATTTAGGTTATGTGTTGACGTTGTAGTTGTACAGACTAGGCCTTCCTTAACAGCACTATAACGGCAACGGTTATAATATCAACACGCAAAGCCCAAAATCCCAAAATGTGTTGGTCATAACTGTTTGTCCGTCCGTCTGTCCACATGATTCAACTCAAGAACCATTTGATCGAGTTGTATGAAATTTGGTATAGACTTTATGCCTTTCGAGACCACCATAAAATCGTGAGTTTTAATTTCTTCTGATTGGTAATAACAACATGACCGACAAACAAACTTGTGATGTGGGGTCCACACTATCGCGACTTACAATACAATGACGTAAAGTTATAGATATTTGGAAAACAACAACATGGTGGCTAAACGAAAGAAAACAAATTAACTTCGCCAGGACTCGATTCTATCAACTTTAATTTCTCGTCTCAAAGTGCTGAAGTTTCACGACAAACACACCGCAGTACAACACAAAGTTAAAGTTTTCCTGACAAGGACAAGAATCACAACGGGAAGGCGTTTA
>NW_019059723.1:164311-226897 GCF_000696155.1 Zootermopsis nevadensis | reverse complement strand
AACATCGACCAGACTACACAGCGCAACAATCCAGAAGACAGAAATCTTCATACTTATCGCCCTGATGATGGAGGCAGTATGACCTCTGAAACGTTGGTTAACATCTACCAGACTACACAGCGCAACAACCCAGAAGACAGAAATCTTCATACTCATCGCCCTGATGACGGAGGCAGTATGACCTCTGAAACGTTGGTTAACATCGACCAGACTACACAGCGTGACAACCCAGAAGAGAGGAATCTTCATACTCACCGCTGTGAAAACATCAAATCTTACTCTTATATTATTTTTGTTGAATATGCGTGTTCTAACATGCAAAACTGTTCCTTTGGACGTCGTCTATCGTCTAAATTATAAACTATAAAACTACAACTTTTCGGAAGCTGAAATCTGATTCCGTCTTCAGGAAAATGGCAGAAGAGGACAGCGCCAATCTTTTGGGCCCCCTGGTTTACCAAGCCTTATGTTAGCCCCCTGGTCCAGTGTACGCTAGCAGAGTCCGTACTGACAAGCCAACAGCAGTTCAGCTAATCAAAAAACTCACCGTCATTTAAGGAACCCGAATCATGAGCCACATGAATCCAGCGCACATTCAAAATCCGCATTTCTTGGCCATAAATTCCAGTGTTATTCTCCATCTAAACTCAGGCCTCAGAAGTTGATTCTTCCCTTCAAATTTTACGACTAATATTTTTTATTAATTTGTAATCGTTGCAATGCGTGCCACAAACTCTATCGATTCCTTCCTCCTGAATAAGTTCATCGGAACTTAATAATAGAGCCCTTGGTGAGAGTGCATGTTATAGAACTTCTCTTTGAGTAGCCCCTCCAGCCTCCTGGTACTTCATTCCAAAACTTTTTTAAAATACGCTCTTCTCTGTGGGTGACAGACTCCCTCTTCACAGCAACAGATAAACGAAAGTTTAATTTTAATCCTGTTTCCCATAAAGCACTAAAAATTTATAAATTCTGTGCACTTCAAAGAGTACACAATTCCAATATTCTTACATCTCAAATTTTTGACAGGGAAACCAAAATATTCTAAACTGCATGGAAACAAACATTCTCTAGTTTAAGTCTTTAAAGCATAGGAAGGCAAAGTTAAAAAGAAAGACGTATCCGAAATTCAGCTTATTAAATTAGCAAAACAGAACGAACTGGTTAAGTGCACTGACACTGTTTACAACACATTCCAATCACCGATGCCTGTCATCTATCGGCTGGGCGCAGAACTACTTGCTGTCCGTTGCGTAGGTGAAATGCTTTGACCTTGGCAGTGTGGACCCTCGCGGAAGTGTGTGGCTAGAAATCCAACAGCTGAAACGTGATTGTTAAAATGATACATTATGCAGACTTAAACAAATTCTTGTATTTTTTACAAGGTCCATATGTTCCTCCCACCACATTCTTCCACAATGCCAAGATCAAAGCTTTTTTCCTGAGTAACAGACAATGCATACGCGCCACTTGTGGATGATTTGGTAAGCAGAACCAAACTAATCTGCAGGCTTGTCATTTTATCAATAGTCGCCCTCCTATTGTTAAGAATTATCGTACTGACTTATTAAATGTTCCTTTCAGACATGGATGTGACAGAATGGCCCAATTGTTCTGTGTCACGGTTATTCCTACATTTTGGGAGCATTTTAATCCAATTGTGCAGTCTGATGTGACAAAACTGCTACCAGACTGTGCAGATAGTCTTGTGTCAAATTCAGACCACAGCAGTCTGCTCTTGTTTGCTATCGGCCATGTTTACTCCCCTGGTAAGGCGAGACAACCAGACAGGGTCAAACATACGCGTACAGTAAGTAGGTTCAATGCCAGCGGGTGTGTAGAGCATCGAGACGAAGAAAAATTGTCATCACTTTGCAGAAACTGATTCACTTGTCCTCCTGCATGCTATAGGCCAAGGGTAATCAAACTTTCAGGCATAAAATTAAAAAGATTCGTTAATCTACAACTTTTCTGGAACATCACTAACTCAAATTTCGAAACAATGTCGAGCTCTCGCGTGTTCTGGCGCAAGCTTTGCAGATTCGTGTCAACACTAAATGCTGCAATTCTGTTGGTAATTTCCTGTCCCAAAACTAGATGGCATACGTAGAATATCTGTCGATTTTTACGAGCAGTCACACACTCCTTTGAGGTAACTAATCGATATCTTGCTAAACATTGAGGGGTCTTCGCCATCTGTTTCCAGGTACTATTGTTGACTTCAAGACAGCCCCACCAAACATTATCTCACTGCTCAACAAAATAAAATTAATTTGAACCACAAATTTGAACAAATGACGTAATACCGAATTGAGGGGCCCGCGGCGTTTGCCCCAATTTTATGTACCCTAGAAACGGCCCTAATTTCTTACTGATACACTAAAGGAACTACATGAAGAGATGTAGCGGGCCGTAAGTTAAATACCCCTGCTACACATCTATATGATACAAAATATTAGCATCGCACATTAGACGGTGTTGTGTCGCTCCCAACTGAGAAATCTGATGGACTCAATTTTGGTATTATCAATGGCAGGGGATTTTAAAAATACCAATGCTGAGTGTCCCCTAACTGAACACGTTAGTTCAAGTTTAATTAAAGTACGTTCTCTCGTTAAAATAATTAGGGATACACACACATCAGAAATTGTACAACAATGAAAGTATTCTAAAAGTGTATACATTATGTTAGATCACATAAGACGAAAACATCCATATTTTCGTTTGACTTCTTGGTCACTATTTAATTCAAATTTGTTTCAGAATGGAATTCACTCTCCTATGAATCTGATCATAGCCGTAAGTTAATTACAATTCATAATTTTAATACTACATTCGTTTCCTGACATTGGCATGCCCCTGGTATGTAGGTATACAGGCTGGGTTTTATTACAATTAAAACTGCTTCAAAATAGCGCTTATCTTAACGCCAGCAACCGTTTATATTAAACGACTCCCTCAAGCCATTTTAACTTTTCAGTATATTAAGGAACGAACTTTGTTTATATTAAATTACTTATTAAATTTAAGTGTTATGATGTTACGAATAGTACAAATGGAGTTTGTCGTGGAAAAATATCCTGCTAAAACAGAAATAAAACGTGTACATTCGGACATCAATTCAAATACTCTCTACAATCGATATATTCCACTGTAGGGCAGCACAAGCTGAAAGTGTGCTACCATCTATCAATGAATAATGTAACTTAATGGGCTAGCACCTCCGTTTCCGGTGACCTTCCTCAGCAAGAAATGCCCGCAGTATTGTTAACATGGTTTTAAAAAAGTGGGTTGCCCACGTCTTATATGTTGTCTCCCAGTTTGCAACAAGGCCCACAAACCACATTAAAGAAATATACTTTACAGAAATCCCCCCACAAGAACTTGCCTGATCTGCAGCTCCTGCTCTATCAAATATTCACTGGTTCCGAGGCTAGCGTCCATCCCAAAATCTACGTTGTATTGGAAGGAATAAGAAAATCACTTTTGTTTATTGCCAATATTCATTTATATGTAACACCCCACCCCCCAGGGCTGCCAAAATGTGCATCACTTGTTCACAGTTCCTATGCATAATACAACTTGTGCAGCAATAATAGCTTATGGAAAAGCTCCAAGAAGTCTCTAAATACTTACTTATTCTAGGACAGGTAATAAAAATCAGCGTAAACTGTTTCACTCTGACAGCAACTTAACAACAGCCATCTAAAAATGGTTTGACCACTATAAATTTTAAATTGCTTTTATATCACATTTTTATACATAATCAAGGTGTGGTGACAAACAGCTTAAAAGACTTTTAATTTCCAACCACGATTTTTGACCAACAGTGCAGTAGTACGAGAAAGGGAAATGGGGACCTGAAGATGGGTTCCTACACCTGAAACATATTGCACATGAACTAAATGCAAAGACATTAAGTGATATTTTGTGTAAAGATGGAAAATAATAACATATGAACTGTTTCACTGTTTATTTCCATCACTGTAACACTGTGGGCAAGATGAAAGGGTATTTGCCCTACAAATGAAACTAATTTAAGGAGAGGTTTTATAATGTGTAACATTTACAAAGGCATCAGCTTACATCATGTAACTGATATATATATAGATTATATATAATATTTATATACATGTTCCATTGAGCCTCAGGACACAATCATTACAAAAACGTGTTATGTTGTAAAAAATGCAGAAAGAAAAACAAATTTAATGAATGAAAATCTACACTACCCATTTTTCTAATTTTTTTAGTTTTTATTCCCCCCGCCCCATCTTGAAAATTGCATAGGTACTCAAGGCAAAACATGTGTTGCTTCATTTTCTTATATCTGGACAGTGACTACTTAGTTATGATGGAAAAAGAATGTTCAACTTGTGACAACAAAAGTATGCTGAACCTCAGACAATAGTACGGGCTAATCCTGACAGCTCAGTCAAGCAATCACACCCACTAGTTGATATAACACACTGGTTTCTTTATCTCAAACAGTATGAATGAAGCAAATTACCAGCTTCAACTGAAAAAGAAGAAAATGATAAAGCACACAGTATTCCAACTTAATAATATCAGTCATTTCATTGTATAATATAGATTAACCTCATTATAGTACATGCATTATTGCATTAATATACATCCCTGTGGTATATTGTGAGAACACAAACAAAACTCTCACCAGAATACATTACTAGTGGCAGGCAATATTCCAGTCCAAAACAAAAATATTCTCTTGATTGGATACATCACAGATTCAGTTTCCATCCTACTCTTTAAATCTGAAATCACACATTTAAATCTTCCAAGTGTACATACCAGCCCCACATACATTAAAGAGACGAAGAAAAGCACCTACAAATTTGAAGCTCAAACCAGTAACTACCGTGAAAAAAATTCCAGAACTTGAACAATTTGATTGTGTGATTTCTTGCAATAGAAAACAAATTTTATACTTACTACTGTCCTTCATAAAGATATTAAATTACAGGAACTAAAATTAGCATGAGAACAAGCTTAAGTGATACACTGTTGAAAGACTAGTCTCTTAAAACAACTCCCACTTCAGCTGTTATTATTACTTAGTTTCTTCTCCTGGTGATCATAATTTCACTAAATTATGGGTACACATTATTCCTCAGCCAGTTGCAAATGCAATTCTGTTGGGGTAAATAAAAATATACACACAATAAGTCAGAACACTCATGTCCCGACATGAAACTGCCTACTGCCAGTAAACTGGGGCAGTTTATTTATAAACAGGGCATTTGCTTCAGCCACAGTGAAGCATATGATCAGTGTTCTAGTCATGGGGATAATAAAAGCAAGTTCGTTTTCAAATTAATTAATTTATAACAACAATTACTTTACAGAACAATTTGTCGTTGTAAACACTGGGCACTATTATGTTCAGTCCTGTATAGCAATATGCACATTTCCATTAAAAAACTAAAAAACTGTCTCTTAGTCTTTCTTCCCACACATATTCAAACACAAAATTGCAACAGATTGTGTTTCCTTGACAGCCAACACAGTCAGCACCAGTAGCGCAAAGCTCCCAGGCGTGAAGGTGGAGAAGGAAGCTGGGGTGTAAAACAGAATGAAAATGATACCAACCACGACTGCACCACCAAAACCATACCAAACCACCACACAGCACTGTTCACAGTCAAAATTTTATGATACAGGTATAATTTTTGATAACTTCAACAAAGAGCAGGTGGGTGAATACCATCACCATGTATTAGGATAAGGGTCTGGGTGGGGTTATCTGGTTGGTTGCACTTCATCTCTATGCGGCCCCCACACAAGTGAATGCTATTTATTTCTTTAAGGTTGGCTTCCTGAACTGGTGGAAGATTTCCCTTTGCTCTGATAGGAATTATGAGTGTCAGCCAATTTCTGCACCACCTGCAAGCAGCAGAAACCAAAACACATCCAAAAAAGGTCATACAAATTGGTTTTGCTTCACTTAAGAAAATACAGCACCAATGGGATTTTCAAAATATGCATAATCCAGAGGACATGGTTAGTGGGTGATATATATATATTTCCTGTAATGCCTGTACAGTCATGCTATGCTCTACAACTAGACTCCCATAAGTTAAGAATGAAGCTCTTCCATGAAATGGGGTACAGAAATTTCCTTTAGTGAAGTTCAATTATGATATATGAAAGATATTTGGATTCATCCATGTCAGTGTTAAGAATTTCACAAATATAGTCTTATTTGAAGGTTTGCAAACTTGAAAATTACCTTTTACCCATACTGTTTAATAATAACTTAACTATTAATAGTAGCACTGACTACATACGGCAACACCATACAATAAATCAGCTGTTAATGGAAGAAAATTACCAACGTGCATCAAACTTCAGCAATGAAGTGTAATTCAGTTTTTGAATGCAGAAGTTATTAAACCTATTGAGATTCATCACCATAGTCTTGTGTGTGTATATTATATATATATATATATATCTGTGTGTGTGTGTGTGTGTGGATTCATAATATGAAAGGTAGCATACAGTGTGCAGATGATGCATTGAGTTCTAGTCAAATTAGCACTTCAGTGTATTCCAAGTGCATTAATGCATAGAGGTACAGACGACTAAAACTGCATTAAACTGAAAGAGTTTGTTATGGAAATTAGAGCTCTGGTTCCGCTTAACACACCATCCATGGTGAAATGGGCAACCACAAAGTGCGTGCAAGATGGCAGCATGAAAATGCCAGATATAAGAAAGAGAACACACATTTGTTCCCTACTACTGTCATGATACAAATTCAAATATATTATGTGTTTGGATTATAATCATACCATGTTCTCATTTATCTGATCTTTCGCCAAGTAATTTCTCTTATGTCTGGGCCCCTAGAGGAGTGTCACAAGGACTGCATTCCACAATAGATAAAGAGGTGAAACAAGTTGGGCATGTGGCTTGAAACGCATCAAAAATGATGCTGATCCAGTGGAAACAGAGCATTAACCAAGATGGTGACTTTGTAGAAGTTACTTTTTATTAAATAGGTACAAAACAATTTTCTGGTTTTCATGTTTATTATGCAAAAGTTTCAGTTATTGTGTTAACACGTAAGTTTGTATACTGACAAAACATCCATTTTTGAGAAATCTGCATTATTTTAATTCCATTCAATTACCTTCCTGAACTTTATTTCCACATTAGAAGCCAACTTCAACTTACAAGCTCATTGTGTCTAATACCGAGTTTAAGAAAGTATAGATCTGTACCTTAATACCTCCACATGTCTTCATGGCACAGAATCTGACTACATCCATTACCTCAGTTTGAAAGAGTGGAATGGGGTGATGACCAAACTGTTTTATACATATTGTCAAACAAAAACTTGAAATATTAATACAGAACTGCCACCCGACATATTTCAAAATATGTACATGACTAGCTGGTACATTTTGCATATAAAAGCATTCATTCTTTAAAAAAAATATTTGGACCTTACATAATAAAGACAGCAGAATCCATTTTAAAATGACAATTATGTTAAAAATGGAGGAACTGTCCCTGAGAACTGTAGATAATGGAAATATATCTGATGAGTCAGAAGGCTATCATACTCTACAAGCTACAACAGCTTCACTTCAACAGAGAATCCACTGCATTGATTTCTCTACATACTGCCATGCCATAAGCATGCTGACTGCATCAAGTAACTGCAGATATGCAAGAACACCATCAGATCAGAGTCAGTACATATTCTACTGAGAGTACCATTTTTATTACAGGTTGTGCATGAACTTGAATTTACACTGTACTACAAAAGACAAATGACTGAACAGATTTAAATTATCAGGGAAAAAAGAAAGCAACGTGGGAAGTGGAATTATCCCGTTGAAAAAATGGTGATATGTATGCACACTGAAAATATACCAGGGCACTCTACTAGAGAGACAATTTATGTTCCTTCTGAAATGTTACATATGCATGAATTTCCCAACCACACCCACATACGAAAGCTGGATCTGAATGTAAATGATAATTTATATTAAAGATTTTGTATATTCAGGAAAATTAAAGGGATTAAATATAATCATAATCCTGTGACATTTCTAGGCAAACTATTTGAGGTTTGATATTCTGGAGCATGCCTTCCCCATGCAGCAATGTCTCTACATTAACAAAGAACTCCAAGTGACAACTAATGAATAATTTATTCAATAACACACATACATAAACACATACAGACAGATCATGCATAGTGAGCATGCAATACCCTGTTAAACTAGCATTAAGCAAAGCTGACAAGGAAACTCTTCTCCTTCCAAATTTTGTACAACACAACCTTAAAATAAAACTGCCCCAGTTCTAAACTAAAGTGGACTTGCTCTCCACACACACACACACAAACCAACATGCACTCATATACGTATGCACACACACACTCACATATATATATATATTAATACTAACAATAACAATATTTCTCATTCTTAACAAGAACAAAATAAAAATAAATTCTAGAAAATCATACCTACAAATTAGTTAATTTTAGTTTATTATTTGTATTCAAAAACTGAACATAGGGAAAATAAATGCTTTGTATATTTCCTGCTTTCAAACTGTTGAACCATAAAAGGTTGTCGCAGTCCCCCAAGAACATCAAAAAATAAAAATCCACAAGATATTAATAACCACCAGCAACTATTATCAAAGGCACAGTAAACCAGTGACCCCCTGCAGACTACTCTGGTGGGGGTGGGGGAGGTGGATTATCTGGAGGGGGTCCTTCAGGGAGGGGAGGAGGTTCCAGAGGGTGTGCTACATCAGGTGCAGGACCAGTAGGTAAA
This sequence comes from Zootermopsis nevadensis, assembly GCF_000696155.1. The sequence goes on along the minus strand of NW_019059723.1, from coordinate 218,078 downwards.
GGAGGCTGGTACATATATGAAGCTGGAGGATAGTAGCCATACATGTATGACTGTGGAACAATTCCTGGAGGAGGTGGATAGGCTTGGTAGTAGTGAGGATATGGCTGGTAAGGCTGGGGCTGCTGCATGGGAAGAGTTGGTGTCATGTAACAATTTCCTCTGGAAATTCCTCTGCCGCCACCACGTACCTTGTTACCAAATGAGTAGTGTGAGCCTCTGCGGTGATGTTCAACACCATTTTGTTTCCCGTAATTACTGCAGTTGTTGCCGCTCCGACGCTGGTCTCCGGATGAAGTGTTGAGTCGTGATGACTTGGCAGGAGGTCCTGGGGGAGATACCAACTCAGAGGATCGAGGACTGCTGTAATCCCTTTTCCTGGAGGATGACGGTGCCTCAGTACTCAAAGCTGGTGGACCCATATTGCTGTTGCTGAAGTTGCTGATCACCTCATCACCAATCTTGATTTTGATATTTTTGCCCAGAGCTGGCTGTGGACTGCTGTCCGTGGAGATGGTACTTTTGAACATATAATTCTTAAGCTTAAGTTTCAGTCCTGTTCCTGCCACCGGCTCCAATGGAGAGCTCAAGTTTATCTTATCCTTAGGTATAGTGATCTTAATTGGAGCTGAACCCTCAGCTTTTTCCCTCTTGTGGCGATCCTTATCTTTGTCTCTGTGTTTGTGCTTGTGTTTCTTTTCTTCTCTATTCTTGTCCTTGTCTTTATGTTTGTGTTCCTTATGTTCTTTCTTTCTCTTCTTCTTCTCACTTTTATGGTGGTGCTCTGGCATGGAAAGAGAGCTGCAGGCAGTAGGTACAACATTCTCCAGTGGCTGGATGTGTTCCTCCATTGTGGAGATGTCAATAATTCCCACAGTCTGTATGTTGGCACTGCTAAGTGCCTCTTCAGAAGCTATAGGAGGGGGTGGTATTTTAGATCGGACAAATGAGTCATTTGTTGAGTCTGAATCTGGAAATGCCACTGCGCCAAGATCATCTGGAAAACCTGCTGATCTGGCTGTCTGTGACAATGCATCTGACATCTGTGTGGCAAAAGGTCGTATAAGATCTGGAGTTTTCAATTCCTTGCCAACTGAAGACATTACACTATTATTGCTGTTATGACTACTGCCAATAGCAGAAGCAGCAACAACAGTCTCATCTTTCTTGCTGCGATCTCGTATTGGTGGAATAATATCTGGGACTCTATTGGGCAATCTGATGCCCATTTTTGAGTCACGAATTATATTCTCATAGCCAGCTATCTCATCCAACTTCTTTACTACAGGAACAAGCTCAGGTTCTGAGCTTGAGCTGCTTGTTCGGTGCCGTTTGGTAGCCTTGAGAGATCCTTGTAATTTGCTTGCACTGCCAGGTGTGGTAGGAGTTGGAGTGGGTGGAGAGCCAAATGGGGAGAGAGGTGTTGATGGAATTTCAGGCAGTGGAGCAGGAATCTTCTTACTTCCAGATGAAGGGGGAGTACGTTGCCTGGACTTGCTGGATCGTGGATGGGATAATTCCCGAAGGGCAGTGGTTCCAGCTTTGTCAGGTGTGATGGGCAAAGATGCAACAGTTCCACCTTTCTGACTTCCACTGAAAACCTTTAAAGAAGTCTGCAGTAACATCTCTGCCTCCGATTTGACTGTCTCCGATGTCTGGTCCGCTGCCACCACTGGCTTTGCTACATGCACTTCAGGCCACTTGCTTTTTGCCTCCGCTACTGATTTCACTTCAGTAACTGTGATGCTGCTTCGAGGAATTGATGTATTTAGAACGGTCACTGTGGTAGGCTTGGTTCTTGCATGATGTGGGGATTCTGACCTCTTGCAAACATTTGATGGCACAGAAATGGTAGCAGAGATGGGAGATTTTGCCCGAGGAGGAACAGCAGACCGAGAATGTTGGTGATGGAGAGATGGAGGTTTCTCATGGACTTGAGAGGGAGATTTAGGTCGAGACTTGTGCCTCTCTTGAGAATGGTGATGGGAGGGTAATGTTGCAGCATTTGGCAGCAGTGGTGGTTGTGCTAATGCTGGTTGAGTTGGCTGCTGTTGTGGTGATGGAAGAGGAAGTGGGTGTGGTGGTAGTGGTGTTGGTGGTGGTCGTGCTGATGAGGCTCCTACCCTGCTACCAAAGTCTATGTAATTGTCTTTTTTCACAGCATTTATATCCGGCTTGGAATCCCGCTTTGTATTCTGGTATGGCTGAACTACCTGGTGTTTAGCATCAGAAACTCCAGGTTTCCTGTTAGAAGATTCATGCCTATTTTCAACAACTGAAGAATAAAGTTCAGCTGTATTTTGCTTTGAACCTGACTGATCTAAGACATTAGATTTTCGATCCACCAAGTCAGTAACAACTGGCTTGCAATTCACCACATCAACTGCATTTGGCCTGCGATCCACAACATTCGGCTTCCACTCGCCCATTTCTGAAATATTTTGCTTCCGTTCAACAATACCTTCCACAGAAGACTGAGGTGGCCTTGAGGTAAACTGTTCACTGGCACCAGACTTGCGATGGCGACCATGGTCGAGCCTATCACTACCAGTATTATGCCTGTTATGATTGTACAAATGTCTTTGAGAATCACTAGAGTCTGATGGCATTTTCGAGGGCACATCTTCCTTCACAGTACGAGCATCACTACCATTTGTTGCACTTCCCCGGTGACAATGCCTGCTTGAGGATTCGAATCCTTGTTGCTGGCTTCGTTTTAAACTAGAATCTACATGAAGAGGGACCAAATGTCTGTTTTCTGTACTCTTCATGCCACCTGGTACATTTGATTTGTCGATAACATGTCTGCTGTCCAAGTCACTCGCTTTCTCACTTGTCCACTCAAGGCCCTGATTATCCTTCCTAGAACTAATACTACAATTAATGCCACTATTCAGTCCACTACCTAGATGATTTACCACAGAAAGAGCAGAGTCCAATGGCAGCCCATGGTGCTGGGATGAAACATGTTCACCTTGTGCTGGTAACAAAGGTTCTTTAGGCTCATGGTGTCGGACAGGAGGAGCAAATATGTGTTCTCCAATACGCTGGTTACTATTTTCCCTTTTAACAGCCTCACGGGAATATGACTGCTCCCGACGGATGGCATCGCGAGCCTGGGTGACTCGCATTAGGCCAGGGCCTATTGGGGGAGGGTGCTTGTGTTCCCAGTGAGGTTGTCCAGGCTTGCCTATTATTCCTGAACTCCCAGGAGGTACAGAACCATGCTTGCTGGCACTTCCTGGAGCACTCTTACTAACATGAGTTGCACCACCATGATGTCCTTCCCTGTAAAATCATATCAGTCAAAACAATTGTTATGAAAATGGTTCACCATGGAAAATATCACCACCCACACAATCTAATTCCAAAGTAAAACATTTTTATTTAAATTCATCAAATATTATGACCACTAGGAAAGTTTTAAGACATGAGCCAGGATGCATATATAAAGTATAATTTATAGATATAAGAACAGTACCAAGTCACAGCTTACTGACTACCTGTCATAGGCAGTGCACTTTCATGACAGAATGTATGATTCAAACAATGTCAACCTATTCATAAAATGGGCTCCTTATACACATATAGCAGCAGGTATAAAATATAAGTATGTAAACTGAGAAAGAAGCTGCTATATTTCTTATGGTTCTGCAAGAGTTGTCAAAGTCCTATCTTTTAAAAGCACTGCACATCCCATTTTATGGCAGTTTTGTAAACTCCTGTTTAGTGCATATAAGTAGTGTCAGGGGTTGTAAATAAGTGACCACAAAGACACTCCTTTGACTCATAATTAATGCCAGGTCCTGGAGTATTCCACTGGAAGAACATTGTGATGTCTATTGTACATGAAGGAATAATCTTTGTCATGCAGCAGCTCGAGTAAAACACTCCAGTTGACAAAGAGTTTGTTTTTCTTAAAGATTCTGTCACTAAAAACTGTTGTCTATGATTGTACAATAATGGTAAGCTGAGTTTCTTGCACAACAGTAACATGAACTATTGTTGAGAAAGTAGCCACCACCTTTCTATTTCATTGTTACGAGAGGAATGTCATCAGTGACAATGTAAGTGACCTGCTAAAGTCCTGTTTCAGTATCAGATTAATGGGTCCATGTTTCAAGATTCATGGCAATCTCAGAAACCTGGCAACAGCATTTTCAAATTACTCTAGTACTCCATTGTGTCATTTCATTCCTGTATGCTTTTGGCTTCTATTAGATTATAAAATGCCTATTTTTATGTAGCCATTCTCATGAGGAGTTAATTATGAAAGGTGGAAGAAACATTTGGCAAAATACCTGATTTTTTATCAATGTCATTATGTTAAACATGAATTCTCTATGACTGTGATTTACATAAGAGATAACTCTTATAATTTAATACAATGAGAAAATAGAAGGACAAGAATTTTAGCTCAACACAGAGGTTCACCCCATGAATCTGAAACTCATCTATATAATATTTAAAGATTTACTTCCTACCACAAAGAAAACACAATGCCTCTTCATTACAAAGATTGACTGATTAATGATGTTTACAGAAATAATCACTGTTTATCCTGAGAATATACACAACCTATAAACATACACAAATCAATTCTGATAATGAAGGCAGAGACAGTCTCTGAAACACTGGATTACATCATCCTCACATGGCCAATCACTTGAGAAGACTTCATTACCACACATCCTTAATAACAAATATGATTTGTAACACAGTAATACCCCTGAAGGCAAATGTAGGCAGCAACATGATGGGTTAAAAAAACATTAACAAATAGTTACATTTGATGGTTTATAGATGCAATATTAATAAATAATTTAAGAAAATTGTCTCCTGATGTCTACCGGCAACTCTTATTTGATGCATTTCATATGTAAGAATCTTGCCTTATGAGAGGTAGCAGTCTGCTCTATGAATGTCATGGATTGCACAGGATATGAGTAAATTCAGGAAAACAAAACATTTGTGCCAGTGGCTTTTAAAATTGTTTAAAACAATTTATGTACTGGTTAATTTTCCTTGGTTTCAGAATAAGTAAAAATGTTAAATTCCATTAACTATTATATCATAACAAAAACACAGGTACAAAACACCTAGTTTCTTTCGTGCAACGCAAAATTGCAGCAACATATAAACACACCTGGACACTCCTGTTTGCTGTGCTAATCGCTCCCGCTCCTTCTTTTCTTTGTAGTCACGATAGTCAACACGTGGTGGTGCCTGAACAGATTGTTGTGATGGTCCTGAGCCCCCAGGCAGACATGACGAGGTCTGGTGTGGCTTCTTCAAAGTTTCACTATCAGCAGGAGGTTTTGATGAGGCATCACCTGGCATGTGTGAAGAGTGATGTGGAGGAGGGCGACCAATACCTTCAAGAACTCCAGTGTGAAATGTTAGCCCATCCTGACAACCATCTGGTGGACGAATTTTACGAGGCTCCATATCCTGTAACACAGTACACTTCTCTATGCAATATACTGATAAAGAATCAGTCACTGATAGGCAGGTATAACACTATAATGAAAGTTTACATACTGTTAGCATATCTCAACATACAAAAGTGTACATATTCCACACAGTTGTGCTTAATTCCTGGCAGGGTTAGGGACTTTTCTCTATGTCACCACATTCAAACTGGCCTAGATGCTGACCTAGCATCTAAAAGAATGGATATCAGGAGTAAGAGTCTTCACCTGGAGGTTAAAAAAAGCAAGAATAGGAAGCTGAACCACTTTTCCATCTATGGTCAAGCTTAAGAATTTATGGAAATGTAGAAAACCCACTCCCATATCTTAATGGTGTGGTGCCTTGTTAAGCACAGGGAACAAATTTAAAGTCTAATTTGCATATCAAATTTCATACTTCTAGCAACCATAGTTAGTATGTTGCCATAGTGAAACCAGACAGTATAGTATTTTTTATTTGAGGATTGTTCAACCAGCAGCTGACTATGAAATGTGTAACAATATGGGTGCATTAGATCAAACAGGTAAAACATGACATAGTTAAATGCTGGTGTACTCTGTACAAACACCAACAAGCTGACATTCATTTCCTTGGTGCTGAGGACTGTCAACAAACCAAAACTGAAGGGAGAATGCATGTTTCAAAGACAATGGTGGTGGGATGGCATCAGATATTCATTCAGGACAGCAGGAAATGAGTGATGCGGCACAACTTGGACATGACAATATCATTGAATCACCTATAAACGTGAAGAAAGCTGTTCATGTGGCTGACGGAGCATTTTTGGACTAGCAGTGCAATTCATTATGAGCACTGGTATTATGCATACAACTGTGATGTCTTGGCCACTGCACCCCATGGATCCTGCAAATGCTCACTGACTGTCACAAAATATACAGCAAATGGCACTATTGACGAAGTATTTGCAGCACTACCACATAAAGGGCAAGACTGTGGTGAACAATGAAATAAGGCATCACTTTCAACCCAGATGAAAAGCTGCAAGCGTGACACAGAAACACCCATCCTCCCCCAAACATCTTCTTCTTCTTGTACCATTTCTGCTCCTCATGGAGCATAGGTGCCTCCTTTTAGAGGTTTCTTGATCTATTAGACAATTGGAAGGACTCCTTGGATGAGTGATCAGCCCATCACAAGGCCTCTACCTGTAGACAGTGCGGCACAATACGGAAAGACCCATACAAACATCCATGCCTTGAATGTGATTTGAACCCATGGTTACAGTATTCAAGTGTACAAGACCTACGCCTCAGACCGCGGGGCTGATATAACCGGCTCCCCCACACTAAGAAACTCAAATCCCAATAACATGCAGGAAAGGTAATTGTTTTATGCAACACCAATGGACCACTGATGCTGGCATTCAAAACCCTGACATCACCATCACTATACACTGCTACTGTAAAATCCTCTGAGATCTTTGTTCTGGTATCAACAGAAAGCATCCTGGTACACTCAAAGTGCTGCATGGCATCTGTCCCTATGTGACCTACATAGCATGTTCTAGACAGTCTAGAACATGCTATGCTCCATTAGCTCAAAGGTGTTAGTCCCCCAGACCCCCAACCTGTCACTGTGACACTTCCATGTGTTCAGCTCTCTCAAGAAAGTACTAAAGGACAAAAGAATCAGATCATATAAAGACATCAAGGCAGAAGTGGTGCAGTGGTTCCAGCAGCAGCCCCAAAAGACCTATGAAGAGAGGATCCATCAGCTGGAGTCTGCACAGTGACTGCCTCAATGTCTGTGGGGACTATTTATAATTGTCTCTACTCCTTCCAAAAGAGTCCCAAAATGGGCTTCACTTGAAACAACACTCACACACAAACGTTATCTTTATAAAAATAGCATCTCTGTTAAAGCTCTATAAAATATTTATGCAGCCATCTTTTCACAGTCTTAACAAATTTAAGAAAATCATTCTTGTTCAAAAATTGTTAAGGACACATTTTCAAAGAAGGCTATTTTTCCATTTTGTGAAGAGATATGATAATCCAGAAGGTTACTTACAAACAGACTGCCAGAGACAGCAGGGGGAAGAGTGGGGTTTTGTGTAGCACTGATGCTCATGATCTTGCGCTTCAGCTTTGTAGGACATTTGTCGAAGATGACAAGAAATTCGGCAGTCAGAAGCTCAAGCTGTTCCAGGCTTACTGTCTTGTCCACATACCAAAACCAGTCCTTTCCTTCATTTGACTGTGGGATCTGCTTGACACAAAACGTAACTACATATAGGCTTGCAAGAGAAAACGTATGATACGACACATTAGAAAATGTACACATTACATTATGAGCCAGGGTAGCTCAGTCAGTATTGTGTGTAACTATGAACTGGATGATCAGGGCACAATCCCAGACAGCTGGAATGTTATTTCCCAACTACAATGAGGTACTTGACAACTCATTCAGTGGCCAATAAGAAATAACTAAAAATACATACATGCAGCATTTACCTAACACTAGGGAAAACTACTACAATCAAATAATGGAAAAAGAGAGGAATATTATAGGAAGTTTCTTTATTCATCAAGAAATTATAAATGTACCAGAATGTTACGTATCAATAATAAAATACAAACCATTACTAATAATTTTTTTGACTAACAGTATAAAAGAGATGTAACATATAACCCAATCAATCCTTGCAATTATGCAGTTTTCCTTGGTCAATCTAATCAATCTGGAAATGGAAGTTATGCCAATGCTCGAGTTGTCAAATATTAAAATTAAAAAACGAACCATAACAGTATCAGGTAAATATTGTGCACTGACACATTAGGAATGTTCCAGGGGCTTCCCAGTGTTGAATCTTTGTACCAAATTTGTCAAGTTTACTACCTGAGGAATCATTTTATTTAGATTCCCTATCATTGTCCCCAAAAGTTGACATCCAAATCCATTTCCATAAAATATCTTTAATTGGCAAAAATTATTTGTGATTAATGGTGGTTATGATGTAACAGGTTGATTACAACAGATGGTAAATATAAATGTGTATTTCTAGAACAATGTGGTGAAAGTAACAAGGTTCGGTGGGCATTTTTCACATTTACAGACATATGATCTAACAACATAAAATAGTGGGATGTATGTCATGCCAGAAGGGTATAATGCTGATACTACTTTACACAGAGATACACTTATATTTTGGTGTATTAATCAAATAAACACAATTTTAATTTTATTGATATGGCCTTCTGGTATGATGTCCTCAACATGAACTAACCAAATTTAAACTATTCCCAAAATGTGGCAGAAGCTTACAAAAGTACAGAATAAATATATTCCACTCACTAAGACCATAATATACAAATAATGTACATCTGACCACAGCACAGGCAGACCATTTGGAAAAAATCACTACAGCAAAAATGTTAACTTATGTTTATTTACAGGATAAGAAATATGTTACACAAGAGTGTCTGAAAATGTACAACAAACTCACCTCCCAATTGGACCATTTGCAAGCGAGATGTATGCAGAAACATGCAACAACCGTTGGCTTATACTGAAGACACATGGTCGTCAGATGTAGGCTGCAACAGAGAGAACCCCTCAGTAACACACTACTACTCACATTACACAAACACTAAATATTCCTTAAGGCAGAAAATGAATTAAGGTGCAATGTTAAAACCCCATCATCAAGCCCATACTAACGGAAGTGGTGATGCCCAACATTCAGTTTTCTGGGACTGATCAGAATCACAGAAACTGAAAGGAAAGCAACAACTGAGCTGTCATTTTGATGAGAGATATATTATGTGCCACACATGAAACCGAAGAACTAATATTCTTCAAAACTAAACTAATGGCAATAGACATTGAGATCATTTAGAGGCTCAGATATGGGAAAACAGATCTTAAATGTACATTTTTTATGCATATGAATTCCTGTGGAATGCCTATTAGAAACTCTCCATCTGTACATCAGTCTGTACCCATGAAACAAGCTGAGAATGGTTGATTTGATATTGTGATATTTTACTAAAATCTGTCAATAACATATACCTTACATGTAAACCTCCATGAGTTTTTGCAGCCTGAAATAAATGGAATTCCCTGACCATTCACAAAGTTCAAATTCTGGTGAAAGGGCCACAACCATTATACTATTCATACATTTCATAACTTGTTAATTAAGTGAGAGATTTCTGAATTTTTAACGTATTAATTAAAAGTGAATTCTTTTAAAAATGAGAAACCTTTTTTGTCATCCAGTAACAAGACTGCTATCTTAAAATGTCAGCAAACACTAATATAAAATCTGATTAATTTGAAGGCAACATGCTTATGCACAATCTCTACAAAATAAAAGCAGATCTATTAAACTGAAATTGAGAAGATATATTATTAAAATTTAATGATGGTTTATAGTATTTATTAATGAACACTTTGTCACAAACAGACGAGATATAACAAACTACTGCACAGACCAACATGTACCATCCCTGCTGTAACATTCCTATGAATAAGAATCAGTGTTTCTGTGGTTCAATTGCATTTATATCACACAGCCATTCAAATGTTACTTTACTTTCATAAAACAAAACAACAGAGAACATGAACCCTTTGCTTCAACTCATAACAGCGGCAATTCCACAATTCAATGCCACCACTCAACTGAAAACTCTGCTCATGGTAAATGCATCACCTGTTTGATGCCATGAAGTATGATGTCTGTGCTAAATCCTTGCTGGCTGTAGGTTCGTTCAGGCATTTCCATGTGATTGCATAGTAGAAGTAGGAGGCCCGTAAACGCACGCCCGACCACAGCCGGGCGAGCAGCCACCGGGAACAAAAAGCACTCCATTATACCAAGTGCATGTTTACCCAGCCAATCACAATATTACAAGCCTGAACACTAGAAAATTTTGCCACTTATATTATGACGGACATTCTGTGAGGTACATTTGATTGACTCAACATTTTAAAAGCTGCTTCTACTTCTACCTTCAGGTGACTAGTTGCCATTACACAAACAGCATAATTCTTTTAATATTAATGATGGAAAATGGAATTGAACTCAAAATCAGGACTTTTTAAATAAAAATTTTGAGAGTTCAATCTCGACTGCCACCACAAACCTTTAAAGAATAACAATGAATCTGTTAGTATGGCAACCAGTTAGCTGAAGACTATCAAAATGTTGTGCATATCAAATATACCTGTGACAATGGATAACACATCAGTACTACTACTATTACTATTACTATTACTATTACTACTACTACTACTACTACTACTACTACCAGTCACTTCTGTAATAGTTTCAAACCACAATGCTCTTATAAGAGCATAATTAAATGTTAATGTCGATTCTAAAGGGGCCGGACAATGGTGTATTACAATCTTGGATTATTGAGTTTTTGGACTTTGCCCATTGCATGGTTTTGAAAACTGGATCTGTTTTCACTCAATCCAGAGATCAAGATTAGCTCTTTCAAACAGACCCAACTGAGTTGGTGCTTCTCTTTCCTAAACCTAATAGATGAAAACAGATCCAGTTTTTGAAACATGCTTTTTTCAGAATACCAGATGATGGACCAAGTACAAAAACTAAGTAATCCTAAATATTTTTTTATAAATTACTTCAGAAACATTTTGTTTCTACCCACTTATATACAATCTATCACACATAAAGTGATCTAGGACTGATGCAGAAGATGACAACTGGATGCATGGTAAAATCACCACAAGACAGTGATGATGAACACCGAGTGGAAAGGCACACACATGTAAGCGTAATATTCAATAAAGTTTTAAATAAAGAAATAGTCAATAACTGGAAAAACTGAGTCTGTGACAAATACAAAAACCATTGCAGGTGTCCACTTGTTTCCTGGCCTGCATTTAGAATACTCCTGTATTATATATAGAATGTCCAAAAAAGACATACACACATTGTAATACAGAATATTAACCTTGTTATCAACCTCTGTGTGTAAGTTTATGAGGGGAACCTAGTGTGGTCTACACCTGACAGGGCACTGCAACTATCTTTTCTAATGATTCAGATATGCAAAATGGTGGAGGGTCGACTGAGCACCCCCCCCCCCAACAATCGCCAGATTTAACCCCACCTGACTATTTCTTGAGGGGTAACTTGAAAAGTGCAGCAAGGTGATAATTTTGAACATCTACACTACATTCACTAATTAATTAAGTGCTGATTCTGATGTAATAGTTTAAGTTATTAAAATATCTTTCATTCACTAAATGCATGTATAGATATTTTTCGGACACTATGTATATATAAGTTTCAGCACTGCAGACAAACCTAATCACAAGCACATACTAAACTGATAAAATTGATACTCTCAGATTAAGTTTCCTGAAGTCATCACTTTTGTCTGTCTGACTGTATAAACTGAAGAAGGTGCTCCATAAACAGGGACAATTTCAATAATTTTGAGTGTTGTGTCACTGCCACTTCAACTGCCAAAGAATACCATTCTACAACACACTGCTGTGTTTAGCCCCAAACTGATTTAACTGTTCAAAATGATGCAACACTTCAATCAGATTATACCTATGTAAAAAGTGTCAAACCACAAAAAAGCCAAAAAGCAGTTACAAAGTACTCTGATATAACTGCAACACACACAATTCAAGCAAAAAGAGGAACATTTATCAGGCATAATCTTCCATATCTACTCCTGATGGACTTAGTAAGATATGTTCATCATGTGTATAAATTTTATTACAGTGAATTTGAGTGCACAATGCAAGAAGAGCTATCAACATAACTGCATAATCAGAGATATTTGATCTAACAACATAAAATAGTGGAATGCATGTCACTCCAGAAAGGTATCATGCTGATGCTACTTTACACAGAGATACACAGTTATATTTTGATGTATTAACACTAATAATGCACATCCGTCAAACCAATGCAGTGCAAGAATTTTGTGTCCTGTGAGTCACTTTGCTAACATGCCCTTGAATTATACAACTGAAGACTCCTATTTTACACTGCACTTTGTACTCAACTTTAAAAAAATGGTTGATCAACTGGTCACTACAGCTTTATAATACAAACTAATTGAAAACAACAGGTAAGATAACAAGTAAACCACCTATTTTGCATGGCCTATGTATAGTTTTATAAAAATGTGTCATTTTGTATGATAAAAACTGTCACTAATCAAAAACCATGTTCTGTTAATGTCATCAATATTAGGCATTACCAATCTCTGTGAACAAGTGCTCAGCTTAATTAAAGAACATCAAATCAACAGCTAAGACGTTTTATACTGATGGATGTTGGGATGCATGCGTACTGCAACAAACCTGATACTGAAAGATTACTGAAGCAAAACCACTTTTAAGTTTCTTACTAATCACCGATTTTGTAGAATAAAATTACTAAATTACATGTAAACATAGTAGGCCCAATTCAGTAGTATTTTTAATATTGTAAGGCTGCATTTCAATAAATTGTCCCCATTTGTATTCTTGTGGCTATAAGTCGATAAGAAAGGGTAAATGTAACACCAGGTCTGGGAAAAACCGAGAACCCCTGGTGTAAGAATGAAAAACAATAAAATAAACCAAATTATACAGAGCAATTAGAAGTTGTGCTGAGGCACAGCATTTCAGCAATGCATAAGCACTGCATTGGTTGCTATATATTTTAGTCAGTATACTGAGTGAAGGGAAGTCCGCAGCAGCAGTACGAGGAAGTGGTCTCCCTGTGACTCAGTACTCTGTATGATTTCCTTCGTGTATGACACAGATATGTTTGTACTAGGGCATTAGGTATTTTTACATGAACCTATTGTTCAGTGAGAAATTTCAGATAAAAGTTTTCCTCACAGGAACACTACTAAGAATTCTGCCAATAAAGAAAGAAACGGTGCATTGACAGGAAACTAAAACATGAACTAGTACTACCAACAGAATAAAAGTTTGACATCAGATCTCAGCTTCGACATTCACCTCAGCTCTTAAAAATTACCAAAAAAAAAACACAACAAAATTACAGAAACTATTAACTTGCAATGCCATAATTCACATTCTTTGCAGTCATGTGGTCCCGTTGCAAGACTTAAGTTCTGTAAGTGATATCTGCAGTTAGTGGGAATTCCTAAAACCTGAAGTTTATCAAATCAATCCACACACACAGGAAGAACTGAGAGAAATGTCAAGTGCTCAGTGTGTAAGAACTACAACACGTAAGCCAGAATCTGTTTAGGTTCGAGGAACGTATCCAAGCCAATGGCTAACATTTATAGCATCTCCTGCAAAGTACATAAGTAAACAACTATTATGTATCTATTTTTTGTTTTACCCACAGTTGACAACTAAACAAAGCAGCACCCTGGTACACTTGCCAAATAATTTCCCTGTAGCAAACAAATCTAGAAGGAAGAAAAGTTGAGGAGAGAATAAAGGGACAGCATGACAATGATAACAATAATGAGTGAAGAAGTCACAAATATAATAAAATCAACAGGATACTGAAAAAAGATACACTGGTTGACATATGAGTTGGTCTGTCCACCTAGTTATCTGAATATCTAAAACGTATGCCCTATATAAAGGAATAAGTGCTGGTCTCTTACAGTTAGATATAACAAAGGATTCAGATGAACAAATAAAATTTTACAGGAGTAACTTCATGAGATAGTAAAGTTACAGTGCAAGACTGTAATCATGAGACTTGCAGGGTGAGGAAGTGGGGTGAAGGAGAAAGGAGGAAAGATAGTGTCAGCCTTTAATGCTTCGGACTTCCTGCATTCCTTGCAAGTCTCAAGATTACAGTCGTGTACTATACATGAGGTGAAAAGATTAATAAAATGACAATTATATTAAGATATATTAAAGATAAATGGAGAAACCACTGTCTTCAGATGCCAGGAGGCAGAACACATCTTTATGTATCCGACCTTGAATGTACAACTGAACAATGAAGAAAATTTTCATTTCTCACCATTTCATAATACTGTAATGTGGGACGGTATACGACCTGGATTGTCAACCCTGATTTATTCACGTCAAATTAAATCAGATACAGAGGTCTGCACATACAGTCATCTCTCTACAACAACACACTTGAGTCTCTACAACAACACACTCGAGTCTCTGTTTATTGACATTGTCGTGCTGCTCTCACGACAACACGTTACAATACCAAATGTTTAAATCATGCTCTGTAAAAATGTTTGATCTCTGTCTAAGAATTCCCATCACAAAAATGAACCACAAGATAAAGAATAAAATTGAGCTTTTATGCTATCAGCATATTTTCAGTGTTCATGAAAGCATTACACATAAATATTTACCTACCATATTCCTTATTACAGACCAAAGGAAAGACGTATCTGAGAAGATACCTTTTAATGGATTTCTGCAGTTTCAGACTGGGTAAGATAAACCAGTACCTTGCAAATACAACATGATTTGCACCTTACACTTCTGTTTGTGAGGTTTCCAAACTGAGTGAGTTGTAAGACATTTGGCAATGCTGTATCAACTACAGAAATTATTATTATGCAGGATTTGAGGAAAATAAATGATGGAAAATTGAGAGCAAAGGAAAACACGAAAACTTAAACAGGTTGCCCTGATGAGAATCAGAAGTGTGCAAAGCATATACATTACCACTGTGTTATATCTCCTTGGCAAGTCTGTGGAAACACTGAAGGATGTTTTGCCCTTGGCATTCACAAGAGAGGACAAAAAAGTGTCTGAAAAAACTCGCACTGCTGCCTACCTACCAGTCTTTCAAGATGTAACATGTAAAAACTTCATATTAAGCCCAACAGTGATTTCATGGTTTTAAAAACTTACATTCAGAATCTAAAGATGATTGTCCCATAGTTCAATTTATTTTCATCACAGAAAGTTTTGCCCACCTGTCTGAATATTTAAATGTTTCAAACTTTGTTTCTGTGATAAATCAGCAACATTTAAATAAAGGGTCACTTATAATATGTAGCAATGAACTAACCTCCTTTGTACTAAAAGTCTGGATTCTTATCTTAAGAGCAATAAGAAAAGCCAAAACTACAATATAGCATATTATATGGCCAGAATAAGACATAACTGAAAATGTATATTACATTATTCCTAAAACACCAATATGTGGTAAATAATTATAAACATGAAGTTCCAAAGTACTAGTTTCTATTAAACTTACAGACAGTCGTTGGGTAACTAACTTCATCTTTTGTTTTAAAAATACCATATTTACATAACATAAGGTTACCTCACATCTAAGACATGCTCAAAAAATCAGAAACTTAGAAACAGAGAGAGGGAATAATAACTAAATATTACTTTATTCAAAAACGAATTATACTGTACATTTTCCAAGGCAATAATAGCTTAACAGATGTACAATTAATCATTCTGCATAATTCAACATAACTGACGGTTCATTCTGCAATTCAGCATCAATTGATGTATATATTATTTTTAAATCTAGCAAAGAAAGCTCCCACATGTTCTACATTATGTAATGTTAATAACTGTTAATTCACCAAAATATTAACATGTCTTTCCACCTTTGACAACCTGGCTACATTATTTAACACTGAAAATTGTATTGGGCCATAAGTAAATAATCTTATTGTAACGTCATACAATAACATGTATGCCTCAGCTTGCAACATCAGTATTATTGCGTAGTGTTATCAACCTTAAAATAGCACACATGAAACAAATACCCCATACTACTAAATCTAACACTAACTGCATAAAAACTATGAGATATTTTTAGTATATGAATTTAAGCAGATGATCGGAGAGCTCTGATATGTTCCACACAGTCATGTTAACAACAGTACATTTACCCAACTAATAACATTTATCTTCTGACATTCTGCTTTGATTCTTCAACACAGAAAATTGTATTTCATCATAAATAATCCTACTGCAATGTCATACAATAACATGTGCATGCCTCAGTTTGCAACATCAGTATTATAACTGTGTAGTGTTCTCAAACTTGAAATGTTACACAGAAAACAAACAGCCCATACTGCAAAATCTATAAAAAACTGAAAGCATAAAACCTACACGGTATTTTTAGTACATGAATTTAAGCAGACGATCAGGAAGTTCTAATGTTATCAACATTACATCACTTTAACAACATTATATTCACCAAACTAATAACATTTCTTTCTTTTTCTAACAAACTGCCTTGATTCTTGAACAGTGAAAATTGTATTGTTTCAAAAGTACACAGTTTTATCAGTTTCAGGTAACAAAACAGCAGGGGAGAAATTGCAACTTATATTTCAGAAAGTATGGTATTCTCTGCTTTATAACATAATATCCTGACACAATTTTGATATTTAAAACTGCAATAATTTGTATGTTTCCCCCTATGTAAAAAGAAATACATATTTAATGGCTTATTAAAATGATGGTATAAAAACTGAGGGTGAACCACTAATCCAGAAGTTTGTGGGCAAAAATTACATGAGAAAATACGCAGGCCACAGCCAACAGGCCATCAACGAACAATCCCAGTACTAAGCATTGTAACGTTATCAACACATTCATACATGTCTTGAATGGCTACCTTATGGTATTGTACTTCAGCATGAAGACTCAACAACAAAGGTGTATTGCAGCAATGTTGTACTGATGATACTGGCAATGCCTGAATACAGTCATTGGTGAAATGCAGTCAGAAGAAATTAGTATCTCACATAGAATCAACAGATCTAACTGGGTGAAGATTAAAAAATGTACTACTGTAACAATAATTTACCCATAAGAAAATATGGGAAAACCTTGACAAAAAAATGTAACCTCAGAAAATACAGAATAACTGCTAATTCTTACAAAATGGCCAGTATATATGCATCAAATAGAACTAAATTTGATGTTAAAGGCATTGAAGGGATATATGTATTAGTAAGTAGATATAACATAACATCTGTAAGACAAGTCACCCATACAGAATGGAAAGATTAACTGTCATATTGGCCTGATTATAGGACAATTTCTAATACACTGTTCCCCCACTTTCAGACACCACACAAAAGAAAGAAACTAAGTTCGTAAGATTTTAACAGCAAATATGCGACTGATCCATTTCACAATAAATTCATACACGTACCATAACATTGCATGCACTTTGGTAGACAATCCAGGTAAGCAGAATTTTAATGTTCATTCACACAGCATCATATTCACTATTGATATTTCCTGCATTTCTTCTTCAGGTGTGGACTACCACCTTTCGCATACCATTCATTGCATTTAAAAAGCTACAATTTTTTCAGTCCATGAACAAAGTTTCTCTGGATATCAAACCCCAACTACACACAAGGATTGATGGTCTTCTTTCATACCTTTAGGGGGCAAGAATGTGGCCACATTTTCAAAAACCATTTTGCATTTCTTTCTTAAACTGTCTTTAAAAGACTTATTCACCACAAAATCTATAACTTGTAACTGGTTGGTCATACCTTCAGGTATAAACACCAAATATGGAGTCAATTTCTGAATCACATTTTTTAAATTTTCAGTTAGACATCTCCAGATGCATCACATACAAGCGTCAATCTCTTTTTTACAGCTCTGGCTTTCTTCCCAAACAACTTTAAGCCAATCCAAAACAATTTTTTCCTCCAGTCAACCCTTTTCACGCACTTGCAGTATCTATCCAGAAGGTGAACTCAAGTACGAGCCGCCCTTCCCTTTAAAATGACATCATCATAACTGTAAACCTGAATTTTTCATTTCCAGTGGCATACTTTTCCTTTATTCTGAACAGTAACACTTACAAAAATGTCAAAAAACACTCGTTTGATTTGTATGATCCACACCAAGAAGAAATCAGTGGTTTTTCCTCAAGAGTATATTATGGCATTGAAAGAAAATAAGTTATTACACATTTTTGCAACTCATTGTTGCAAAAATGCACCAATCAGCTTCGCCATGTCCATCTATCTGTCCACATGTAACTACTCAAGGCCACTGAAGGTTTTCACAAAATTCAACAGTGGAAAGTTGTTTCTAAAATTTGTCAATATACTCCAGTGTTAGCTCAAACTGGGCAACAATACCAGGCATTTCACATGAAGACCTACAAGCATTTCTTCACATGAAAGTGGCTGGGTAGAGAATCCCCACTCGGGAAATTCTCCATCCAGTCACAAATGTAGATGGTCAAATTCTGGGAAAACACCAAGAATTGTTATACTATATACATTTTCAAACTTGTTCATTCTAATCTTAAGACACCTTTTGGACCACCAGCATTTCATTGTAATCTTCAGATTGAATTTGTGCCAGACTTGTACGTCACTTCACAAAGTCTTTTGCCTTCAAACTTGATAACTTTTCTCATTACTGGAAATCCTTCGTCATGCATCTCTTTAATAATCTGAATGATGCAAATTCTTCACGGCTCTTTTTAGGTCCATAAAACCATCTTGTAAAATGTGCATTAAGAAAAATTAATTTCTCCTCTTTCTGTCACCACCTAATATTACATTCAGTTAAACCAATTTCCTACTAGTGGCATAACTGTTAATTTTTTCTGACTCATGTCTATCAATTTTACAATTTGCATCAGAACTCTGTCATGACCTATTGTTAACTTTACACCACCTTATTCCATCATTCATTATAACCACTTATATTTGCACTAAGGCTGATAACTGAAATGAGACTCAAAGACAATTATTACGAAATTTAAAATAAGCACAGTCAAAATAACAATGCACAGAAAATTAGTATTATAACTGAACAGTCTTAAGCAAAATTCTGGTATCCATACACAGATAATATTTGGACATGCAGGAATGTGACACTATAGAGTGGGAGAAGAAACAAGGCAACTATGACTTTTACAGCCTAATTATACAAAAAACAGTCTTATAACATGCCAATTCATGATACAAGTAAAAGCTATATATCAACTAACTCTATGGAGTTTTTCTTGAATAGTTAACAGCAGCCTAGCTAGCCAAGAAATTCCATGCCTTTCATGGAACCCGAGCAATCGCTTCCCTTCACGTGCTGAACCTAAAATTTTGTTTCTGCTGCTCATCTCTTTCAGCACTAACAAATTAAAGTATGTGCCTTATTAAAGTGAGGTGCCTTTCTCTGTAAATGTGCCTTATTAAAGTGAGGTGCCTTTTTCTGTGGTATGAATTGAATTCCTAAATACTATGAGCTTCAATTTCAAATGATTAATAACAGTATGACCAAAAAAGCTTCAGACAATGAGAAACTTTATACTGAATATAAGCTTGGAGAAGAGTACGCTTATGTTAAAGAGAGAAAATAGCCTTCAAAGAGACAATTTACTGTCTGCATGCCAAAAGAAATCGGCTGGGACATGGAAGTGGAAGAAGGGGGGGGGGGGATAATCTTACTGTGCACACACTTCACTTCAGCAGTACAGTAAACTGTTCCGGTGTTAGTGAGAGTAGTAACTCTACACAATTTATACTCAAACCTGATTCAGCTGTCATCTAGTAGTGAATCAGGAGACTTGGGTGAGAAATTGCTGCTGAAATTTTGCTGACAAAACATCTCGTATCATGCTTGTAAGGTTCTTTTACATGGTAAATCTACGACATGGGAATGCCGGCTTTACTTCCCCTCCGAAAGAAGTTGTGCTACGAATTTTTATCACCCTTAAAAATCCATCGACCTTGGCCGGGTTTGAACCCGCAAACCTTGGGCCCAGTGGCAAGCATGCTAACCACTAGTCCACCAAGGGCGACAATATTGTCAATGAGGTGGAGGCATGTTTTGTGAAAGAGTGCAGAGTAGTTGTTCATGCCCACTCCACACCCAGTGTACATATAGTAGAAAGGTAGAAAACATCCATGGATGTTGTTGGTGGTGGTGTTAATAAAGCAAATATGGAGATCAGAAAGAACCATTATATATAGCATACCCCCATCACCTGTGGTTATCCTAGTAATTACCACCATACAAAAATTGTGCAGTGTGTGATAATTCTTGGAACTATACACAGGGGTTTGTACATGTCAAAGATATTATACACACACAAACACACAGTTCTGGTATAAAATTCCACATTATAAGTGTTCACAACAGCTACAGTCTGATTACGTTTTTCACAAGTAGCCTTGATAAATGTACCTCTGCTGCCTGCACTTACCTCTTCCTGATGCAATGACAGCAAGGCACTTACCTCTAACTAGATGGCAACAGCGTACAACATGTGTGTGTGGATGGTCAATCGCCACATCAAAGCCCAACGTCTGTAGCAACACATTCTCGTTGAACACCAGGTCCTGTGCTTGCTCCAGGTATTTCTGTATGACAATATATATAATTTCAGTAACAGGTTCTGAGACATTTTATGAGTTTTTAGATTGCAATGAGTATACATCAGTGACTGTTAGAGAGAAGGAAAGTTCTGGAAAGCTTCTGCACTTCCTACATTTCTTATTGGCAAAGTCAAATATCAGTATAATGATTGACTCACTACACCAGAATCTTCACGACAGCACATAAACAACCTTCATGCAACAGACTTTTCATAATAAGAACACTGTGTAGGATACAATGATCCACTCTGAGAAATATCACATGTTAATCAAGTTTAAACAATGCCTATGTGAATTCTTCAGGAGCACACCTTAATTTTATAGTTTATGATGATTAAAGCTTGTAACAGCACATTTGTGTAAAGAAGCATGTTGCCAAGACAGATAATAAATGAAGTGATGATCTGCATAACACTGTCTGTCAAAACACTAGTGTTTTATAAATGATAATGTGTAACATGGATAACACAAACAACCATACCCATCCCTCACATTACTGGGACAAACAGACTAAATTTAGTATCACGAGAATGACACAGGGAATACAGCAAAAATTTGGAGACTGCAGTCCAGCTTTATGTAACACTAGCATACTGTTAAGCCATTAACCGTGGAGCTAAAGTCTGACCAGCAGCACCAAAGTACACAGGTTTAAATCACCTTTCACCATACAATAAAAGTTAAAAAAAAAAATCTGAATTTGTGTTTATTATCATGTAGTTACTAATATTAGTAGGACAATGTTTGGCTTCTGAATCTGGCATATACAGAATGTCCAGTGACTTCATGTCAATATTTCAGGATCTTATTACTAAGGTAATTTGAGATAACATAAATCCTGTTAAAAATATCACAGCCATTCATGCACTTTGAATCCCTGTGACTGTCATTCAAGCACCACACTAAAAGATAAAATGTATGTGAATAATCTTCCATCACAACAACTAAAATATAATATATGGAACAAAGTTTCTGTTATTTCAACTATTTTGCTGTGTCTAGAAACGTTTTCACAACATATGTGACCCGCACAGAAAAATGACACTTCAAGAATGTATTTTAACATAAGGTAGGAGAAAAGTGAACAGCAAATACTTGGTTTCTCCTGCTCCGTTACTCAGAAAGTTTACCCACCATACATGACCCAGACTCATGGCAAACTAAAGACTCTGCAAAGGCTGCAGTTTGAGTTTAAGAAAGGGGCTTCATTGCACAGTAAACCCTCGATTTAATGGACAGTTCTTGGTACGGTCAAAATTTTTTAGACATTAGTAGACATGTCTGGTTTTAACAGAATTTGTCTGTTAAAACCAAAAGTGCCAACAAAAAACCACTGAATTTTTTATCAGTGTCACATTTGTCCACTACCAATAATGGCATTCAAGTGGGAGTAGCTATAAACTGAAATTGGGTATTTATTTATTACTGTATTAAAGTGCCACATGATGTGTGGAATAATGTAGTTAGGATCTGACAGTTAAAGAAAAGACAAAACTGCAGAGCATGTGCATGAACTCAACAATTTCTATAATAGAACCATCTTATACAACATTAACCTTTACCATAAGTTCATTTTTGGAGCAAAATACATACCAATTTCAATGTACAAAACATGTCACACTCATCCGCAGCCCAAGTACTTTCACTTGTTCCTTAATAATTTCATCAGTTTTATTCCATTTCTTTCATTCACTTGCAATATCCAACTTAATCACTAATGCATCCTCAAAGTCTTCATGTTTTCATCCTTCACCATTTCATTCATCCCTTTTTCTTTACATTCCTTTCCAACACAACACCGGGTTCACCCCCATAAACAAGAAAAATATTTGGTAATATTTTTTTCTGGCTTGCACCGTGATACTGTTCTCTGCAGGTACATCTTCTTTTACCAACACTTAGCATCAACTTCCCTTTCCCCTTGTCACACAAGTACAAATGATTATGATTATATGCACCTGTATCTGTATGTAATTAAGTTCCTTACTCTGTTAACAGTAATCACACTGAAGTGTGTCTGCATACTTTACATTGGTTATTCAAAGAAAATGTTCAGAAAACACTTTCATACAGAAGTCCTCTAGCCCTGTCAAACAGTAAAATTGGAAGGCTCTGTAACTGATCTACAAGGATTCCTGGATTTTAACCTGCTAACTGTAAACAACTTGCTATAGGTAAGTTTCATATTGGCACTTTTATTGGTAGCAGGTTAATTTACTATAACTGCCTGAATAAGAATGTCACCAATTACAATGTTGACTCCAAGAAACAACCCAACTCCCTACCAGAGTTGATATAGACAGTTTCTTAACTGATCATGTTTAATTTTTAACAAAAAACTGTTGGTATATGGTGTTTCTACAACTGATTATCCCAGGGAATTGTCAGTATAGCTGGTGGAAACAAAATGGCGTGGTGCTGTATTGGACTAGATTATAATTCTTAATCGTATAGTTATATTACCGTTTACATTTGTGTTGGTGGATGGTGGGTAGTGAGAGTGGTATTTTACTGAGGTTATCCCCTTTGAAATAGCATTGAGAATTTCGATTCCAAGACTTTTGCGGGTGCAATGTGAGGGTTGCTACATTCAGATCTAACTGTATTTCTAGTATTGCCTATGCACGTATGAATTAAATGAACTAGAATTTGAGGTTTTCACAGTGATGTGAATGTAGATGGTATATGTTCAAAATGGTAGCATACAAAATAATATATGGCACAACAGCCTAGAATACCACCACTAAAATATTTAACCTAAAATTAAAAATTACATAAATTTCACTGTAATATTGCTTTGCAATAATAAGAAAATTTTCATGTATTAAAATGTAATGGAATTGGTGTTTTATTCTCTATACTGTTTTACATCTGGCCACTAGATTCTTGAGTAATTGTATGTTGTTAGTCACTTTTTAAAAGGAACTTTACCTTATGTTATTACTAATACCAATGAATTTGAGATGCTCTTAAATGACTAATTTATTATTCACTTACACCATATATGATGACATGACTTATGGATGGTACTGTAGCCTCTTTTTTACTTATTTAACATAGTGCTACTATAGCATTTCTTATGGCATAAGGGGCTTTCCTCAACAGTAAGCTGTGATGGAGGGATTCATGGAAATTTGTTGTTAAAAAAACAGAAAATTCACCACATACAAGAAGCCCACCAAGGTTTGCTCAGAATCTCTGCCAGGCACAATGTCCTTTGTGGTATCCTTTGCATGCAAATGTCTGTCAGTACCGTCAGACAGGCCATGAATGATCTATCTCTAACCCTTTCTAGTTATCTTACTGCAAACCAATAAAGCTGAAACACTTCTGTTAAATAATTTATAAATTAATAAAACCAAATTCTAAAGTAGCTCTTCAAATCAACTTCCCACAAAAAAAAATTGTAATGCATGCTACACAACACAACAATTCACTAACCTCTGATTTTGTGTCGAGTGGAGGCTGGTCTCTGTTGAGACACATATGTGCCACCTTAATGACATGTTCCAACTTCCTTGGTTGCTCTTCTACTTTAGCAGCTAGGAAGAGGGCCGCAGCAGCCATCGCGTTTCGGTGGAATTGGGTGAAAGAGTGGAACACGTAGAAACGATGCATATACACTATTGCTGTGTTAATACACAGTTGTGTACTGAATAATAAAGTTAAGGAGAACAACACAAATTAATCCTATAGAACAAGTGACTAATTAATGTATTCTCTGACAGTGGCAAAAAAAAGCGTAAGGGTTCATTCCACATCAAATTAACACACACAACAGATAGTTCCAACCTGACACCCTCTGCATTTAATAATATTTTGTGAGATTGTAGACCCAATGGAGGGAAGTATTCCTGCCAAACTCCACTGCTTTATGCCCACTAGATTTTTAAGAGACATCCAAAGTTGTAAAATATCTTGAAACTAATAAAATATCCTTTCCAATGATCCATTACACCAATATATTCAGCAGTTATGTTTTCAAGGTATTCAAATTTGGCCTTTGACCTTGTATTTCTCAGCCCTGTGTTTTGAAGAAATATATTTATTATATAACTATGATTTAAATCACCTTCAAATATCATGTTGGAACTGCAAAGGGGTTGAGTTTTATGTAGCATTTTACTGTGAGAAGTCACTTCACTTGTATTGATGAGACAACTTCAAGCAGCATGTTTCTTTAAAATGCTTTACATTGATTAATTTAGGTTAATGTAAACAGCTACGTCATTGTAACAAATAATTGTTTACAGTCATGTCATCAACAATATTATCGCATACAGACTCCTATAAATTAATCATATGTCCCCTGATGATAGTAATACTATATTTCATATTAAAAAATTGACCATTTCCCAAATTGCATAAATCAAGTCTTTGCTAACTTGATCAAATGGATTAAAGCCATTAAACTTTAACAAAACAAATTTCATAAAATTTTGTACCAACAACAAAACTTGTGTCAATCTAGATATAGGGTATGAGGATAAAAAAACCTGAAGAAATGGAAAAACTAAATTTGTTGGCCTACAAATTTATAATAACCTAAATTGGAGAACATGCTTTTCTATGATAACTGTCATTTCACTCATGAAAACAGAAACTTTAAAATTACTCTACTTTGCTTACTTCCATTCCATCTTGTCATATGGAATAATTTTCTGGGGAAATTCAACGGACAGCAAAAATGTATTTTATATTCAAAAGAGGATCATTAGAATAATGGCAGGCACTAAAAGGAGAGCCTCTTGTATTGAATTAATTAAGAAGTTTAATATTCTTCCACTACCCACTATCCAGTGAATTCTTGCTCTCACTATTATCATTTAGAGTGGATAACATGGAAAAATTTCAAACAAATTCAGACATCCACAATATAGGAACAAGATACAGATACAACCTTCATGTGCCAAATTCTAACTTCAGTAAATATCAAAAAGGAGATAGTATAGTTGCATCATATTGTGATATACATCGGATTTACATCGGAACATTCCGATGTAAATCGAATGCTTGATATGGAACATAAGATGATATTTTAATCATTTTAATTATCTTATCTTACTATTTTATTGTGATTTGACGGTAAACAAATATAATAATTATTTTAATCAAAAAGGAGTTTACTATACTGGAATTAAATTACTCAATAATCTTCCACCACTATCAAAAGTTTAAATCACGATATAAAAATGTTTAAGCCAGTGTTAAAAAAGTATCTCTTATCTCACTCCTACTCAGTAGAAGAATTTATAAATACATGTAAATAACAATGGTGACGGTTTCCCATCATAATTATTTTGCTGTAATACTGTAATTCCAAAAATCTCTAAATAGTTGTTATAACTATGCATTTATATTTGTACTAGAAACAAGTATTGCATTTGTGCTATGATCTGTTCTACATCCTTGGCTTAGGCCTACGAAGGATCTATAGAATGTAAATAAATTCTAGTCTACGCAAACACATTTAACAGTCGAGGTTATGGAAACCTAGACTGCAAGTAAACAAAAGAGGAATACAATTTATGATGGCACTGAATAATACGTTATTCCACGAATGCATGGCAGCTATAAAACTTTCTAACGGACGGCCAACAATATTTACCACCTGACTAATGAATCTGAAAGTACTGAAAATTGTTGATGGTATTACCGTAATGTTTACTATTGCTAAAATCACATGATCAATATGGCGTTGCGTGAAATACATAGAACAGCGTGCCATGTATGACTCATTTTCTTAGAAGTTTCCGTTCCAAGCAAACTACAAATACAAGCACCGACCAGTTGCAATGCTTCTAAAACTTCGAAACAGGTAATAATATTGTACAGCACACGTTCTTCACAAGAAAACTTCTATATACTTTCAGAAACAACACTTCTCACAATCACCTTACACTAGCATCACATTTTTTCTTGGGAAAGGATACACTTGTAATCTCTGTCCCATGTCTTGTATAAAATTCGCAGCTTGTTGTCTATATGATAACTCCTTATCTGTTTCGTATCCGCATTTTCTGCTTGGTGTATTTGCAAGTTGATCTTTAGTAAAATACCACTTCTCGTCCGCCGCCATTTATACTCTCTCCGTTAGAACATTCACAGTAGTTTAAGTCTATGGTTCAGGAAGTAGCTGAGTAGCGGATTTGATTGGTTGATGGTATGGAATTTTTGGTACAACAAACAATGTGGTCAATAATGAAATAGATTTATTGCTATTAATATATGAGAATTATTTTAGAATGATAGTAATACGCAAATTTTTACAATTATTTGTGGATACGTAATATGAATTTAAGTGCTCATACAGTTGCGCAAGTGTATGAACGCCATATTTTGTGTAGTGTGAGTTTTCCCGATGGTTTATTGGAAAAAAAACTCGCATTTTTCATAGTAGAGGTTGGCAGACGACCTCGTAGGTATTTGATTTCGTACATGTGCATGTAAGGACATTGCTTTGCATAGCTGAAGAAATTACAGCTTTCCACAAATTTTGTTCTTATTGAAATCTGGGCGTACGAAATGGCGGAGTTCTCACGAAATGAATCAATGGTGAGATACAAGGTTCTCACGGCGGTGGTTATGAAGATGATAATCTTCCATGATGTTGCGCCGTGTAGTTTGCCATTGTTTCACATGCAGTTGCTGCCTCCATCATCAGGGCGATGAAACTTTGGTAAAGTACAATACTACACGGTCCAACATCGCTGAAGACGGTTATCTGTATGTTATTGACCTCCATAATATAAAGAATATGAAAGTGGTTAAAGAAATGTACTTTTAATTAATTATGTTTTCACAAATTAGTATGTGTGTCATTGATCAGAAGGCCTTTCTTTATGATGTTAATTATGAAATTTCTTCTAGGTGTTCATACATTTCCTTTGGTAGCCAAATGAAAGGGCTCTCGAAGACAGAAACCTTCAGATGTGTCTGACATTTTTCGATTTCCTGGCATCAGGGCCAGGTGGTCAGAGTCCACCACCGCTTATAATGTAAACCCCCCCCCCCCCCAATTCATTTCAGTATACCACCAAAACCATGTTTTGTTTATGACTTGTCATTGCACTATTGGAATATAACCAAATGTTTCTTCTATTTTCAGATTTTGGCCCCCCCCCAAAAAAATAATAAAGTGTGTTAGGTAGAATTTTGCTAAGTAGTTGAAAACTTAGAAATTTATAGATTATAAAATAATTGCAGCATGACTTGAGGAATCTTGTTATTTGTTGGTTTCTTTATCTTTAAACAGAATGTTTTTGCGTAGCATGAAGATAACTTTAGTTTTAAGTCAAAATATGTCAAAGATATATATATCACAAACTGTAATTGCATTCTTGTTGTTGATTGACTACAAGGCATGCTGTTTGTCAGTGAGAGCCGAACGACATAATCCATCATTAGAAACATAATAATAGTACCTACTTTGTGTAGGGTTTTTAAACCTAGTCTCAAGTTCTGCAGGGATGAGTTAACATGAAATTTTATTTTGATAGCTCCATGATATAATGTCTTTCTTGAACAGCTATGTGCACAAGATATTTTGTGTTACAGAACCTTATGGTTGTCACTGTGTTTACAGAACTACCATTAGATTTTATCATGAACCTGACATTTTACAGACTATTTCTCCAAGAATTTTTATATGTATATCAAGTAATGAGTTTAAATTCTGAATTCATTCCTTGTAGTTAATTTGCTTATTATGAGACAAGTTTTGAGGTATGGATAAGGTAGGTTATTTTGCAAGGTTCATAACTTTTTCTTTCAGGTAACAGGGAACATGTTTCATTCACTAAAAAACAGTAGCACCATCAGAAGCAGGCCTGCATGCAATTACCTGGCACATGAGTGCAGTGGGCAGCGTGTAGAAGGCTATGACTATTGTGTCAGGCACATCCTGGAAGACAAGACTGCCCCATATCGGCTCTGTGGCTATGTATATTCAGGCAATGGGCGCCGATGCATTATGCCTACCCCAAAGGGAGACAAACGAGAATCTGGGTATGTACTTATGGAACAGGAAGTAACAACAAGGTGTCCTTTCAGAGTTAAGTCTTTCTAGCACTGGTTATTTTCATTGTTAAAATTAATTATTTCACATATAAAGATCACCTAGAATTTTTTTGTTTGCTCATTTTCTTTTCAGTTATTCTCAGTACAATACAACATGACACATTGCTAGCAGTTTTCCATTTGTGGAAGCAACAACAGTAACAATTTAAGTTTGCTAGTGCAAACCCGTCACTTACTACACATAGTTAGTACTTTTCGGTACAAAAGTGTTTTAATATTAGGTACTGTGATGCCACTAGCAACCTAACTTCTGATGCAGTTTGTAGATTACTGTGAACTAACTTGTTAAGAATCATGGATAAGTTGGTACATGTTGAAAATCAATTATAAAATAATTGCTAGAATTCATAGTTGTCTGTGTTGTGGAAAGAGAGACACTCGAAGCAGGGGAATGTATGTCATGATGATGACCATTTCCTTCAGTGTTCTTTTCAGTTCATTATTTACTAATCATCTTATCAGTTGATGCTGAATAATGTGAGGTATTGATAACATCATTAAATAAACCATAATTAAATATATAAATAATATTTACAGATTCTGTGCAGAACATGCTCGTAAAGCACAACTAGCTAGGCAGAAATCATCACGGAGACATATACCACCACCAAGTTCTGAGTCTCTTCTTCTTAGCCTCTCACACTACAGCAAGACAGAATACAACTCTGGAGCTGTAGCATCTGGTATAGTACAGTTATGCATGATATTTTGTATGCTGTTTTAACATTCTTACATTCTTACAGGCACCAGTCTCTGATCACCTTCATTGCTCTCTGTTAACAAAATTTAGTAATACAGAAGTTCTGTGATATGAAAATGACTATTGCTATCAAAATATTATTGTAATGGAAAAGTATACTTAATGCTTATTCTGCACATTATTTGTTAGTGCCTTGCTAAAATAGTGTAATTTTAAGGTAAATATCTGAACTCATTGTGAGGGTCAGTTTATTGTGTACATAGATGAACACAAATTTCAAAAAATTACCAACAGACCAATCAGATACAAATGATATATTTAAAAACATTTTTCTACAATCTTATAACAGCTCTAAATTGAAAACTGTCACCATATGTTTCAAAATAATGCTCACTATACAAAACATTCAACCACTCGATAGCTTCTTGAGAGTAACAGTGTTTAAACCCTGAAGTTGTCTTGACAGCCATTTTTCGCTTACTCAGTATTTCATGTAAAAACTCCTGAATGTATTTAATTTCACTAATTATTTACCATATGTAACTAAATGAAGCTGCCATAGTGTTTAAAAACAATGTTGTTTTGAGGTAAAACTTAAGTTTTGCTGAAAGAATAGTATTAATTAAACTTGGCACAAGACACATGCTGTTCTCAGAATGGAGAAATCTGCTGAAGCATTTGACATTATAAGATCGCAAATATTATTTTGGACTGAACATTTTTTGAAACAATTAAATCATAAATATCTATTTAAAGAGCAAGGAAGGTGTTTTAAAAGAGTGTTTAGAGCATGAAAATGTGGTTTTGTATGCTGTAGTGTAATTTTTCCTTCATTATTGTACATTTGTCTCAAAATTGTATTTCTACATTTTTAAACCAATATCCAAGGCCAGTGGTATACATTGGAGCAGCATTACACTGCTGTAAATTATTAATATTAAGATATATATATATATTTACAGGTTTCCAAGATAACAAGTTTAAGTTTTTGTATGACATAATTTTGTTAATATATATTGTGTGTAGTTTATTATGGATTATTTATTACAGTGAAACCCCATTGAGATTTTTGTGGAGAACAAGCATCTTTTACCTTAAATCAAGGCGTTGCATCAAAATGTGACAGAAAATGATTCCCTTGATTATAAAAACACTTTTAAAATGTAGGATTTGCATGATATGAGCCGGGATAGCTCAGTCAGTATAGTGACTAGCTACGGGCTGGACGGCCGGGGTTCGATCCCCGACGGGGGCAGAGGATTTTTCCTCTAGCCTCTGCGTCCAGACCGGCTCTGGGGCCCACCCAGCCTCCTCTACAATGGGTACCGGGGTCCTTTCCCGGGGGTAAAGCCGGCCGGGGCGTGATGCTGACCACTCACCCCCATCTAGTGCCGAGGTCAAGGAAGAGAGGAGCTATACCTCCACTCACCCCAAACGCCTACATGGCATATAGTGGGACAAACTTTACTTTACTTAGGATTTGCATGATATGACTGTATGTTGGAACAAATAAAGTGCAACTGTAATAAGAAAAAGATGCATACATACATAGCAAGTATATTATTTATTTAAATAACCCAAAACAGATATCTGTTTTGTTGGTCATGTCCAAAGTACGCTGTTTTACAAATGCCTTTTATTTTGTTTCCATGTTTTCTATTTTAAACAAGAAAGTGCAACTGATGCTAAAATTCACATGTTTATGAAGTTTGTGATGGGTTCACAAGCACAGTATTTCAACTCCACATTCAGTGCATGAAAGAACATCTCATCAGACCACGTGGTTTTGCCATGCAGTGATGGCAGGAAAGGAATTGGCTTCAGCAGTCACCAAGGGAAGAAAAGACTAGATGTATTTCTTGCAGCTTCAGATTCTTTGGTGGCAGTGACAGGTTGCACTTGCTGTGTTCATGTGAACACTTACGTGCAGTCAAGATTCCATATATGATCTTAAATGGGGGTAATGCCTAGATCAAGAACCACTAAAGTGAGGCAAACAGTATATTATATTATAAGGAGCTATGGCTGATCCAGAAACCTAAAATCAGGATTTCTTAGAAGTGCTAATGTTAGCAAGGCAGTTGAGTAATAAAGAAACAAATTGGAATGCACATTAATTGGTAAAGAGAAGGCCATACTCCATCCTGTACTGTGAATAACTTTGGCACAGGTGGTGGTTCAAGGAAATCAGTGGACAATGGCAAAAGATTCATGGGAGCAGGGAATGGGAATGCAGGTAGTCAGCTGGACACTGGTCAGAGCAGCCTGGATGTGAAGGAAAGTGACACACAGGAGGATGCTCAGGACTTTGTCACCAAGGCCCTCAACCCTTATGGTAAGTCATACAATAATAGTTTAGTCCATAAACCTGTTATGTGGGGAATAAACATTTTGTGAACTACCTGTCATATTCATTAACACGGTGGTCAAACTTTTTCTTCCTTCAGGCCAAGAATATTTGTCCTATTTGACACAAGGGCCAAGAAACCTCTCCTGAGACTATTTATGAAAAGTAATGGCAAATTTTAATTATTGCCATAGTATATGTTCATTGAAAATTGCACATATTGCTATAGCTTTAGCATATAATTTTAAATTCACTACTGAAGCAGCTTGTATCTGACAATTTTTACTGGAAAAACTCGTATTTTATGATAGGGTTTTAACGTAAACAGCATGTGTGGAACTTATACATAAAGCAGCAGTTGAGGTAAGAATTTTGATTTCTTACTTATATTTCACAGTAGAGAAAATAAATGAGGTTGCAGTAACTAGTAACAGATTAATTAATCATTTTGTGTGCCTGGTAATAAGTGGTCTTGGGCTGAATGTGGCCTACCGATTTCCAGTTGCACCATGCTGCATTAACACAATCTCAAGGATCAGTATTTTGTCACAGATACAATACCCTTCCTATGGGTATATTGTGATTGAGACAGTAGTAGCAAACTCTGGGAAGAGTTTGGAGGCACCTGCTCTGCCATAAGTAGGTCCAGCGCTGTAGAGGGGTAGCATAAACTAATTATATAATTACAGTTAAATTTGTAACTAATTATTATAAAATATCACAACCTTAAAGTTATGTACCATTCCAAAAACTTTGGATCATACTATAACCATGTGCCATTCCAGTCATTCTTTTATTTTTATAATTTCATTTAAAATTTATAGATACCTTACACTACACTACTGTTTAAAATGATTTAATGTGGTTAATTTGTAGCACTTGTCATCTACATTCTACACCAGTATGGGAAGTATGTGGCCTCATTAACATTTTTGTTTATCACTGTAATTTATAACTGATGTTCATGTGAGGAAGGTGTTAGAGTCAAGTTCTATAATTCAACATAATCCCCTTTGGTTTTGCAGTGGACATGGATGCACTTAAGGTCAATAGTGCAGCAAGTCGAATCCTGGATTATGCCAGTGAATCTGACAGTGATGTAGAAGTTACTGTACAGGGTGAAACAGCAGAAAATGCCTCATCAGATGCTGAAAGTGTTGATAGTCACATGGAAGATCCCTTCAAGTAAGATATATGAACTTTGGTCATCATTAATTTTACACATGACCAAATTTATGGTTATTTTTTTATGACTGCCGGTTTTAATGAAGGTATACAATGAAAAGCTTCCTCAGTTATGTTTCTTAACCCTTTGAAACTGAAGCTTGTCTGCATACTCATGTTGTACCACAAAGAGAACACAACACTTCACCATTATAAAGATCAACTGGTTAATGCTGTTTCAGGAAATAATCTGTTTTAAGTTACTGTGATATATGATGGAGGGTGTTCCTAAGGCAGGTACTGTGTTAATTAATGGGGTCTGCAGTTCTCTAAAGGCTGAGAGTCCCAGGTGTAGAAAATACTGTTTCTTCATCATTATTGAATATGATCTTCACTACATTACTGAGGTTTCAAGTCATTGTGAAGGTGAAAGATTGTTACTGTTATTTGCAGACATGCTGGTGTGTACACAACCGAGGAGGTGACGTTAGTGACAAGGGACAAACTGATCCGACTGCAGTCTCTGTATATAGAGCAATTCCGTCGTTTGCAACATGTACTGAAGGAAAGGCGGAGGCGCTACCTGCATGCCTTGAAGCGTGAAAAAGAGACACTTTGTGAGTAGAATGGTGTTTGGTGTTAAGAAGTATAGCTAAAATTTTCAGTCATCCTCAAGGCTGTAGTGAGCTGAGAAGACCATGATAAATTTGTAAGAATGTATGTACATTTCTCACAGCATAACAAAATTGTACTGCAACATTTTGCAGAAAGTTATTGTAGAAGTATTTTCTACCCTAAAATACACTGTCTGATCAAAAGTATCCGGACACCCCTCTGTAAACGTAAACTTGATCCTAGATATCACTACGACCGCCGCTGCTGCTATAAAAGGAGGCAGAGGTCTCGATTTGTTCAGCGCTACGCGATACCGACAGAATGGGTGGAGTAAGGGAGCTCAGTGACTTTGAACGTGGTATGGTTATTGGTTGCCACATCAGTAAGCAAGCCGCTTTCAGTGGTATAAAGAGCGCCGCCACTGGGCTGTGGACGACTGGAGACGCATGATTTGGAGTGATGAATCACGCTATACCATGTGGCAATCCGATGGGAGGGTTTGGGTGTGGCGAATGCTAGGTAAACGCTACATGCCGGCCTGTATAGTGCCCACAGTGAAATTTGGCGGAGGTGGGGTGACAGTGTGGGGGTGTTTTTCATGGAAGGGACTTGGTCCTCTCGTAATACTACAGAGCACGTTAAAGGCGGAAGGAT
Source organism: Zootermopsis nevadensis (assembly GCF_000696155.1). Next base: position 183,748 of record NW_019059723.1, on the reverse strand, counting down.
ATAAGGACATTTTGACCAGCTGCATGTTGTCTACTGTAGAAGACCAATTCGGAGATGATAACTGTGTGTTTCAGCATGACAATGCACCCTGCCATAAAGCAGGGTCTTTTCGTGAGTGGTTTGTGGACAATAAGGTTCCGGAAATGGACTGGTCAGCCCAGAGCCCCGATCTAAATCCTATTGAACACCTCTGGGATGAACTAGAAAGGCGACTGCGCGCCAGACCCCAATGACCCACATCACTAACTACGCTTGCTACAGCGTTGCAGGAAGAATGGTCGGCCATTCCCCTGGCGACGTTCTAACACCTGGTAGACAGTCTCCCATACAGAGTTAGAGCTGTAATAAATGCCAAGGGTGGGCCCATCCCGTATTAATGTCCACTACTGGGCAGTAAATCCGAGGGACACTTAGAGGAAAGTTTCGCGTAGGTGTCCGGATACTTTTGATCAGGTAGTGTATATGTTACCTGTACATAGATAAATATGGTATTATATTCATATTTTGCTTATTGGAACACATATTTTTTCTAAATGGTGATAGGCATAAACTCAGGTACTTTGTAGAATCAAGTTTATGGCACAAATGCTCATTTTGTCATATTAGTGCATACACATAGTTGTTTTGTCATTTGTAATAGTGGCAGGTAAATGAGTAAAACTGCCTCGCCATCTGTGAACAGTAAAGTAGGGTCTGTATAGTTATAAACACAGAGTTGTATTGCAGCAAGCATCTACAACCAGAGTCGAGAGTCTGTGCGAGAACAGAAATTGTATGAGAAGTTGCGCTCACTGAACCACTATCATAAGAGAAGTGGAGTTGAAGCAGTGCTTCACAAGAAAGCCTTGGAACGGAGAGCTCACGCTACTGAGGGTGTCAATATTCGGCCAGCACCAACAGCCAAGTGCGTCTTCACTGAAGGTGGTGTGAAATGTGGAGAACGCACACTGCCAGTCGCGAAACACTGCCTGAAGCATATCCTTGAGGTGAGAATATTTACAAGACAAGTTAAGGGAGATGTGATGAGCTTATGTAAGAGAAACAAGAATCACATGCAGAATTTTGACAAGATTGCTCAAAAATGTTAACTTTTGTCACATGGGAGTAGGAGATTTAAACCCTGCATAGTATGAGGCTGTCAGCTGGACTTCAGCAGGTTAACAGTATGCTAATGTGATGCTTAGGTTACTCAGTCATGCATATTAGTGTGTGTGTGTATACACAAAACATATATTTAAAGAGGGGGAAGTGGCTCCTTTTTTACATAAAAAATAATGTTGTTATACATGAGTTATAGTGCACAGACAATAAAAGTTTACTTATTTGTTATAATATTTATTTATATATTATAGTATCATGCATGATTTGTGTTGGTAAAAATTTCTGCTGTTTCCCCATGACTGTTTAGTTGTCAGCACTTCTCCTGTTTGTCTGTCATTTTATACTTTGTCTTGTAGTCTTTAAGATGACATGGGACTGATGTTATTATTCTTACTAGTCTTCATATGCAGCTAAAAGAAAACTGACTTTCACTTCCCCTGAGAGATGGGTTTGTAAAAGTAGTTTTCACCAGTTTCCTTTGCAGCCAAAACTTGGCAGTTTGCATAAAATTATAGGAATTTAAATTGCATTGAATCCTGTTTGTAGGTCACTATTTGAATTAAACATCTTTTGGAGCACACTACATTTTAGTATGTCATGATAGTAAAAGTTTGGATTATGTGCATTTTACTGTGGTAAGAGGGCTGTAATTAAATTCTAGGACTGTTTTCTGTGTTTCTTCGAATAAAGTTTCAAGACAGAATATGACATGTTACATATATGTGGCTTATAATAGTGAACATATGGAATTTAGCATTAAATTTTTATTGTTATCCAAAATGATAAAAAACAGACAGATTTATGATAGGACAGTACTGTGTCACGATGTTTCTCATTGCTGAGGGAGATTCCATCTTTAAAATTCACCAGTAACTGTAATAATCAAGAAGTCAATTCTTGATGCCAGTGGTGTACTTCGTCTTTGATGCAGTCATTTGCCATACTGAGACCTGTATTCTTCAACATAGTTCTGAGGAAATGGTGTGGGAAGTTCTTCTACATTCTCCTTATAGTTAAGACTTTTCCTCCTAGCACTTTCCATCTTTTTTCACTAATGAGGGACTCTGTGGGATTCCAGAAGGTTAGAAACAGCTTGTATGCAGTTACATTCGGAGGCTCGTGCATGAATGGGAAAGATTCACAATTTTGGAAGGTGATAAAAACAGGAACAGGGGTGCCTTTAACACTTCAGCAACTTTAACTTGTTTACAAGAGACAAAATACAGTTAAGTCATGGAGTTTATTGTGAGATTCATGTTAAAGCAGCATTATATCACATAGGTGTACTGAATGCTATCAGACTCATGTATTCAAACTGAAGATCTGGATGTGCAGAATAAGTGAGGCTTGCAAACTTCAGAATGTTAATATGGTGAATGAAATGACCCTGCCTGACATTTAGCATTATTCTTCCAGGACACCCACCAAGTCCTCTTTCGCCCTTGTGGTTGTCGGAGAGCAGACTTTGTGTGTCGAGAACCAGTACCTAATATCTTGGAAGGAGCGTCATGTGTGTATCATACCAACCTTCCCCTACCACCTCCTCCACTGCCAGCAGCTAACTTGGGTCTGAAGGTAAAATTAGGTTCATATCTAAATGTAAGTGCACCTATCCCTCAAATAACTTCTGATTTATGAATTATTGCTGAAATGAATCATGTAAAGTTTGCCTATTTTTCAATTTATGAACATTGTTTTCACTACAACAGAGAACCAACTTTTGCCCAAGGGCCAAATATCAGCTTCATAAGTCATGAATGCTGTCAACAACACCATAACTACAGTAACTGCTGTTCAATGTAAACACTTGATTTAACACCAGTAGTACTCTGCAGGGTTAAATAGGTAATAAGTTTGTATTTTTATGATTGTATAGTATTCAAACACATGGGAAAATTATTGGGTGATTTATCTGAGACTTCAGAACCAGTAAAAATTGTTTACATTGAAATTAATGGCAATTTTTCAGTTTACAAATTTTCCTCTCAAACTCAAAATATTTAGGATGAAAAATTAGATTCACTGATAAATGATTGCAGATTGATGACAGTGGAGGAGAGGAAGCTATGGAAACCTCACTTTCTCATGAGAATGATTCAGAAGTTGAAATTAGCAGAATGTCATCATCATCCACCCAAGATGCACATCAGTTTGGCAACCACATGACACCCAAACAGAACATAAATGATCCAGGAAAAATTGGTGAATTGTCATCCATCATTGATAAGACTATGGATGGTGCAGCACAGAAAGCTCAAGAAAGTAAAGGAGAGTGTGATGTGGATGATATGACAGTTGGTGAAACTGAAGTAATAACAAACAGTGAAACTGACATGGTAGCCAACAGTACATAGTTGTTTGTAAAATTAAACTTTACTGCTTCAAGTTGAATGAAAATTTGTACTAAAACAATAAACATTGTCTTATAAATTAACTTATTTGTAGACTTTGAATAAATTTTGCTAATAAATATTTTCATATTTTGTTTACTGTAAAATTATTTCAAAATTTAAAACATGTGGCACTTGGGGCAAGCCTTAAAAGGAAACATTTATAATGTTATAATTTGTACTCTTCGCCATATATTATTGGGGTGGTCAAGTCAAGCAGGATTTGATGGGATGGACTTGTAGCATAAATGAAGTACTTAAAAACTTAGAGATTAAAACAATGAAATGTATGCTACCATTTGGGAGATACAGGTGTAGATGGGAGGATAATATTAATATGGATCTGAAGGTGTTGACTGAATTAAGCTGGCTCAGTGGTGGGCTCTTGTGAATACAGTAATGAACCTTTGGATTTCCTGACCATTATTTGGTAGTGGCAAAAGTGAGGGAGAGGTTGTAAGTAAGTAGATGAACTAAGGAAAATTTTACACAGAAAGATTTGATTTCAGAAAATTAAATGATTGAGAGGTAAAGGAGCAATATCAATTTGAAGTTTCTAATAGGTTTCAAATTTTAGAGACAGATAAAAATGATGAAAGTATGGATATCAACAGGGAGGGGAAAATGTCAGAAACTGAACCAAATTTTCAACCAAAGAGAAACTAGGATACTACAGGAGAAAGCAAAATAAACCATGGTTTGATAAAGAATGTTCAAAATTAATAGATCGAAGGAAGCAAACAAAATTTCAATGGTTGCAGGACTCAAAACAAATATGGATAATCTATGTAACATGAGACATGAAGTTAGTAGAACCTTTAGGAATAAGAAAAGGGAATATCTGAAAGGCAAAATTATTAAGCTTGAGACAAACAGTAAGGACAAAAATATTAGACATCTGTATAGAGGCATAAATGGTTTTAAGAAAGGATATCAACCTCAGACTAATTTGGCAATTTACTTGCAGATCCAATCAAATTTTGAATAGGTGGAAAAAATTCTTTAACCAGCTCTTAAATGTTCATGGGATTGATGATGTTAGACAGATTAATATACATATGGCTGAACTGTTGGTGCCAGAATCTAGTTTAGATGAAGTTGAACTAGCCATTGAAAAGTTATAAATCTCCAGGTATTGATCAAATTCCAGCAGAATTAATTAAAGCAGGTGGCAAAAAGTTGCATACGAAGATCCATAAGCTTATACTGTTAATTTGGGATAAGAAAGAGATGCCACAACAATGGAAGGAATCCATAATTATTCCTATTCAGAAGAAAGGGGACAAGACAGTATGGTAATTACTGAGGAATTTCTCTACTATCAACCTCATACAAAATTCCATCAAACATTCTTCTGGCGAGATTAACTCCATATGGGAATGAAATTATTGGGGATCATCAGTGTGGGTTCTGACGTAACAGATCAAAAATAGATTTAGATCTTCAGCATGTCAGATACTAGAGAAAAATGGAAGTACAGTGAGACCGTACATAAATTGTTTATAGATTTCAGAAAAGTCTATGACTGTTAAGAGAGAAGTGTTTTACAATATTCTCATTGAATCTGGAATACCAAAGAAGCTAGTAAGTCTAATAAAAATGGGCTTAAATGAAACCTGTAGCAAAATTCGTTTAGGTAAATATTTGTCTGACTCATTTTTCATGAAGAGTGGTCTGAAACAAGGAGATGTTTTGTCTCCATTGCTCTTTTAACTTTGTAATAGAATATGCCATCAGGAAAGTCCAAGATAGGCAGGAGGGTTCGCAATTGAACGGGACACATAAGCTATTGGCATCTTCTGATGATGTTAATTTATTGGGTGATGATATAAATACAATAAAGAGGAACACTGAAGTTTTACTAGAAGCTAGTAGAAAGGTGGGGCTAGAAGTAAATTCAAAAAAACTAAGTACATGTTAGTATCTCGTCAGCAGCAGAACAAAGGTGGAAGTCGAACTTTTAAGGCATGCAATGTATATTACTTTAGTGTTACTCATGTAAAGCTTGAGACTGAGGTTAAAGGTTAAATAAATGATGCCCATTGTAAAATCAATCTATGTAACATGCTAAATGCAGATGTGGAATAAAAATGAGTACACTGGTATACACATTTTTAATGTCTAATTTGTTTTGTTTACATTTTATTTATTCACATGCTCTTCAAATCTCACATGGGTGTGTATTTTCTATTCCAGGATATCAATGAAATATAGTGCTACTGACAAAAATGTCAAAATACTGCACAGTATGTACATACATAAGGTACTGACATGAGTTAAGCCAATAAACGTAACTTCAGAATGAATACCATTTAAAATTCCTTTTTGTATTGGGTTGACTATGTTTTGTGAGTGAGAACATCTCTAATACATATTAACACTGGTAATGAAAAATGTTTATCAACAATGATAAATGGCTTTTTCAGTCTGGATATACATTTCAAAGTAAAAGAATATTATCTGCTGTGATTGTAGGACAAAATTTAGGAAACATAAGAACGAAAACCTTAAAAATGTACTAAGAAGAAATTAATTTAATGAAACATGAGACATGCACCCCATATTTGAAAACAGCAACCAATTTAATTGTCTTAAATCTCAATTCTTTACTTTGCTTTCCAATCTTTCTGCCTGTACTACTGGCTAAATTAATGTAAGATTTGAGGTTATCAGGTGGTAAAAATTTAGTTTGTGGTTTTCTAGATTAAGATGCTGTGGAGGAACTCATCACCTACAGCTTCTATTCTGAACATGGAAGAAATATTCCTCCAAAATGTTAGTAACAACACACAAGACCACATAGCTTCATAATCCAGAAGACCACAATCGAAATGGCAAAATCAAAATCAATGTTTGGTTGCATCATATATGCAGATTACTTTTATGCAAGAAAAGTTCTTGGAAAAGTAATGTGACTCTGAGTTCTTTTGACAGTTACTGGATCTGTACATGAATCTTTACTGATCTCAAAATATCATACTTCAGAAACATGTTAAACCTAACCAGCAGTTTATCCAAAACAGTCATTTTAAGAAATTTTGTCCACATCTTAATGCCTGTGCCATATTTATAAGACATGTAGTATTATGTGCACATAGTCAATTTATAATTTTTAATGTCTTCTCTTCATTCAAACATTTCTCAGTTTGGATGCAGTACTGGATACTATCCTTTGATCTGTGGACCTTTCTCTGAAAAATGTTACTTATTTCTCAACTAATTTTCATGTCAAACCTTGCCAAGTTTTACAGATACTAATGACATTTACTGCTAAATGTGAAGACAGGACTTCACTTTCTTTGACTAACTTGGATGATATTTGACTGATCAGATCTGTACCAGTTACACTTCCATTATATAACCAAAATGGGACTTGAAAGAAGCCTGTAGTCGGTTTAAGTATGTAGCTGAATGTCACTGAAAAAGAACCATAAAACTAAAAGCCTTATATGTTAAATACATGTTTCTTTAGTCCAAGGACAGTATGTAGTAGCAAAATCTTTCTTTCCAGGAATGTACCATATAATAAATAAAACACCAAAAAATGACTGCAATTACTAATTTCAATTTTTTGGACTTCTTCAATCACCATTATGTTTCCTCAAAAAACCACTACAGTTTGGGAGCTGGCTATTCCCCCATCCTCAGGTGATCTACACAGTCAGGCCCGTTAGAAGGAACTAATCTCAATCTGTGGAGATTAGCTCCTTCTAACAGGCCTGACTATGTAGGTACACCTGAGGATGGGGTAAAGACATCTCCCAAAACGTAGTGGTTTTTTGAGAAAGCATGACTGAAAACGTCAAAAAACTGAAATTAGTAATTCAACACCAATGTCAATAACATTTAGAGATAGGCTGTCATTGTAATACAACTTGGCTAATGAAACATTACTGCTGAGCCCTTGATGAAGGTTATTGGATTCTGGAGGACAATACTATAACATATAAGTAGAATAGCTGATTACTGTCTGTGATAAGAATATGGAAAAGAGTTCATATAATAGCTAAAAAAATAATTATTTCAGTCTGATGGCTACTGTACAAAAACATTAACTGCCAATTTGAAGAAATGGAAGTAACGATGTAACTAGTATGGGCTGTTTCATCTGTACATATAAAAGTTACCTATACAGTCTTTCCTCCACGGACAATATTATTGTACACATACATTGATATTTCATTAGTTGTCCGCAAAGACCATCTTCAAGTCATGTTCATATGTAGCAATGAGCAGCATGATACCAATCCCTGACAACAAACCAACACACTGCAGCAGACATTGGCACAGAGAACCCCCTTCCTTTGAGTGGGATGTTGTTAGCTCTGGTATCTGCAAATAAAGATAGACTTCAGTGCAAACTCAGGATCTATACCATATCTATGCTAACCAATGCCAAATCTTGTAAAGTATTTAACTTTTGTTTACACCAATTACAGAAATCATACAAAATATAGGTTCAAGACATGATGCCACAATTGCAGTTGCTTCAATGTTTCCACACTCGTTGTTGTTTCTTGGCTCTATAACCCTGTTGTGGGTTTTTGCCACCTCCTTTTCTGAGGTTTCTTGGTCTTGAAATGTGCATTTATGAGTAGTGAGTAACCAGCCCACCGACTCTGCACAATTTCTACTCAATCCTGATTTCACTGCCAGAGCCATCTAGCAGTCAATCAGGAGACTTGGGTGAGAAATGGCCGCTGAATTTTGCTTACGAAACATCTCATATGATGCTCATAAGGTTCTTTTACATGTCATAAATCTACAACACCCCCCCTTTACCCCCCCCCCCCCCCCCCCAAAGGAAGATGTGCTACAGATTTTTATCACCCTTAAAAATTCATCGACCTTGGCCAGGATTGAACCCATGAACCTTGGGTCCAGTGGCGAGCACGCTAACCACTAGCCCACCGAGGGCGACTTCCACACTCATTACACACATTAAATCAGCAGGTGGATTATTTGAAGCAACTGACTGGCAGTTTTCATGGTACCAGTTGAGGCAGAATCAACTCATCTACAGATTTCTGCTTTTACCACTGTTGTAACTTTCCTGGCAAGGACAGAACCAGTCACCTTTGTCCTTACTTCTGGTCTTTCTTTCCTTAATTTATGTCAATCCAGTGGTACTTGGTTCAGGACTTATATTTTAAAATGCTTAAATTTCAGAATACAGGCAACTCTCGGTTTACGAACATTCGCTATAACGAACGTCACAATTCAGTCAAAATTTCTTAGTCACCAATAGATGGAGTTCCTTATAAAACGAAATGCCAAATGTATAGTGAACATAATTGTAAGATTTAAATAAATAAACTTTTAAAAATGTATTTTTACAATAATTACCAGAAAATTATTATATGATAATTAGTACATGGTTTTAATGCTTTAAAATGGCTGCTAATGTATTCGATATGTATTGTAAAAGCTCAGGAATGTAAGATACACATAACGAACAAAAACTTGTAACGAACGTCTTGGAACGGAACTCGTTCATAAACTGAGAGTTGCCTGTACTCTATTCCATACTCTAACATCTCAATGCTTATGTATTAATGTTTACAAGGACAAAATTAACTGTCACTGCTTTATGAACACTGTTGATATCTGTCATCTAAACAGCAAACTAGAGATTTTTCCACCTTCAGTGTGAGCAGTATAGTTAAGACTTCAGCTCGTAGTATATGCTAATTCTAGTCATTCTTTTAGTAAAGGTACTCTCTCTCTTGATAACACATTCTTTTTTTTTAGGAACATGTTTTGTTTTAGTCTTTTAAGTTTCTTTTTGTTTTATTTGTTATTAATTGTAACGTCTATTCCATACATTATCAATGTTTGCCTGTTACAGGTCTTTTGCTATTGGCAAGCACTCTTAATAAATGAAACAAACTTAATGATTTTTCAAATCACCATTTATTATTGGTATCTTAAATCAATAAGATTATGGTGGGCTGAGAATGTAACTCAGATGGAAAAAATAACAAATGCACATATATTTTTTGGGAGAAACTTCTCAGAAGATATAGCTGGAAAGATAATTTTAAAACAGATCTTCGAAAACGGGATTTGAAATTCACTGGACTGGCTCAGAATAGGATTCAATAATATGTTGTAGTTTTGAAATTTTGGACCATATTTTTAGTATTAGTAACATAACTGTAGCATATTTACTCCCATAGTTTCAGTATGTGGCATTATTTGTTCTCCATCTATAAATGATTTTAGTGTGAAAATAATGCCTTACATTACAAAGACAATATGATCTACTGGTACTTACCATATCCACAAGTGCTATATAAAGGAACATGCCTGCAGCTGCAGCAAACACCCATGCAGTGGCAGTTTCAGACTCCCCCAAGAATACTCCCAACACCATACCAAGAAGACACAAGATAGAGGACAGAAGGTTGTAGAATACAGCCTGTTTTGCACTCATCCCTGCCTTCAGTAGTACTGCAAAGTCACCTGCAGCAGAATTATGTACTCAAACTTTTAAAAACCCATAGTTAAATGGATCAAGAAAATATATTCAAATATCTATCTATATAATATGTATGTGTTGGCTGGTTGGTTATCATTTGCTGCTAAAGGACCTTGAGCCTTATTATTATTATTTAGTGTTCTGTCTGACGACAGGTCCATTGTTCTGCCCAAAAAGAGCTCTCCAGTTTTCCATATTCTCAGCTTCTCGTTTTAACTCCCCTTGAGCCTTACAAGATAATATTTATGATGTGTGTGTTATTATAATCACTGCCATTACAAAGGGATTTTGTGTCTTATGGCATAATATTTATGAGTATACATACCTAACGCATTGAATTTTCCAGTCATTCTTGATGGGTAATTTTCTAGTAAAATTAAATTGTCCAAATACAACAAATATCAATGGGATCAGAAGAAACAACCTTCTGACAACATTACAATCTTGTAAAGAAAAAGATGCCATTTTACACTATGTGAAATGCATCTAACTTATGTACTACCAATAACATTTTGTGCTAAGTATAGCATGGGGAGAATGTTAAATGAGCAATAAACATTAAACAGAGATGATTTAACAGAAACATGGAGATTTTATAATTTTAATGCACTTAATATATCATACACAGATACCCACCCAACTCGTGTGGCAGTTCATGGCAGAACACAGCAACCGCAGTAGAGAAACCACCTGCAATGTTGGCAGCAAATGCAGCTCCAATGGCCATTCCATCTGTGAAATTATGGAGTCCATCTCCCATCACCACCATCCACGCAACAGAGCTCAGCGTGTCAGGAGGTGAATGTACATGGCCATGTGTGTGTGAGTGACCATGATGTTTGTTCTCATGCTCCCTGAGACAGAAAATAAGCCAATGTGCACAAGGAATTTTCCTCTGCCCATCATTCTTTCAGAGAAAATGTTCTCTTGATAGACTCTAATAATACATTAATTCACTCCCACACCCAGTAAACATATTCCATTAATGATAATAATGATGATGATGATGACGACAGTAACAATAACTTATATCACTAGCTTGTCAGTCTGTTTGAAACATCTAACAATGGCTCTCTCCCATTCCATCACGCCTGCTCTCTGCCCCTCACCTAATTTAAAATATATACATGAACTTGTGTATTTAATAATAATTTTATTTCAACAGGTTACTATGTTCAGTGTCTACTCCAACCTGTCACAACCTGCCTAATAAGGTACTGTTATGGCACCAGCAACCAAGCAAGACCTTCTATAGGCAGAAACAATCATGCAGCAGTGTGTAATGGAGTAGTGGAATTTATCTGCTCAATCTGACATATGAAGTATTGTTCATACATATATATTGGGGAATGCGTATAAAATGGTCTCACACCATCATCCTCTTATGCATGCCAGTAATTAACTTCTCAGATCACCAAGCCCCTAGTAGCATCATACCTGATAATGACTGTGTAGCTCTCTGCTTCACTGGGATTCACGTCTGTCCCATGTTCGCTGTCTGGACCTGCAGCCATAGAGTTACACGTTGTAGCTATGGGTCGCAGTTCATCCAGACCATCTGGGTGGGTGTCTTCTATTGAACCTGAAGTTGTCACTTGTGTTGTGTCTAGTGCAGGAGAACTGTGAGTGTGGTTATGCTTCTGCTCATACTGAGGATTACGATGATGATGATCATCTGGAAAGATATATCATTTCTTATATCACAACAAATATCAGAGAAATAAAGAAATACTCCCTATATTCATGAGAACAGTCCAATAAAAATACAAATTGTCAGTATAATGTCATATGAATCACTGTAGCAACTGAGCATCTGAAGACTGACTGGTTTACATCACTAGAAAGTTGTATCTTAAGAACATATTTTCATATGCCACACACTTTATGTGTAATATACAGTAATATATTCTATATGCCACAACAGGTGCTTTATTTTTAAGATTCTTATTCTAGAGTAATCACTTAAATTTTTTTCTTCTTTAGCATTTGTCCCACTTTGGCAGGGTCTGCTTTTTTCCTCTATTTTTGGAGGTTTTCTAAATATATTTAGACATTCGGTAGGACTCCTTGGACGAGGGATCGACCCGTCGCAAGGCCTCTACCTGTACACAGGACAACACAACACAGAAAAACATCCATGGCTTGAGTGGGATTCGAACCCACGGTACCAGTGTCCGAGTGGCACAATGCCTACGCCTCATACCGCGCGGCCACTGTGACGGTATAGAGTAATCACTTAATACTGCTATGAATTATGACATTAATAAATTTCATTCCATGGCAACAATATTGCAGTACATAATGGGATATTTCACATCACCCAAGTATATTATATGTAAGAGGTAGATAGCTAATATGCATTCACAATTTGACACACATATCTCTTATCTTACCATAATCCAAAATGGCAGATATGTTCTTAAGTGAAAAATTAAAAATATGTAATATATATGTACAATTTGTTGCAGATACAGAATCACTTTCATATGAACAGCAGCTCTCAAAATGCCTGTTAACTTCAGCAATTTTACTCAAAACCAAAATTATATATTCCTCAAGAATTTTACCTTTAGTTAAATTCATTCAACACAGTTGGTCCCCAATTGCTTAAAAGCTTCTGTTCACTTGTACACCACTTATACAGATAGTTACTTATGTAAAAACATTTAAAACAGATAAGTAATGATCATTTTACAAAATCTGGACTTCTGAAAAATAAAGTTATAAAATGAGTGGCATTTATTGAGATTTGCCTTAACCTCTGAAGCAGAAGACAATCAGAACAAATTCAGTTCTTACCTCAAAGAAAACACAATGTTCATTACAAAGATCAACTGATTAATGCCATTTAAGAAAATGATCACTAATTACTTTTAGAATCATATGAAACCCATAAATACAATTTGTAGGCAAAATGCAGTTACTGATTGTTAAAGCAGTTGGTACATGTATTTCAACTGAGTTTTAAAACGATTGCAGTATGTTTTGTCTGGCATCACAATCAATATTATCAGGCTATACCTGTTCAGATTTCAATAGAAAATCTGCATTTCCATTCTCCAGGAGTCCTAAAAGACATGTAATAATTCTGTGAGAAAGACTGACAGATGTAATGAATGTAGCAATGTATACATACAACATGCTGCCATGTGCCTGTGAATGGCAAAGTTATTAAGAGTAATGTAGAGGTGGAATGCTGAGCACAATTACTGACTCTGATTTAGACAGGTTACTAACTGCTCTTTTCCAGCAGTAACACTATAACATTAACTTCAATGCCCATTTCTCTATGACAACATCTAGTGTTTCAAATGCCTCACCTGACATCTCTGTTGTAATCTCACCATAGCAATATGGGTATGAACTGTATTTATGTTTGCACAGCTTTTCACCCACTGAAGTATTACCCACATTGTCTGCATCCCGCATCACACGGACTCTTGATGGAACCTGCACATGAAACACATTATTCAACAAAATTCTGTAGACTCACTAAGCAAAGAATATGGCTGGCCCATAGTTTCCATACAGCACCAAAAACAAAAGATTTCATGAATGTAAATTTTAGATATATTATTTAAATATGTGTAATGCTGAGACAAATTCTGCCAAAATACTTAAATATTTCAAATAGTTACATGTAAACAAATTAATCACTCATCTAAATATACATGAAAGTTTAAAAACTTATTTTATTTACTTCAGACATCTTCAGGTGCCCATGTCATAACATTTTATAAAGTCACTACATTATAAAATGTACCATTAAATTATCATACTCAATTGCCTTTACATGTTAAGATCTTCCTTATTTCTTGCATATAAAGATGAAGGCATGAAATAACATTTCAAAGGGCAGAAATTAAATGGAAAAACAAGAAAAAATAGTGACTAAAAATATAAAGAAAAAATTGCAAACGTAAGAAAAATAATAGCCAATGAATCACAAAACAGGATAAATGTGTGATGAGGACAGGAAGAATAAAAGATCAAGAGTTGTTAATAGTATTTTAGGTAAGATTTTACCATGTAAACACAGCTAATGAGGATATTATCAAGACATGGATCCAAAAAATGGGTGTGAAAAATTGACATAGCATAAAATATAATTTTACATCAAAAGTATTAAGTGATATTTAATGGTGGATACTACATACTCTAACAATCATATCAGGGTTTCAATGAATGTATGTTGGGCACATAGATGCTTTCCTTTAGATGTTTAATCCTCTTTCGATTGTATTCAAACTTACTGTAACGCCTGATTTCATCCCACTGTTAAAAATAGTAGTTTTACATTTTTCTATTTGAAGGGAACTCAAAAATTGAACCTTACATGTGAGACACACTGCCTGCATATAATCTACGAACCATCAAAACACCAAGAAGTTAGTTTACTCTCCAACAGACATCACTCAAAGGCAGAAAGAAAAAAAACAACTTTGAGCACCAAGACCAGGAACAATTCATTAAGAACATTCTTAAAGTGTTTAGGGTGGGATAAGGATAAAGCAACAGTACCAACCTTCCTTCTGCGTTGACGCTGTTTCCTCCACTCTCCCACCAATGTGAGACACTTTTCTGTGAAGAAGAAGAACACTAGACCCAGGGCTGCCACTAGACCCTTCCACATGCTCAGGTCATGTTCATCTTCTGCAGATGCGAAGCTGTCATGTTGGCTGCCATGGTGAGTATGTGTATGTGAATATGAGTGAGAATGTGGTTCGCCCATCATTGCCTACACCAAGAATGACATTTCTCACAGCAAAGCAAACTTAAACAGCAAGAGTCTGTTATCTTTTCCAATATTTTTAGTTTTAGTTAACATGTTCACTACCAACTTAACTAAGTACATGAATGGCCCTAAGGTTTTGTGTGAGATATAATGCACCTAATGATAGTTGTTCCATTATAGTCTCAACTTTTTTCCAACCTTTTAAGAATGTTTCATGATGCACATATGTGTAAATGACACTGATAAATGAGGGTCATTTTCCATGCTAGTAAACATTTAATTAACTTACAGGGTTCAAAATACTGAATAATCACATAAAAATGCAAAAATAGTTCCCATTGTTGGCAAACAATAAAATCAGGCTAACTAGAATATCAATTCATTGTTAAAGTTGAATTAGAATAAAGATCACCTTCATTTCAAAAGTTAGCCACAACTTAAAATATTTTCTACATGGCACTGTCCAAACCTTGGTTCCAAAAAAATCCCCAGGATTTATGGAGCACTGGGGACAGCAATAAACAGAATCTTTATTTCTCCTTTTTCATTGTACACTTGCAGCATTTCTTCAAAATCTTACCATTTTAATTTCCTTTGCACTTGGCCAGCAGATAATTTTTTGTTAAGTGGCATGTGTTTCACTGTTGGACCTGAGTATAGAGACAACAGGTGCTGAATACAAGAATCATAAAATATATAAAGTGCACTTCTTGTAGAATAGTACTTTCATCCTATAATTCACTATTGCTTTTCATGTCACCAGAATTGCCAAATTTACTTTAGCATTGTATATGTTCTTCATGCCAGTCACAATGGTCATATGGTCTAAGGTGCGGGCCTTGATGGCTCTGTGTCCCAGTTCAAATCTCACTCAAGGCACCTTTGTGTGTTGTGCTATCCTTGCAATGGGTTGATCACTCATCCAAATAGTCCCACCAAAGTCTAAATAGATTAAGAAACCTCCATGTGTGAGGATGAAGAGGCCAAGGTCCATCAAGGATTGTAGAGCCACGCAGGGAGAGAGAGAGAGGGAATGAGTGATGTTCTTCATAAGGTGGTGACTGACTTGTAACATTTACTCGTAATGTAACATTTGCGGCGAGCATGTTACATTACACCACAACTGGTGAGGCGCATCGAATGCTCGTTTTGAACGCTCGGCTCGACTGTGCTCGTGTGTGCTCCACTTCATTTCATTCAATATGTCGGACACAGACGTTGTGTTATCTGCTTTCCTTTTAATACGCTACTGTTATTTAAAGAAGAGAAGAAAACGTGTTTGGATAACAAACAAACAAATGAAAACAGCGGATTGAATCTAATGAGTATTCTATGAAATCAAGAATTCACAGGCCAATACAAAAACTTTGTGAGGATGTCTCCCACAGATTTTGAGCATCTGATTAACTTAATTGGGCCAGTAGTGGGAAAAAGAGACACTCGTTTCAGAAGGGCTTATAGGAGTCATAGTCAAAGAAGTCAGTGCAGCAATTGTTGGAGTATTGAAAGGCAACATACAGGTAATGCTCGTTATGACGCCGCTTGACTGACTGACTTGTAATGTAACACTCAAAGGGATTCGCGAAAAAACTGACAACACGATGGAGCGCCTGCGAGCACGAGCGGCTCTGTTCGCTGTCTTCACTTGTGTGATGCTCGATTTGTAACATGTTATATTACAGGCAAATGTTACAAGTCAGTCGCCACCTATATTCTTCATACTGTGTAGTTGCATGTAACCACCACAAAACTTTCTAGCCATTTTTATCACTAACTAGAATTTATTGTAAATAAATCCTAGTTCGTGATTTATTGTAAAATATAATGGTGATAGAAGTGGTTGGACGATTGTGTCACGATTGCTTGATGTTTCTAATAGAATATCACTGTGGAGTGATAGGCACTCCTGCTTCATATCTGGAAGGTCTGTGGTTCACATTTCAGCCCAGAGACCAGCAAATTCTAAATGAGATTTCTAATGCTCTTCATTAGTACCTCCAGGCAAAATAAGGCCAACTGCTTCTTCTTCAATATCATTTCACTTTCATTATTCATTAATCATCCTATCATTTGATGCCATATACTATGAGCTACTGATAGTCATTAAATAAACTGACAGTGTTAACTGCAGTGCTGTGTGATCAATTTGGTCACAAAGAACCTAAATTTGGAATACAAGGATCATCAACTTTATCTCCAATGATTTCTATCTTTAGAAAATTACTGACATAAAAAATAAATTAATGTGCATGAAACTTGAATGTCAATCTGAGTTTCACTGTAATGAGTAGAAACTAAATTACAGTGCTGATCAGTTCAGACAGGCGAGGCCACTTAGAACACCACAACATGCACATAAGTTATCAGCACCTGGAGCAGGAGCCATCTAACATATGAGCATCAAGTGACAGTGAACATGTTCAATGAGTGGGCATGGCTCAGAGATAAAAAATATCTTGTTCATATCAGCTACTGTAATGACATCTCAGTCTCTACAATTAAATACATAGTTAATACCTTCAGTTAAACAAACAACAATCTACTACTACCTGTTTGGTTTTCTGTCAAATCAGTATTATAATAATATTTTGGGAGTAAGAGAAATATAACAGTAGCATACAGGTCTTTAGAGAATAACTTGCTAGAAGTTGGCTTCTGACCACACGCAATCATGTTCAGGAAGTCCACTGTAACATCTTGTGCACTGCAGCAGATGTGACTTGTATAAGAAATCGACACTAATGACTTGATGCCATGGAATCAAAAAGATCACTGCAACTTTTATCATAATTATAGTGCAGCAAACTGCACATTTTTTTATGAGAAGGCAATGGAACTGTACAAAAAACAAATCCATCACTTCATGACTCCAAGAGACAGATATCTCAGTGCTTATGATGGTGACTTTGAGAAAATGGGTATTACAGATTTTTGATAATCACATTTGGATGAGTTTTCATCAATTCTTGATATAAACTGTGATCAAATCCATGAGAAAATTGTCAATTTAATGATATCAATATCTGTGTTTCAGATAAACTCACACAAATAAACTTTGATCATAACTACTTCCAGATGTAATAACTTACATGTGGCAGTAGATGCAGGAGAGCATCCCCACAGAGTGTGCCGACAGCAAGGGCAACCAAGAATTGTAACAGCTGTTGGTAGAACACCTGCTGCATAACTGGAATTACTGCAACTCCTAGGAGTCCACAGAGGCTTACCACCACAATGCTTAGTGTTGCATACAGCCACACTGTAATCAGCGAATCAATGTGACACAGAAACTGATCAAGAAAAACAGAACTGTCCTGTAGTTGAACAAAGAAATCTCTGTTGCTCAAATGTCTTAAATATGAACTTATTGGGATGCTAATTACATAAATATGTTTTTGAATGCAGTGAAATCAAACCACAGCATAAGCATCAAACCAAATTTTATGCTTCCAATGTCATTTGCTGGTTGCACAATCACCTTAAATAACCCTTAAACATTCATTTCCTTTTAGTTGGCTATCTGGTCACTGTCTCATTGTCTGAGCATTGTTTATTCTTCAAACAAACATCCACACTTTGATTTTCTGCACAATGAACTTCAACTAAAAATCAGTCATTTTCAGGTCTTATGTCAAAATTTCTTTGATTTTCTGCACAATGAACTTCAAATAAAAATCAGTCATCTTCAGGTCTTATGTCAAAATTCATATAAAAGCCCCTTGACTGAAATTGCACATCTTTGTAAAAACATGCGAATCTAAATGTTTACTGTTACAACATATATTATGCTGTATGTCACTGACTTGGTGTTTATGATGCTGCATTACTGGAATGTCACACTGTCATCCATAAATCATTTTGACACACATTTTTAAAACACCTGAAGCAACCACTTACCCACAATTAAAACTAACCTAACTGTTAAAACTTTACAATCTCTTCAAAGTTATGTCATAAATGTTGCCAAATTTCTTTCCTCTTGGAAATATTCTTACAATCTTCATAATGTGCTTCTTTGTGCCAAATTCACACCTGGCACCCAATATGTGACTTCAGTGTGACTTGTCCATACTGTGCACAATTATACATTATTGCTGAATCACAATTTATTCAAGTATCAAATATGATTTCAGGAGAGAGTGGCAATTACTCACCAGCACTATGATTCACTGCTTCGATGTTGACATCCATTCCATGTTTGTCAGGACCTGGCACTGACACCACAATGCAGTCAGCAGTCATGTCAGTCAGCTGGTACAGCAACCCTGGGCATAAGCGCTGCAGTGATTCAGGCAGTAGCTTGCCCTTTTGGTCACCAGTGAATGCATTAAACAGTTCCTTTCCATTCAGACACTGCTGGTAAAAAAAACACATTTCTTCATAATACAGCGAAATCTATTTTCAGTGAAATTTACAGAACTCTGAGCTTTGTGAGCTTTTCCATGTAAAGGTCAATCACTTCATTGATGTATTACATTTAATTCTTTATTTGAAGACTTTGATACAGTGAAGTTCATTCAGAAGCTACTTTAATATTTTCAATTTATGTAAGAATTGTCTTAAGTAGGAGTCTGGATAGCTCAATTAGTATAGTGACTAGCTACAGGCTGGACAATGGATTCATATAGTGACTAGCTACGGGCTGGACAATGGGTTCAATCCCAGATGGGCGCAGAGGATTTTTCCTCTAGCCTCTGCGTCTAGACCAGCTCTGGGGCCCACACAGACTC
>NW_019059723.1:128318-164248 GCF_000696155.1 Zootermopsis nevadensis | reverse complement strand
GACCCCTCACCCCCATCTAGTGCCGAGGTCAAGAAAGAGTAGGAGCTATACATCCATTCCCCCCAAACGACCTACATGGCATGTAGTGGGATGGCTTTGCTTTACTTTATGTCTTGAGTAGGGGCCAGTGTCATTATTAACATTTTAAACACGCCCTTCATTCAAACCATACTGCAAAGGAAATCATTTATTCATGTTATATCAATAATAGTAAGAGAAGAAATCAACTCAAGAATTTTTAAGGCCCAAACATTATAAAGGATTATATTACTGTTGTTATCATTATCATGATTGAAACATGATTTCTGACGTTACAGTAAGACCCTTTTACAGTATTTTACAAGGAATAAAAATGAACACTAAAATAAGTAGATAGAACCTAAAATATAAATGCAATGTAAGCATTTTTAATTACAGTTTCTTTCATGTGTGCACTATTTTTGTTAAAACCACGTCCACATTTTATGCAATAAAATTGCCACCAGACATTGTATGGCACAAAGTTTCCCTCACAGTGATAAATATTATGATTCTTACACTGGGCAAAAGGGGAAACCATGAAAATGCTACATCATAAGGATGAAAAAAGATTCCAGAACACAGTAGACTCCTGATTATCCAGATTGGTTGGGAAATATATTTCCCTGGATAATCTGCAAAAACAAAAAACACGCAACAAATACATAGGTTTATTTACAGACACTACTAATTAATTTTTTAAAGATTTACTAAAAATTGGAAGGGTTTTATATAAATTTTAATATAGTACATACCAACTATTTTTATAAAAGTAATTCCAACAAATAGTAATAACATTCAGCTGTTGTAAGCTCCAGGTATTAGCAAAAAATTATTTATGTTAATACATTAAATAATATGTCATTGTTGTATTTATTAATTTCTTTTACAGCAGACTTTCAAAGTTAATTTTTTATTGTCATTTAAATCAGATATACCCTGGTTAATCCACCCCCAGATAATCGAGAGTCTACTGCACTCTGTACTTTGGCCCACTTTCGTCATTCCAAGAGTGAGAGGAAGACAAAGGAATCATATCTGACACCATCTGCATGACTATCCTTTTTCCTAATAGCTACTGAACCACCTGTAATCATTAACCCTCACATGAAGCTTATTCCACTGCACACTCCACCTGCACACTAACAACAGTACAAACATAATAGTCTGCAAACTTTTGCAGTGAGAGCAATGCCACCATCATTCAATGATATTTCAAGTAGTATTAAAAATTCACAACTTTTGTAAAAATAAGACATATATTTCTTATGTGTTTTTCTGAATTGTTCAGTATGTTCAAATGTCTTTATACTTTAAAAATAATGAAAAATTACTTTATAAATTCATGACAATGCACTGTTGGAAACTTGACTATTAGCAGAGAAGTTCAGAAACACAGAGGGACGAATGCAATAAAAACAACTCATTCTGACTACCAAATATTGAATAAATGACATACTATACATTGTTCTTTTCAAAAATGTAAGATCCCTTATTCTTCAGATGCCAAATCAGGAAAAAGAGCTCATTTATCTTCAAATATAATACATGTACATATTCAAAGAATCACAATCCCAATTTCTAGCCATATCTAGTGAAAAAGAGCTCATTTATCTTCAAATATGATACTTGTACATATTCAAAGAATCACAATCCCCATTTCTAGCCATATCTAGCGTAACATAAAAGTCAGATTTTGAATTCAAGAAAAAGTTAAAATGAACACAAAATATTGCTCTATAAGTAAATGAGTTTTTATTTTCCACTAAGCTAAATCTTTACAGTATTTCTACACTACCTTCTCTGTTTGGTTTGAGTGTGTGCCCTTCTCATTCATGTCATCAGTTGACACAATGGCATCTGGCCGGCTGGCTGCAACACAGGAATTAAACACCACTGCAATACCCATTACTTGAGAAGCATAAACTACAACAATCTATTACTTAATCCATCAACCTCAACTAACAACAAAAAGGAAAGAGATTTAGCAACTACACGACCTTGATTTTTTATTTTATGATATGAAATTTCAGTGTCAAACCATATGCAATCCTGCTACAGATTAAGAAATGCATCTGTAGGACCTGAAGATGATTTAAGATAAAAACATGACACCCTGATAATTTTTCATTAATAATAAATATTGTATGACAAATTCTTTGCTTATTTATACTTTGTTAATAACCACAACAAAATGGAAACAAATATAGATAACCTCAAGTAATTTCTTCCACTTTTAAAACACAAAAGGAATTACTTGTAGCATAGTTGAATATAATTTATAACAAATATCAACAAATATGATCTGAACCTTTCATGGTGACTGAATGCAGTAAAGTCATCTCAGACAATCAGCCATGTGAGCATGCAATCAGTTTCCAGTGTTTCGTAGACAGTCTCCAAAATGCTGGAAAATCCACTCATATGGCTCTTTTCCAGAGAAGACATCATTAGAAACATCAGCATACCTTCAAACTTGTTTGTTAATATTTCTACGTAGTGTTAACAAAGAAATATCTTATCTGCATTAAATTTATACACAACATAAAATGAAGCACTTTATGGTGAAATCATTCATCACCATATTTCATCTCCTATACCTCCTAGACTGAATTTGATGTGGGGGGCAAGGGTTAAAAGCACATTGTTGGGAAAGGGGGTTTCCATGTCAAAATTTGTCAAACATGTTTTATTATATCTATATATCTCGATCAAAAATGCCAAACATTTTACTTCATTTAAAATGTAATAAGGTATATATTAACATAATTCACATACTTTTCCCACAGAATCCCTATGTTGAGAATCCTAAAAAATTCTATACATAGTTCTGTTTTCTCACCAATTAATACTGCAACAAGGTATCTTTTTTCTTATACCATACTTCAATGTGCAAGTAATGCCACTACAAATTTCAGAGTCAATAAAATAATTGTGACCACTAAATTACCTATCATTTGAACAAATCTACAACATTTCAGTTTTATACCATGTACTTTCAGCATGAGGAGATGATGTTCCTTAATATCACTCTGCACTATCCCTTTTAAATTTGTAAGGCCACATAGTAATGAGAATATCTTCAATGCATTTCTTATGACATAAATAAGTTACAGTGCTTGTGCTCATTCGCTGAATATTCTGACAATATATATTCTACATCATTAAATATTATGGTGGTAAGTCCAAAATGTACTAAATTTGTAGTATATTTGTAATACAAAGTGGGGGCAGCATTCAGCCATCATTTTTAAAGATACACTAGTTGACCACAGTATATTCTGGCATTAAATTCTTTTCATTAATGTTGATTCTATTTTTATACAGTTACATAAGTTTCCTTTCCAATAAATGGCAGTATATGAATTTAAAAATGTATCATTATTAAGATGAGCAGAATATACTTACATATTGAACTTTCAACATATCTGATAATATTTCACTAAAACAAACAGTCTGTAAACAAAGTACAAATGTTACAGCACGAAGATTTACCACAAACTTTTAATCACATTTTCTATCACAACTAAGAAAGATGCATCATGTTTGCTGACAGACCTATACACTTCATGGGAATTTCAACATACATAATAAATTTCATACATCTTAACATATTGTTTAGTTTCAACATGACAAAATAGGAAGCCTGCAACCATTATGAACATAATCATGCACTGAAAGTTTTCAGATAATCAGTTTCTGATCATCTGGGTTATGATGCTGTGTAGTCTTGTAGGTGGTTCCCATGTCTCTCATATAAGTAAATGGTTTAATGCTAGCATGTTAGCCCCAAAACTATATAAAATAAATATAACAAAAAATTCACCATAATATGCATGAAGTACTGGTTATGATGAAAAGTACATAGAAGTCAGCAAATACAAAATTCCTTTGTTTACAAACGGATGACCACTTAAAACTGTAATTTCACAATGATCGCCGTAGATAATGTTATGCAGTTAGATTGAGGTTTCATATCAGCAAGTAACATTCTCCAATACATTTATTTTGCCTATTCTTATTCCACAGTAAAACATGTAATAATTTTTGTGGGTACTTCATCTAACAGTAAAAGTACATTTACTTTATAAAAGAGAATTCTTTGAATTATGGATAGTACCAAGCCTAGAAATTCATGTCTAAGTACATTTGAGATCACAGACTTTACCTCTCCCATCTGAAAATAAATTTTTATCAATGAACTTTGTTATAAACCATCAAGAACATTTTCAGATAAATACTGCTAACATAATATTAACACAAGGAGTACAGACAAATTTCCAACCTTTCAAAAAAGTGCATACTGTTCTGGCATCAAAATATGCAATAGTCTACCATCTAATCTCACAAATGACTAAAAAGAAACAATTTAAAGCAGCATTAACAAGGTACTTAAATACACACACCTTTTACTCTGTTTAATTCCTAATGTTCAAAAATTACTCATAATATTTGCAAAGGTTTTTCTTTTAATATAATACAAAAACTACTGTTTGTATATAGATTCAGTGTAACATCTATATACTTCACATGGAACCTTTATTTTAGGTAAAATCATTACACTATTTTGAATATGTGTTTGTATGATCTGTTGTACTTACCTGTATATTGTTCACATTTATGATTCATTCCATATCCTACTGTCATTCTGACCAACCTGTGGATCCATGTAATGTATATTAATATGTATGTGTGCATTTATTTATCTGTTTATTTTGGAGGAAACTATTGCATCCACCTTCAAGTTCCTCCAAACTGTTGGTAGCCACCTACAAGACTACACAGTATCATAACCCAACAGTTTACTGTTGATACTATAAGAAAATTTCTGATACTCATGCCCTTTATTGGCATATGCAGCTGACAAGCTCTGGCAGGGTGATGTCATTCTTAATGACCCACTGCAGACTGACTCTTCTGATCTGTTTCAAATACAGGACCAGTCAAATTACATTAGATACTTAAACTGAAACACTTTGAAACAAACCCTTTTCCTATTGTAATCAACAAAAAGAAATGCAGTGATTTGATCACCAAAAATTCCCATATTTTAAACACTAAAACATCCATATAAGTGTACCTACATTACATAATTCCTCTTCCTACATTTTTAATCATGCATCATTTAACACATATAGATCAAGCTCATTTGTACTAATATCATTCTATTAAAAGACTCTTAAATTTAACTTATAACTCTTATATCTGTTCATCTTGCAATGCAAACCTTGGTGCATGTTTGTTACCCAGTTGTTCTTGTATAATAAACATGTACAGTCCACAACTGTAATCTTGAGACTTGCAAGGAATGCAGGAAGTCCGTAGCGTTAAAGGCAGATGCTATCTTTCCTCCTTCACCCCACTTCCTCGCCCCGCAAGTCTCAAGATTACAGTCGTGGACTGTACCTAATACAGCAAAACAACATAACCAACATACAGACGCATAGTGCAATGCAATGTAATAGTGAAAATTAAGAAACAATGACAACACATAGTACCTGAAGTATATATTAGACATACATACTTTATCTTATATTTTATTGATTAAGAGCTCAAGTTTCATGGTTTTAAATTGAGACAAAGAAGTCAACACTTGCCAACTATCTAACTGGTACAAAACATTATATTTGTAAATCATCACAGCAAAATAAAAACTTGCAACCATCTAGTTAAAAAAAACATAAAAGAACATATGGAACAACACAGGAATTTCATTCATATCATTAGAACTGAATATTATAATTGGTTACTGGTAATGTGAATTCTATTGATGGCACCTAAAAATTAGTAGTGACACATAATAACGAGCAAATTTAGCCCCCAAACATATCAAATAAGAATTAATTAGATGAAATAAATAAAATGCTTGAGGGAAAAGTTATTTATTGTAAACTGTTGTGTGAGAACTGAGAATCAAATTGAAATCAAACAGAACCACAACATGATGGTAAAACACAATCTGATTTACTTAGAATGTTATTGTTAGGTCTTTGAATTAAGTACACTAATCATGTTATTAGCACATGTGGTCACCAACAAAGAAGTAAGCTGAAAGACAGTGCAAGTTTTTCATGTAACAGCTGTACAAAGCTGACAAAGAAAGTGTAGTCACGTGGCATCTATTCAACGGGACTAGAAATAATGTCCTGCATGACAGAATATGTTTTCTACCTCTAGATCAATAAAAATTGTCATGAATTCTGAATGTACTGAAATATTCCAATGTGAGGTATCTGATATATACACAACCCAATATAACAGTTACAAAATAAATAGGGCATAAATTGGTAAAATGGATGACAGAGTGGAGAAAGTTTTGTTTCCAAACCTTGCATACACATCTACTTTAATATGAATACCAGTAACATTCTTTACCATTTTCTTCAAGCTTGGAATTGGCTACATTGGACAATGGTGCACTGTTCACAGTATGGCCACCTCCTGCTGCAGATATGAGCCGCTGAAGCCCAACAGTCCTAAGAAGTCGTTCAAAACCTTCAAACGTCATGGTATCCCCTTCACCAAACTGTGAAAACAACCTCTTCACAAAAGCCTGTTCCTGTGAAATATCTAGCGTATCCCTCCTGTACCTGAAACTCTTGTCTGACACAGCTTTACGATTTATAAGATGTCCTTGGTCCACCACACTGGTAATCTTTCTTTCATACTGATGCACACCACTGTCATCACTCAACTGTCTTCTCTGTGTCCTGAAGTCATTCCCCAAAGATGAATAAAGAAATGATGAGGAATGTGTAACCTGTCCAGGATTCCTTAAACTGTTGCGTGTTTCATCACTGGAGTCTGCCAGCAGCGTGGCATGGTAATGGAACAAGCACTGACTGTGCTCTGCACAAAGAAAGCAGAATACACAACACACAGCCGTAGTAATAAACGGCTTTCCCATTCTAGCTCACACACTGGTATGCCTGAAAAGAAAATAGGCATATTAAAGCACCACATCATATTCAACAAGTTCGTGCTGACTGCCACACTGTATACATTAACATAATTTCACATTTCCTATAAAAAAGATCTATTTATTCATTTATGATATTTGTTTGCTACTGCTTTTACAAATAAGCAAAATGGATATCTGGAGTCTTCTGTTTTATCACCAAATATGCAATTTAAGTAATTGCAATAAGCTATGGCATATAAAGGACTTAAGCAACAATAAACTATACTGCATGAAAATTATAAATTCATTTAGTCTGCTACAATAATAAACTCAATCCTACATTTTATTTCAGTTTACTCTCCTAACTTAGATAACAGAGTTATGGCACTATCATGTCTCAGTGTTATCACCTCCCTTGTAACTATTGAACCAGCTGACAAACACATTGTAACATCATGCTATTGGTGGCCAAGCAATTAGTGTGGTGACAAACATTTACAAACATAAAGCTTTCATTAAGGTAGTTAATTTTTACAACATAAAGTAAGCATATCATCCCATAATTGATG
Source organism: Zootermopsis nevadensis (assembly GCF_000696155.1). The sequence goes on along the minus strand of NW_019059723.1, from coordinate 156,760 downwards.
AATCACTGTAGTTATGTTTGTAAAACCTGGTATGGAAATAGCTTGTAACGATGAAGATTTCTGTCTTCTGGGTTGTTACGCTGTGTAGACTGGTCGATGTTAACCAACGTTTCAGAGGTCATACTGCCTCCGTCATCAGGGCGATGAATGTTATCACCCTGATGTTGGTTAACATCGACCAGTCTACACAGCGCAACAACCCAGAAGACAGAAATCTTCATACTCACCGCTGTGAAAACCTCATGTCTTACACAGCTTGTAATGATACTGATACATACAAATTTTATTTAACAACATATATGCATTAATGATTACAAATACAATAATGGCACAACATTCTAAGGTTATGTCTGATAGCTTCCAAGTGTCCCAATAGAAAATTATTCACATGGAAATTATTCACAACACAGAAATAACTATTATATTAAACTCTTTTCAGGTACTGGAAACTAACAATAAGAACGTTTTAATGAATTAACTGTTAAAGGAAGAGACAACATTGGAGAGTGAGTCAATCAATCAGTTGGTAAGAGAAATAAACAGAATATGTATTTAGAAAGAATAAACAATGAAAGAAAATAGTCTAAGAAAGGAATCACAATGAACACAAACTGTGGAATGACTATAGGCAAGAATGTAAATATACCAAAATAAGCCATGAAGAGAAAATGTGCACAGAGACTATTTAATGTGTGCATATATAGAGTGCCCAAAAAAGATGAATACACATTCAAGAATCCATTGTTCCCACCATTCATCAGCTGCATGGATATGAGGGCATGTGGTATCAACACAACTTGGCACCCCACACATTAACAGCATGATGTCAAGGCCTATCTTGACAATACTTTTCATGACTGATGGATAAGACACAGAGAATCTGTTGAGTACCCCCCATGATTACCAGATTTAACCCCAACTGACGCTTTCTCATGGGATTACTTGAACGATGCAGTATACAGCATAAAGCCAGCAACATGTCGAGCTCTGGCAAGAAATTGAACAGTGTTGCACAGCCATCTCAGCAGCAACTTCAGTGGCTGTTTGTCAGTCAGTTGCTCGCCACGGTCAGCTGTGCCATGAAGCTTATGCTGATCATTTTAAACACCTACACTAGATTCGCTAATTCAACAAGTGCCAATGCTAAGCTATGCAATGATTTAGTTTGTTAAAATGCCCTTATTTCATTCATTAAATGTGTTTACATCTTTTTGGGAAACCCATACACCATGCATAAAAATGATATGAGGCCTCATACCAACACCAAAAATAAATAATTACACCACTGCAAAGATATTACACAACTGCATCTGGCACCTGGCTGGCCTTTTTCTTTTTGTATCAAAGCCTAATTTCAAGTGACAACAGAAGTCTTAGAAGTATACATGCAACAAGTCTTCTAAAACTTAAGAAATTTTAGATGATGATAAAGTGCCACAAGATATACAAAAAACAGCCAAATTAAAACAAGCTCCATGGCATACAGTCTTCTTTAAACATTTGACAGTTTCTGTCAATCAAGAAATTCCTTGCTTTCAACATCCCAAATTTCTATCAGTTGATCAAAATGTAATTTCCTTTTTAACTTGATTAAATTATGCCTCTGTGCAAGTCCAAGGTGTCACCTGCCAAACTTCAAAACTGTCAGCTATTGTGACCATTATTCAACACCTTCACAGCTTCCATACATACTGGAGGCCATAATAGAAACGTGCCAAACCAAGAACTAAACTGGAATAAAACTTATGCATAGTCTATGGTATAAACTTTACAATTAAGCAAAAATGTGATATGTTGTAAATAAATTCATTTAATAACTAATCACTGAAGTTAAATGTTAACAAATAAGCAAAGCAAATATATATACCTGTAGTTCTGGGCCAACAAAATTCAGTCTCCTTCAACTTGTCTCCCATAGATCCCACCTGAGATTATCCTCCTATCTACGTCTAGGTCTCCCCAGCGGTATCTTCCCTCAGAATTCCTAACCAATACCCGGTGCACACCTCTTTCCCCATCCATACGAGCCACATTCTTCTTGACTTAATCACCCTGACAATATTGGGGGAGGAGTACATATTTTTAAGCTCATCATTATGCAGTTTTTTCCATACCCCAACCTCTTCTCCCCTTAGGCCCAAATATCCTCAACACTCTATTTTCAAAAACCTGTGATTTGTGTTCCTCCCTCAAAGTAAGAAATCATGTTTCACACCCATACAAAGTAACAAGCAAAATTATTGTTTTGTATATTTAATCTTCAGGTTCTTAGAAATCAGACAGGAAGATAAAATATTTTGAAATAAGAAGTAGCCAGCATTTGTGGAATATGCCAATAGCCGATGTGTCCAATTCAATTGCAAACCCTCCTGCCTATCTTCGACTTTCCTGATGGCATATTCTAGTGCAAAGTTAAAGAGCAATGGAGACAAAGCATCTCATTGTTTCAGATCATCTTTGATGGAAAATGAGTCAGATAAATATTTACCTACACGAAAAGCCAACCAACGACAGTTTCAAACAGCAAACCCATGATTAGATTAATCATAAATTAAATGATGTTGACAATATGATGTACTAATAAAAAGCCTAATAAAATATAAGTGACAAGAAATATGATAAAATAAAATGTCTAGAAAATGTTACACAATTTCATTTGTTCCATGATGTGGTCTGTAAAGCCATGAAGTATACAGCATGATCTAACACGAACCATTTAAATAAAACTGGTCATTTTAACAAAATATTGTAAATTAACAAAGGTGCACATTATGTAAACAATGCCTAACTTAAATCTTTATAACATTTTCAAATGAGAATTCCTATATTCACCTTCAATAATTATCAAACTTCAACATCCATCCAAAAAATATTACACGCAGTCTTACATTGAAGCACATGTACCCACCACATTCACTGAATGGCACTAACCCTACTTCAGGTCATCCAAAAACACAATTAACTTGGCACATTAACAATGACCTATGATAACACAATCTATATTGTTTGATAAGATAATTAGTGTCCTATTACATATTTCAAAATACTACAACCCAACTCTCAGCATCCATAAGAAACACGGTTGATAAGATAACCATAAGTTCGATGCAAGCTAACAATTGTTAAAAATGTTAATGATGAAGCAATCAAGTGAACCTATCAATTGCAAAAATGTTTATGACCTATTGTTCAGTGTATACAAAATTACATTGTTCTCCATTAATAAAACCCAAAGGTTAAATGCAGCGAACACAGCATCCTTTCTGACTACAACCAATTCAATTTCACCCTTCCATAATTTATCCATAAGAACATTATTCCCCATCTCTACCTGATACTCCCAAGTAACCACTCTTAAAGAGATTTGCCTGCCAAAATTCAATATAATCCACTCCACAAATAATTGATATCTAAATAACAGAAGCTCTATTGTATGTTATACTAACTCCATAGAACACAGTCCTTGAGAAGATAATAGCCATTCAGCTAGCCAATATATTCTCTGCCTTAAATGGAGACTGAAGATTCATTACTGTGTTCACACGAACCAACTGGTCCCTGACCTAAGCAAAATAAATCCAGTTTATAGCCTTTCATCCTATTTTTAAGATCTGTTTAATATTATCCTCCTACCTATCCCTAGGTCTTCCAAATGGTCTCTCCCCTTCAAGGTTTCCAAACAAAACCTTGTATTCAACCTTATGCATTACATATCCCAATTTCTCTTTCACATAAATATGATGCATGAACTTGAGAGGTTGCTTTGTATCAAATTATGTATGCAAATGACAATGTGGTACAATATCCTGTTCAACCGATTTGTATAAATATGATAATGCTAACTTGGGTGAATGGATTTTGGTAGAAATAAATGCATAAATAGATACAAAAATTACTATTAATATATTCTGATCCAAATCGGACAATATGGATTACCACTGTATATATCCATTGTTTCAAAATTTCCATCTGTGCCTTTCATATTGTTACTTTAAGTCCAACTAAAGTGGGTGACTCACCAGTGGATTAAAACTCACAGGTTGGAAACTACTGTACTAGGACAATCTGACAGCCACATGAGGCCAAAATGCCACAATGTGTGGCACTATAACTGGATTCATGTAAAAAATTATGCATCTCACAAAAACAAATTAAAACTGTGAAGTGAAATCTGTCACTGTACAATAATCAGTCAAACAGAACACTGCTTGTTGACAGAAAAAGGAAAGTCGATTCACCAGGCACTGTGAAGCCATGCAACAGTTAAAAGCTGTAAGACAGAATGTGTTCTTATATGCTTTACACTTTCCAATTACACAGCTAGAACCAACAACACAAGTGAATGAATGTTTAATTAAAAGTAACACAACCATGGCAGTGATCTGTGCAGTTTTACTACCAAATAAGGTCTTTTTCACATACACCTCTTGTAATATACTTCCAGTTTTTTAATTTCTTTTTTAAATATGCAATTTATCTGTTTCAGAGCCTGTGCTTCAGTCTGCGCATGCTGTTGAGAAGTAAAAAGTATTTGGACAGCCAAGCAGTGGTTTCTAACATGATATATTACTACTTGTTTTCTTGAAAAGTACATGTCTTAAAAACAATACTTTCCCAAGAAGATGTGTATATCCTCTGCAAAGTCATCAGTATCTACCAGGTTGCATAATGTAACTTCCCAAAACCCTGATAATGGAGGCAGTAAGCTCCTCTGTAATGTCAATAAAAATCTATATGGTGCAACAACCCAGAAGACAGCAATATTCAGTGATATTCCTTAACAATTATTAAAGTAGATTGCCATTCACATCTGTTACTAAGTTCATGTTAGGTTGGTAGCCCTTCTTAAATGCATTTATGCTTTATACACAACTAATAACCATAAAAATATTTACCAAGACAAAGAATTATATAAGCCTATATTATGGACTGTGTGAATTCACAAAGAAAATAGTCATGACTTTACATTAAAGTATAAGACAACTAATACAAAAGAATGGAAGATTCCATGGCTTTACTTTCTACCTTAAGTAATCATGACTCCAATACATTTATATAAGAAGTATTTTTTGTAAACACTTCATCCACAATCATATGATGTTTAAATGTGCATTGATCACCAAGCAGCACAAATTAATATACCATAATAAAGCTGACTGGCATTCCAAAAGTTGTCTGATGCACAGCTTGGAGGAACCGAATTTAAATTCAACTTGAGAACTAGTTATTAAGAAGTTTGTATGGTCCCACTATGAAAATCTCATGATGGTGCCTTAAAATCTGACTTTATCACTTCCTTCTATATCCCTATTTCATCATTCAAAATAATTCTACCACACCATTTGACACTACATAACATCAGCAGGGCCATCAAACAAATAACCATGAAATATTATGACTTTATCTAAGTAGTCCATTGTAACCTCCTTAAACATCATCATAATATTGACCAATGATTATCTACAACAAACCTTGTACATAAGAGTGGTAATCAAGTTGAAGGCTGAACAGATATAAAAACTGAAACTTTCTGTAAGGTTCTAAATATTCAAAGAGCCAATCAATTTTAAAAGACATCAAAACATGCCACCAACCTACTAATCTCAAAGTCACATTTTGGGAAAATTTATATTTTAAAATAAAAATGTTCTAAATCTTAATTAATGAATTCAGTTCTGGTATAAATAACATAAGACCAGATTCAAATAGTCCCTTCTCACCTCGACACATTGGGCTGCAGACGGACTTGACTTCCAAGTACAATTGCAAGTATATTGAACAATAGCAGACAGTTGACAGTATATAGTCCTACAGTATTAATTTATCACAGGTTTTTACATTGGTCTCCATACTACTATTATTATTAGGATAAAGACATTTTCTGGTAAAGGCAGATTTCTAATTCAGGCCTTTCTTATTCTTCTTTATGGTTCAGATAAGTATTGGCATTTTCCTGGAGAAACTGACAAAAACACGAAATACCAGTAAGGATAACCTGTCTCTGGGCAAGATTTGAAATCAGGACTACCAGATACAAAGCACGAGTGACAACAGCCATTCAAACAAGACATTTCATAAACAGATTAGGTTCTAATATTTATTTCTGGTTTATTTACAAGCACTGTCAGTAGCTCAGACTACACAGCATCATATGACAGGACAATTAATGAAAAATGAATTAGAAAGAAAGTAAAGAAACAGATAGTGGTCAAAGTTAAGCTATGAAGATGGCTGTCTTCTGAGTTTTAGCACCATGTAACATGATAGAAGTCTACTGACAATTCAGATGTGCCAGCTGCTTCCATCACCAACATAATAAGGTAGCAAGTACCTATGAAATGTTGGTAAACTTCTACCAGACTACACAGTACAACAATCCAGAAGACAGCCATCCACACACTTGCCACCATAAGAACCTCAAATCCTGCCAAGGTAGTACCTCAGCCTTTGACTGGAGGGACTGAGAAAAATTAATGAAAACCTCAATTAGTATGGTCAATCTCTAGGCTGATATTTGAATCAGGGACCTCAAGAATACAAAGCAGGAGTGCTAACCATTCTGTAATTTAGGTTCTGTTTTAAACAAGCTTCACTGTCATCACCAAAGTGGACTGTACCCCTGACTTATCCTCAAGGTAACTTGATGGAATCTAACACTGCCCTGTTATCTCTAATTAAGTTCCATGTGATCATGGAATCACTACATATTATCACATGTAAGTGTTTTGTCTAGACAGAGTCAGTATACAGAAACAGGAGTATCAAGAAGTCATCTTTATTCAAAACATCTAGGACAAGGATGGCAAGAACCAAAGAGGAATACCCCAATATGCACATTAATTAATATTCTTATATTCTGATCCCCCCAAAACACCTTGAGAAATTTAGGAAATCTATAAAAATGTATCAGTCCAACCACTAACATAGTTGAGATTTAAACTATTTATCTCTGAAATATGTGCTTTGGATATTATTACCATGTCAACTTGCTCAATACTATAATTATTACATTCAAGAAGACAGTTTACCAGTATAAAACATTTTTGTATATTATATTTCTAATGTCAGCAATATCTAACAAGCATAAATTTGCAATCACATTAGAATGCTAATCACATATGCCTTTGTAGAAATGTTTTGCTGTTATATTAAACTTACAACCATTTAAACATCTACAATGATTTAAATCAGATATTGCACATTAATACAAAATATTAAAAACTTTGATGTAAATACTCTTGCCTTTATCTTAGACCTCACCCACCTGCCAGACTTCCATACAAATTATCAAAGTATTATTCCAGTGTTCACATTGTTGAATGTGGAAAGAACACATACATTTGAAAAATTTATTAATGTTCATGTAACAATAAGTACAATTTCATTACATTATAGCACAAACACTTTATTAATATGCTTGCATTACAAGGAATTTATTCTCAATGGAGGTACTGAAGTGCTACCAACAAGAACAAACTGCATATACATTCAAGTAATTTTCTTGAACTAAAATAGTAGACAGTAGTATGAATTGTACTTTATAAAATGTATTGTCTTATTATTATTATTATGACTTTTTCCACATCCTATTGTCATCTGACTATCTTACGAATCCATGGTATGTAATAAAGATGTATGACATATTTAAATCAGGTTCTGGTCAACAGAGATAGTTTTCAATTTGATGTATTACTTGACCATAAATTGCAAAACAGCAAATTGTATAAGAAATAAAAATTTTACACATGAAGAGTCAGGAGTAATGGTGCCTATTTGAAAAAAACAGGACACTACCAACAAGTCTTCCATACTACAGGATTTCACTCACTTTTTTCTTCTATAGGATAACAAACATTTGTAATTATTTTTAAATAGTCTACATTTCAAGGAAAAGCTTATAATTAATTAAATACAAAAAGTAAAAACAACAAAACCAAACACCATGCTGGAATAATATACATGTTATCATATTACATTCCTCTGCTATATTTATCAACTGGGAAGGTCAATTAAAAATGCAGACATACTGCTACTACTATTTTCTTCCAAATACATTGATTAATTTTATTTCTACTCCACATATCATGCCGTAATGAATGCTAAAGACATTACTTATATAATAAGACACAATGCACATGCAAAACACGTGTCAAACTAAACCACAAATCTAATAAAATGAGATGCCAACGTGTGATCTTATTCCCTGGCAGCGATCTAAACCTTCAATCCTAATCGAAACCAGTACAGTAATAAAACATGCGCCAACTCTCTTGAAAGAATGTACAAATAAGTGATACACACTAAATAATTATCCATGCTCTTATTTTAACATCATGTGTATTTTTAGCTGTCAAAAAGAGCGGAAATAGCGAGTGGGCGACAAATATGTTCCAGAAGACTGTAACAAGAAGCGTGCTGTATCAGGTTTCTCAAATTAATTTATGTAGATAATATGAGTCTTCTAGATGCATTTACACGAAAAAAATAATGCGTGTTCATAATTGCAGGTATACGAACCCAAGACTTTTATTCTACTTGATTTTTCTGAATATCCCGCGGTTGTTTATGCAACAGATACGAGCCGTGTGCAATCAATGGGAAACATGGCGGTACAGTAAACGCTGAACGCCATGATTGGTGGAAGTGACCTGTAGGAACCAACATTACAATTCATATAAAACATTGGCCATTTTATGTTCTATACGGTGGCATATTTGTGATTATGTGATGCAACTTAAATGATTTTTCGTGATGTTATATTAATGTTCTCATGAGTGTATGTGCGCGTGTGTGTGTATGTATATAAATGTATGAAGGAAGTTGTATTAAGTTGGCAGCCTTGGTGAATTAAAACTTTTCGTATTATAAGAAAATGTTTAAATGTGGACATTTAACATTATTTAAAAACTATTCAGTATGTCAGTTAAGAAAAGTGAATTGTACAATAAAAGAAATATGCTAAAGTAACTTATAACTTTTTAACCCTTTTTCTAATATGGGTTAATGAAAACAATGCTTTATATTTCCTTCATGCAACATAATACGTCATACGTCCTTCGATTTAATGTCACTACTGACATTTAATTACATTGTGTTACAGCTACTACTTAAGTCTGTGTTCTTGGGTTGTACCATTCTTCCGGGGGGGAGGGGTGATTTGGTTTAACCCATGATTTTACCCTCCGCCAGTGCTCCCACAGGAACCATATATGGCTCGTGTGATCTGGCCGTTCAACAATCAATGCAGTAGGTCGAAAATGAGAACCTTATTTTATACATTATTCATGTGTCCCAGATTCAGCCCTCTGAATTCTTTTAAATTCCATTATAATTTAAAATATCTCCATGGAATGTTCTTTGTGTATGTCTTATGCGTTTTGTAGTTTACAAAACTGAATTTAAAACTGTAATTACGTATACTTTTTATCTGTCGAGTACTGATTGAAACTAATAGCAAAATGTCAACTGTTTTCATTCAAGAACGTGTGCATTCGAAATTATTAAGATATATTAGAAATTAGACTGAAACGGGAAATTCTATATTTTGGTAGTGGGAAGATAAAATGCGTCAACGTACTCTCACTGTTTATACGTCATACGTCGCGCAGGTGCAGTAGATTAAAATATGGGTTTGTGTTCGTATGATATAAGTGGGAATTTTAGCACTTATATGTATAGTATTGTATATGTACACATATAATGACGTAGATAAGTAATTCCGTAAATTGTATACTATATTGTGACAAATATTTAATTTGCAAATGTTTTTACCTAACGTATTTTTATAATTATCTTGAAATGGCAAACACATATGATGAAATGAACGTCTGTGAACACCAGTACACTGGTCGGATCAACCCATTGAGTGACGATAACCTTATGTTTGAAGAGGATGCACGATCTTCCGTGCCTCTGTTGGGCAACAGCGAAGAACCTGCTACTTTCTGTGTTAAATGCAGTCCCATGCCCAGCTCCTGCAGATACATGAATTACGAGTCCGAAATACGAAACCCCGTAGGACTAACAGAATGGGACAGTAAGAACGTATTTTCCCATGAATGTAATGGACGGCTTGACACAATGTTCAACAGCTCACTAGCACCACAATACCTGATTACTTCTGCAGCAGATGGAGCAGATATGCCGCTGCTTACTGATGGAGTGAGTATTCTGCACTGATTGGGTGAGTACCAGCTCTGAGTTGGTCAGTAGTGTTGTTACAGAAGTTTTTGTGTGTTTACATTGAAAATGTTTTGATAGATTTAAATATTGACTTGTGTGCTACTACAGAAAAGAGGAGCGTGTGAATTCGAACCCAGGACCCCATATTACAAGTCCACAGCCTTACCTGCTCAGTTACCAGGCCTCACCACCTGATAAGCCTTTTTTTGTAGCTATATCAATGGGAAAACGTTTAAAGCATATATTTCAGAAACTAAGCCCCATTGGACAAAGGGGCAAGACAGGTTTTCCTTTATTTTTCATGTTCTTGCCATTGGCCCTTGTTTTGTTGAAATCCCCAACCCAGTCTGATGACCTTGTTACTAAAATTCATGATATATTCTTTCTCATATGTAAGGTACATGTGTGTTTATCAGTTTGTTTTAGTAATCATGCTAATTCTGTATTATTTTGTATGCTGTTTTTATTGGAACAGGTAATCTATGATGTTTGTGGTTTTTATGGCAGTGAGAATTGTAACACTGGTGGCTACTGACATTTCAATCATCTGCAATTTCAGAAGAATATGCTGCCTCCATCTTTACAGCAGGTAGGGTACTGTGAAGATGGAGGCTGTGTGTTCGTGTGAAACATCAATAGCCACCTTCAGGACTGCAGGTCACAACCCAGAAAACCAAAATCTGGAAAGATCATATATTCTCAAGGAGGTTAAAATGGGCTAAACATTTGCAACTGATGGAGAGAGAAAAAGAATATGTACAACATTTTTATTGCAAAACCTGTTGGGACAGAAGGAAGGTGTCAGATAACATTTAACTGGATTTTTGGAAGTTTGTGGGCATGTGAAAGGGTTTTTAGCAGGTAAGGATGGTGTTCATTAACAGTCTTTGATATTAGCAATGGTGGTGGTTCTGTTACCACTGTGACAGTTTCCAGCCCTTGCCACTAGAAAGTAGTGTGTTCCATATTCTGAAATAAAAAATATGGCAACTTGGAACATTAAGTATTTTGGGTTTGTCAGATAACTAACTTTTCTCTGTGGTAATTGCACTGATATCAGTTGAGCATTGTTATACTACTGGGTATTGTGTAAAAGATAATCCAGTTTAATTGTGTGTATTTATTTAAATATATAACAGAATAATCCCACTTCTACCTGAAAGGTAAACATACCATCCTCTGAAACACTGGTAACTACCCACAAAACTACAGGGCATCACAATCTAGAAGACCACAGTCAAGATTATTATATCTGTGAGAACCTCTAGTCTCATCGTATATGTTTAGTGTCAGTGAACATAGTTGTTTTGGGAAGATGAAGTCAAATGGAAATTGCACATCAGCATTCAAAACTGACTTGTTGTCTTTACAAAATTTTCACTATTACAGCCAGAGAAGACTATCATCTTCAGAAGCACAGTTGTCCAATTTTTTTTGGTCTGACGAACTTGGTTTGTTGTGGCTATAGTCTGTTGAAATTTTGCACATCAAATGACACTGAGACCCTAGTATATTGGTGATAAGTGAATTTTTAGAAAGCAGAATATTCATAATAGTAAAAAGACAGTGTACAAAAGGAAGAATATTGTGAAGAAGTAATTGCAGTTCAAAAAATGCATAAATTCAATGTGAGATTATAATGAGATTATTTAAAAGTAATAACAAGCAATGTTGCTACAATCTGATAGAGTATCACAGGGATAATTCTCTTGATCACTCTGGTAATTACATGAAGAAGTAAAGGATTTGCCCATTATTCCTTGTTCTTTTGGACATCTGTCCAGAAGTAGTAAATACAATTGTAACTTGCTGTTATTTCATGGACTTAATTGATGTCTGTTTTCTGGGCTGTAGTGTCATGTCATCAGGGTGATGACCTGATGATGGAGGCAGCAAGGACCTCTGAAACACTATAACCCTGAAGACAGCTTTACTTACCGCTATGAGAACCTCAATCCTACTTAATTATTTTTAATGATGGAGAATTGGTTTGGGGTAATGAAATTATAAATGTAAAGCCTTTATTTGTCACACCATTACTGTTATGTAGGGGTGTTTATTTAGTAGCTTCAAAGGGTGTGTTACATTTCTGTTTATTATCTCTATATAGGCATCCAAAAGAACAAGAATAATGTAAAAACCCTTTGTTTATCCATGTAATCACCAGAATATCTGTGACATTAGCAATGCGATTCAGCCAAAATTAAAATCATTAACAAGTACAGGCTATATTGTGGTGTGTTTAATAATACTGACAGTAGCCTTGATTGTGTACTGTCAAATGATAGGATTATTAATGAACAGTGAATTGAAAGGTAGTACCTTAAATTAGGCTGTGGCCTAATTTAAGGTACTAGAGCAGAGCGCTCCTTTCGGAGCTCCTCGGGGGGTTGGTTGCGTTTTAAAATCTTGAGTAAGAAACTAAACCAACCCCCCGAATAGGGGGTTAAAACACTTGACTAACCCCCTTCGGGGGGGTTAGTTTAGTGTCTTACTCAAGTCATTTGTTTACTCGGCATTGTTGTGTTGGTACAACAATGCTGAGTAAACAAATATAACGTAACATTGTTTGATGACGTCATTTTTTGATGACAACGGGAATCACGAATTTTTATAGTAAACTATCCCAACATTTTCCTTTAATGACTGGTGAAAACCACAAAAAAAAACCTGTTCAGGCTAGCAGGTCTCTTGAATACAATACAGGAATGCTATATTAAATTCTATAGAATCTGCCTGTTTAGTTCCCACTGTGAAGAAATAAAGGTTTAATGTTTGCACTCACTGGCACTCCTTGGCCTTCATCGCATCATGTCAGAAGTGTTTTCCTTCAAAGTGCTTCTTTAATGGTCTGGTTGAGATGGAAGTTACTAGGGACATGGTGTAGGGATTGTTATGGATCAGCAGGACATTCCCATTGAAGCTTCTCCAGGATATGTGTTGTGTTGCTAGCTGTTTGGGTTAGTGTTACAACACTGGAGTAGGATCACATTCTCTTTCAGCAAGCCATGGTATTTTATCTGGTTTGATTCTTTCAAGTGTTACAGTGTTTTGCACTAGTCATCTGCATTCACTGCTGCCCTGTGATTGAACTCAAGGAGGAAAATGCCTTGTGCATGCCAACAAAACACATTCCTTAGTCACATCATCACCTGCAATGAAATGTTCATGTGTTACATCACATTGGCATTGATGCAGAATCGCTGGAGTGGAAACACACTATGTGCCACAAGAAAAAGAAGTTAAAAAATTTTCAGTCTGTGGGAAGATGCTGTCAATGACATTATGGGATATACAGGGCATTTTCTCCTTTGAGCTCCTGGATAACAGGCTAATATGAATGCAGACCTCTGCTGCACATCATTGCAACTCTTGAAAGAAGCCATCCAGAGCATCTGCCCTTTCTTGATCAATTACAGAGAAGTTGATCTTTCTCTGTGACAGTGCCCACCCCAATACAGCTGGTATCACAACAGAAATCCTTGATATTGTCTTGACTATCTGCTATACAGCCCAGACCTGGCATGTGGTAAGTTACACTTCATTAAACCACTGACAAAGCACTTCAAAATAAATTCTTTCTGAAGAGATGATAAGGCGAAAGCCAAGATGCATTTATGGGTGCCAACAGTGATATATGGTTTCTTCCTAGTTGCAATTAAATGGGTCATTCACTCTGATGATTACGCTAAGATATGAGAGATTAGTTCTTTTTTTTACATCAATCTTGAAGTAATAAAGCAAGTGTAACATACAATAGCTGTCTTCTGGGTTGTTGCACTTCTATCATCAAGGTGATGACTCATTGCTCTGATGATAGAAGCAGCAAGGACTTCTGAAACGTTGGTAAACTTCTACCAGAATGCAAGCACTACAACCCAGAAGACAGCCATCTTTGCACTCACCGCCGTGAAAACCTCAAATTCTACTAAGTGTAACACTTTTGGAAGTTTCTTATTGAATGGCCCTCCTATGTAAAAGGCTGTGATGGGCAACAGGTCATTGTCTTTCATTGTCTTCTCATATTTAACAATCTAACTGGCTTAAAAAGATGACTTAAGTGACATTACATTCCTGAATACATGGAGATAATGAAGATGTGATAAGTTGTTTTCCAAGTTACTAGAGTTCAAGTACAAATGCTTCCAGATTATGTTAATGCAATTTAAACAAGACACCGTCCAGTGTCATTTTCAGCCTTCTTTTATTTTCATGCCATAAATGCAATGCAAAATGTCCAGCTGGTGGAATGTAGCAATAGGTTCAAAACTTCTTTGTAGTAAATATCACTTCTTGTAGTTGGTGGTGTAGGAGTAATGTTGAATTTCACATGAAATAGTTAAAACAAACTCTTTATGAACATTGGAAATTTCTAACCAAATGCACTAAACTTTATACCACCATGTAGCTGCCTTCTAGCTACATAATTATATCATATTTCATCTATCAAATTGCCGCAGGTTTGATTCCAGAGGCTGAGATTGTTGTGGTGAAAATGTTGATATTGGTCTTCTGTGTTGTAATACTGTCTGGATATGGTGGTAGATATCACTGTTTTGGAAGAACATTCAATCCTGAAGATAGAGGCAGTATGTTCCTCTGAAACATTGTTACCTACCTACAACACTTGGCATTACAATCCAGAAAACTTTCATCAGAATGCTTTGTGGGTTAGAATTGTCTCAGAAAGCTGGGACTTTGCGTAACATTTATTTAAAGATATACATACATCTTTCTTTATTTTTGAAGCCTGTTGCTGTTGTGAGTTTGGAAGTGTATTTACAGCAGAGTCCTGTTTACCCAACATAAATTGGACTGAAGGACAGTCTGATAATCAAAAATGTTGGATAATACAGAAGACTAATTTAAAATATGAGGGTAAATTTCAGCTCAGTTTATAACTCAATTTATAGTGTTATTAAATTATGAAGAAAATACCATCCAGCATCAAATGACAAATTTTCATGAACAAAAATATTATTTAACATAATGTAAATCAAATAAGAGAGAGAGAGAGAGAGAGAGAGAGAGAGAGAGAGAGTAAAGGGTACAGAAACTTAATCAAGCTGGAGTACTGGGGAAATCTTCGTTCGACTGCGATGCAGATCAAAGCCACGACCTGCTTCACCGAACCCTTGCAGGTCTAGAATAGGTACTTGAATGTACACGAGTGTGTGTGTGTGTGTGTTTTTTTTTTGAGAATTTGATAATGGATGCTTGTTTTGGAACCACCTCCTTTTTCTTTGTGGCAAGGTTACATTAGTGCCTGAACATTAGTATGTTTGTAGCAACATAAAATGTAGGTGCATGGTGGGGAAATGTGCTGCATGATGAGTTGACTGTTGTTAGAATGGAGCTTTCCAACATGACATTTCAGATAAAGCGGAATGTCTGGTAACCGAAGGTTGGATAAGTGGGACTCTACTGTGCTTGATGTCATCCACATTGTACCTGTTTTTATAAACTATATATATAATGTTTTGAAACTTTTTTTAAAAGCAAACTGCTACAGCTACATCCACTATACACCATTTCACAAATTCACCATTCAAAAATGGTTAATTGTGCTTAGCAGTGTTTCATGTCACCAAAACATTCTCTTGTGTCACTGATTCCTGCACCTTGTTTTGGGATGTAACAAGTCTAAGTTCAGCACTAACTCTTTGGCCTTTGTTGCTCTGCATCCAAAGATAAACTGGCTAAATATCTTAAGTGGTTTACAAAGTAAAGTGTCATTTCATATTAAGGACCATGAATACAGAAATTGTGTCACTGGAAATTATGCGCACAGCCATAGATCCTACATCTGTAAAATATGCTGCACTTTCCATATCTTGTTAAAAATTCTGTACTTGCTGTTTTTTTGTTGCTTTCTTTCAGCTTCAGTGTTCTAACGTTGCTTTAGATTATGCTGATTTGAACATCTAAGGGTGGCCACACGCTATGGCTTACCAGAAGGCTTATGTCTCTGAAGGCAAACCGGAGCGTGTGTGTTGAATTTGGCCGGAAACTGAGCCTCCGATAAATCTGCAGTTGCTTGATTTTTTGCCTTGAGGTTTACCGGATGTTTACAACTTGTAACGGGTGTGGGCAGAGATGAGGGTAAAGGCAAGGTTTGTATCATTTAGTCATCTCAACCAGCCACTGAGAACTTCAAATCTTCATAGTTTCTTCCGGTGGCCAGAAACGTTAGGGTAGCGCACAACTGTTAATGCAGAGAAATTGCTGTTCTCATTACGGTATCTTCCTTCCCAATAACTGGCGAAACTAAGTTTAACGGTTCCAAATATGTGTCCTTATCCATTCGCAGGTAGTTATGCCAGTCCGTCAGCTCTAATCGAATTTCATTCAACAAATTTATGTGAGAATGTTTTGATCCATCTAACCAACTTCTGACTCACTTAGAATGTTTCAGCTTTCTTTTATTTTTCAACATTAAAGTAACAGCAAGACCGATTAAAATTGCATCGTCTTCATTGAACATGTTGTAGCATCGACTGAAGAATAAAAAGACTGAGCACAACCTGCCACAAAGTCTGTACGTGTGTGGACTCTCAGAGGTTTGAGGCTTACCTTCCGACTTTAACTTGGAAGGCAGGCCTTCTGGTAAGCTGTAGTGTGTGTGGCCACCCTAAGAAAACATAGGGAATGCAATTGAATGGGACACATCAGCTTCTGGCTTATACTGATTATGTTAAGTCATTGGGGGTGACAAAAATATCATAAATAAAAATGCTAATGGGGAGGTTAGTCTGGAAGTAAATGTATACTAGTATTTTGTTCTCTTTCTAGTTTTCAGAACAAATCTGTTATCATTCAACCAGCTTCCACATCATTTATTTTGTGCTGCATCCTGTTACTGTTCTACCCCATTCAATCCAGATCCTTGGTACTGGCCAAGCAGCAGCACAAACTAATTTCATTTCCATGAGAAAAGGAGTTTAAACTGACTAAGTTTAAAAATACACAAAACTGATCTACTGTCCATAATTATGGGACTAAACCCCCAGGGCTCACATTGGCAATGCCAAACAGACTTACCTGTGGTGGACCCCACCTCAGTCAGTCACCATTTGTAAAGATAACATTCAAGTCTGAAACTTATTTCAGACTACCACATGCCAAACAGAATTTAAGAGATGTTTCTCAGTAAAAATGGCAGTAACTTGAGTCAACCATAGGTACTGGCTGAGATAGAAGCAAGTAGGGGTGGCCCTGAGGAACATACATGTGATAGAGCACACTC
Organism: Zootermopsis nevadensis; assembly: GCF_000696155.1. The sequence goes on along the minus strand of NW_019059723.1, from coordinate 139,332 downwards.
AAATAATGGCAGGTAGCTGCTGGTTACAGTTGGTTAGTTAATTAATTAGGCAGTTAGTCAATCCATCACTCTCCTCACAAAACATTTCATTATACCCTTGAATGTACATAAAATATTTAAATAAGATTTGTAATTGTGAAATGTTTCATGAGTTTGTACTTGAAAAGACAAATCTTATCTATTCATGTGTTTACAAGAGCCTGTCAGGAGATAGTTGTTTATCAATATCTCAAGAGCACTTCAGGGCAATACCTATCCCCCCAGTCTTTGTATTAAAGTAAATGTACATAACATTTAATATTCATCTCATGAAAATGTCTTGCTTTTGTCTGAAACATTTCTTGTTTTTATGTCTATGCGATAAAGAGATATTATGCTAAGTTCATTTACACCTTTGTTTGTTCAGGTTGCTTTAGAATTATCATTTTATGGCTGTTTTAAGAAGAGTTTTTGATATAAAATGTCATGAAATGTCATTCTCTGAAGTTACTGTTGGCATACAAGCTGTCATAATTTACATTATAATGCATTCTTTGCACAATATCAATATAGGGCTGGTCATTTCTGTCTGTATGGACAGATTTGGATGAAATTTCATATGGACATATGCCATTGGGACTGCCCTAAAATCATACTTTTTGATTTCCTGCAATCACTGATTCCAACATGGTGGACAGACTAACTTGTGAGGTGGGATTGATATTAGTGCCACTTGCAGTAGTGTTATACAATGGTGTATGATTTTCAGAAAAAATAATGTGTTGATATAGTATTCTTTGTATAATGAAAAATAAAAACATGGCAGTTACGTGGCATCTTGACTTGACCAAGAGTTGATTCCATGTCCTCACGTGTAAGATTCCAGTATGCTACCACAGAGCTAAATTGCCTTATGGCATATCAGTGGTGATTTAAAATACTTTAAAAATACATAAAGACCGCTTGTTTTGTCTTCAGATATTGTGCATTTGAGGCTTATTTTCTGGTGATAAGTGCACATCTTTTTTTAAATTACACAATTTTTTATAAAAAGGGTGTGAGATGGAATCAGTATGCATGCATATATAGTAACACTGTGGTGTTTCATGCCTTCTGTTCTGTCCTCAGTTGCAGGAGGGATTTTGTAATGTAACAGTGAATCCCTCCAGCATCAATGGTGATGAACTAGACCACTGCCATGTGGCAGCAGCACCATTGCATGGCAACTCTAAAGCATGGCAACAGCTTCTTGCAGCCACATTCATGTGCCTTCTCTTCATGGTGAGTGGTAGATGCATTCCATAGATCCAAGTAAGCAGGGTGAGGAACAAGTGAAAGTACAACACATCAAAATATCTGTCTTGGGTTTTAGCACTTATGTAGTCTGGTAAAAATTTACTGATGTTTCAAAGGTGCTTACTACCTCCATCTTTCTGTGATGATGGAGGGAGAAAGGACCTCTGAAACATCGGTAAATGTCTTCTACCAGACCACGTGATGCTACAAACCGGAAGATAAGTCATCTACGTACTTGCCACTGTGAGAACCTGAAATCCTACAGCACATCACATTGAGAAAGTATCCAGAAATACAATATAGTTACAGAAAGACATCCCAAGAACAAACATTACAGTAGACCTAAACACATACATAATTATGCAGTTAATAATTTGTTTGCAGTTTTGAAACTTAACCATTGGTGTTTGTGACAGGTCTGACTGCTAGCTCTCATTTTAATGCAGTTTGCTGTTGCTCATATTATTCAAATTGTTTTATGAATGTCTGCAACTTTTAAAAGGAAAAGTATCCTAACTCATACAGACTTATAGATGAGTTTGCTCCGCTTCAGTGGTGCTAAGAATCTCATTTACAGCCAAAACAGAATTGCATCACATGAAAGCCAGTCTAGACACTTTGAACTGTCACCTTCTGTACAGCTCCCCCATACGCTGTAATAGCAGCTAATATGAAGACAAATCCAGTTCCACTAATCTTCCAGAAATCAAAGCAGCTGTTGATAGAACAAACACATACAAAAAATTAAGCATCTAATATTAAACCAAGCAAGTTTGCTCAAGTGGTGACACTTCTGACTTGTATTTGAGGAGTACCAGTTTGAATCTCAGCTGACACACAGGCTGTACTGAGGTTTTTATTGGTTTTCTTTGCACATACCAGGTAGATACTGGAATAGTACTCTGAAACAGCTGCTTCCTTCCCAGTCCTTTTACTGATGTTACTATATAAGAAATGCATTTGTAGGATTTGAGGTTTTCATGGTGATATGAGTACATATGATGTTCTTCTGGGTTGTTGCACCTTATAGTATTTTGGCTTTATGTCAGTGTTTTGGACACAATATTCAAAACATGGGCATACAGCCAAAATATTACAAGTCCCAGCATCCCAGAATACTATATATTGGAAATGCATTTGTTTTTATTTATGATTTGTACAGGTGGAGCACTATCAAGGGGACATCAGTTCACAGTAGAATCGTTTTTATGCTGTCTTACTGATAAACAATGAAATAAGAGATATTTTTCCATAAGTTTTTTGAAATCAGCAATGACTGTTTCTTTGTATTATGGGTAGTTATTTTCATATCATAAAGAACATGTTGTTTTAAGTTACAGAAGAAAAATGTCTGATAAATTGGGGTGGGGGGTCTCATTTTTTGAGTACTGTATTTTACTAAAAATTTCCATACAAGCTAAGCTGAGTTGGTAGGTACATTGCCTTGACCGTTTTACCACTGCCAAATCACAAGTTTTGTGATCATATCACTACATCATGGGGGTATCTCAGCACTTTTAAATAGAAATGTATTTCATGGGCTGGCCTGTTGAACCTACTTATGATGCACAGTACCCTGTAACCTAAGAAAACAGTCATTGTAACTTTGTTTTGCTGAGCACTTGGTGTGCTTTGAATTTACAGGTTATTGCTTCTCAAGTCTACAGGTGAATGCTGGGTTAATATTTTGTAGTAGCCATGTCCGTTTGCTTCCTGTTTCTTGCTGTAATTCTGATTACCTTTCCAATTTATTTGATGTTTTATAACCCTTTCAGTTGAAAGACCATCCCTAAATAACCTAAAGTGAAGAGATGAACTGATGCAATGATTCAGTTATGAACAGGAAAGAAATTTGTAATTGTTGAATCCTGGTTCTTTAGTGCTTTGGTGAAAAATACTGCCTTCAAATTTACTGCAGAGACAAGAGAAACTGCAAACCACATAACTGCCAAATACAAGTCAAGTGCTCTGACAGCTGTTTTTTGTTTAACACTGTAGATTGTAGAAGTGGTTGGTGGCTATTTGGCAGGAAGCTTGGCTGTCATGACAGATGCAGCTCATCTGCTTTCCGATTTTGTGGGCTTTCTGGTCAGTTTGTTTGCCATCTGGATTGGTAGACAAGCCCCAACAAGAAGATTCTCATTCGGCTACTTTAGAGCTGGTATGTGTCATTTATAACAGTGTTTTATATTAGAATGACATATGTTTAGAATAAACATTTTGTGTAAGTTGTATGCACGTTATAATAAGGAATATTAACCTTGTTCTCGATTTTTGTGTGTTGTGTATATGGAAGACATGGACAGTGGTCATTTTGAACACCTATGCTAGGTCCACCGATTTACTTGGTGCCAGTGCTGACATGTGTAATGGTTTAGTTTATTCATTCGGTGTGTATATATGTTTTTGGGGCAGCCTGTAGATATAAGCAAAACACCATTAAGGCATATACAAAACACTAAAGCAAAGCCTTATAAGTTCTTCACATTAGCACAGGATATGTGTGAATAATTAGCTTTGTGCTACAGATGTCATTACCCACTGAAGAAACATCCTCCTTATCTGCTGGGTAGAAGACTGGCTGCTTCTTGGTGCCATTGTGGTTGTGTAATTTGCCAGTGAAGAATGTCTAGTTGGTGTATTGCTGACTGAGATATGAGTCCAGAACGTGTACTCAGAAAGTTGAAACATCTTATCAGAGTTTTTATGTATATAAGAAGTTTGATAATGAAAGATGGAAGATTTACTATGCAGAAATTTTTGTCTTCTGCCCAATCATATGGATACAAATTTACATACTCTAAAAGATGTAACTAAACAATTACAAAACATTATTTCAGGAAATTTTGCAAGAGTGATCTCTGTGTAACAGATACATCTGTATCACAAAGAAACCACAGAAGACAGACTGTTTATACAGACTATTACTTCCATGTGATATAATAATGAAATCCTTACTAGATTAGCCTTTCAGAACTTGGTGTTAACTATTACCTGCTGTAACATTGTGACACTGCATATTGTCTGCAGAGTGTACTTATGGGTTTCATATGATTCTCAGAATAAACAGATTGTTATATTGAGCAGCATTAACCAGTTGACCTTTTAATTGTGAGGTGTTGTGTTCATTTGAGGTAGGAACTGAATTTTCAAGTTTAATTTAGATTAACTTTGGTTTCAAAGAGTTAGTCTGAATTGATGAAATATGCTGAAAGTTATGCTCAGACCATAGAAATTCAACCATGTATTAGAGAAAATGTTAAATGTAGATTTCACTCAAATTTATAAGGCGATATCTTTAATAATTTTTACAATCTTTGTGAAAGTGAGAGTTGTTACAACTATAGTGATTCAGCTGTGTACAGGTTTGTTTAACTTGGTAGGATGTTTAATGAATAATATATGGTAAATTAAAGTTTCGATGATTTGTCCTACTGCAGAGATCCTGGGGGCATTGCTAAGTATTGCCATCATTTGGGTCATGACTGTGGCATTTATATATCTCGCAATGCTGCGAATCATTCACCAGGATTTTGACATACAGGCTGACACCATGATGATTGTAGCTGCTATAGGAGTTGTTGTCAACATTATGTAAGTATAGTTTACATTTCAAGAGAGCAATAGAATAGTTGTTAAGGCCATCTGATGCTGTAATAAGAGGTGAAATGCTATTAATACACTTTAATAATGTTATTGAAGATCATAAAATCTGTTATACATAATTATATACATATTAATATGCATTCCATGGATCCAGAAGTTAGTTAGAATTACTGCAGGATGTGGAATAAGTCCTAAAATTTTAAAACATACAGACAAATACAATTCAAAATATAAAGATTTCACCTAAGTGAAAGTTTTAAATAAAATATACAAATGTTCGAAATGTACAGCAGATACGTTATACTGTAAAAAGATAAAAATTCTTTAGAAAGGTTATGAGTTATTTTAAGTGATTGCCAATAAATCAGAGGAATTTACCATCTCCATCATCAACCCTGAAGATCGAGAGGATATGCTCCTCTGAAATACTGATAATCTCCTACAAGATTACATTGCGTCATGCCACATAATGATGTGTAATATTCAGTTAATTGTCAGTTGCTAAGGAGCAGTTGTACAGAATAATATTGATCCTTTCATGTGTACCACAAAACTCTGTCCATGATTTATGTAAAACTGTTCATATTGTTAATTCTTGGCATTTTATATTTACTACCTGTCTCCTCCTCTCCCCGCCCCCCTGTTCATTACTTGTGTTCTGTGTCCATTGCTACATTTGGAAGGAAGAAGAAATGCATACTACCCCATTTATCATCTTAGTTTATGTATGTATAATCACTGCTTTTGATTGAAAAGTATGCACTGATACTTGTGAGTATTGTTTTATTTGGAAAGAGGAAGAGAAATAAGTGCCAAGTTTAGATCCTTGAATTTACTATCACAGGCTGTGTGAAACATTACCTATTTGTTAGATGTATGAGAACAGTAATGTTATTCAGTGAGATTTGAGGTTCTCAAGGCAGTGAGTATGAAGATGATAGTCTTCTGGGTTGTGCTGTTTTGGTCTGGTGAAAGTTTGCTGACATTTTGAAGGTGTTTGCTACCTTTGGCATCAGGGCAGTTGTCACCCTGATGATGGAGGCAGCAAGCACATCTGAAACATTGGTAAACTTCTACCAGACTACATGGTGCAAAAACCTAGAAGACAGGCATCTTCAGTGGTGTTTTTCGACTGTTAGTAGTAGAAAAACAGTGGCAGAAGTATAGGTATTTATAGGGTTGCTGATTCAGTGGCATTTGATTGAGATGACCCATAGGCAGGGTGCCTATGTTCCTGTTCTGAACTGAAAACCATGTTATACCAGGTTTGTTATTGACAGTTTATCTTGTTGTAGAATGGGCCTTGTGTTACATGGAGCCAGCTGTAGTAATGGCCATCGTCACAGTCACCATGTCCAGCTGGAACAAAGAAATGGACACAACAAACAGCACAACATTAATGTTCGGGCAGCAGTGATCCACGTTCTGGGTGATTTTATCCAGAGTGTTGGTGTTCTTGTGTCAGCCTTAATCATTAAATTTTATGTAAGATCACTTTTCAGTATGTATTTAGGAGGAACTGTAACTTCACAGCTTGTTGTTGTACATATTGCTGAGTCAGAACACTGCATTTGTTTTTACGTCTTGGGCACTATTCCTCATACCTTCCGACTAAAGAAGTGCCTGTACAGTATTCATAGGGTAAACTGAGTTGCTTGATTTTCCTTACGTTGGATCTTTTGATGGTTTTATGTTACACTGAAAAATTGTGTTCACTGTTACACAGTATTGTTTCTCTTCCCAGCGTGAACAACTTTTTGGCATGTCAGTACACTGTTTTCGGTACAGATCGTTCAGTCAGATTAATTTTGACAACGATGTGACCGAAAAGTTTTGTTAGCAGATGAAAGAAAGTATGACATAACAGAGGGGGAACATCAAGCGATAGGAGTAAGCAGTTCTGTTACCAACATTTTGTCATGCCCTTCAATCTGAAATATTTCTGATATCTCTATCTCTCCTCTCCTTTCCAACTTGAATTATTATTTTCTTATATTTCTGTATCTTATTGTGTTTGTATAATAAGTTTTTGTATTTTTTCTTTTATCGCTTTTTACACAACCTTGCACTATTATGGCACTGCACTTATTTGCATGAAGTGTGCAGTGACTTGGTTATACATGAAATGTTATTAAAAAACTGTGTAACTGCAGTGCTACGTTAGTACATTGACCTTTTGAAGTCAAAGCTTGTCTTAAATATTTAATAATTCAGTCTTTACCACAAAGGAAACACAACACTTCACACTTACAAAGATCAAATATTTAATGCTGTTAAGTTGAGAATCATATGGAACCCACAAATATAAAATGAAGCGTTATTGATTGAAGATTTCTGTCTTCTGGGTTGTTGCGCTGTATAGTCTGGTCGATGTTAACCAACGTTTCAGAGGTCATACTGCCTCCGTCATCAGGGTGATGCAACAACCCAGAAGACAGAAATCTTCATACTCACCGCTGTGAAAACCTCAAATCTTACGTGTTATCGATTGTTGATGCAGATGGGACATATAGGTCCCATTGGGCTTTAAAGGGTTAATTATAGTTGCTGAAAATGTAAAAAGTGAGTGGCAAAAGAATACAAAAGTTGAATTATCATACATAGTTGATGTATGTTGAAATATGTTTGAGAAGAGCATGGCCTTTGATCAACCTGTTTGTGTATGTGTATGTTTTTTCAGCCAGAAGTGAAGTTAGTGGACCCTATCTGCACTTTACTGTTCTCCTTATTGGTTCTTACAACAACACTTCCAGTTTTGAGGGATGCTACCCACATACTGATGGAAGGCTTCCCACGACATCTTGACTATACAGCTATTGCCACCAACCTCCATGCTCTGGATGGGGTTAGGGCAGTGCACAACCTGCATGTGTGGTCACTCACACTCAACAAGAATGCCTTAGCTGTTCATCTTGCTGTTGGTGAGTTAGCAAGGAAGCTCTGTGCGCAGAATATTATTAGATTTGCAAATTACTATTTTTGTCATCACAGTAAAGTAAATATATTGTGTGATACCAATTGTTTGCCAACAGATCCTGACATTAAATGATTCTGTGCATAAAAATCACTTGTCTCTTCAGGATCTTATGCAATACAAAATGGGATATTGTAACAAGCTGTATTTTACCCTCTTTTGATATAAGCTCTTTTTCACATATTTATGAATATTATGGCATGTTAATTTCAAGTAAGAAAGCAAAAAAAGAGTTCACATTATTTGCAAAAAACGTCTTTACAATGTATACTTGTTATAGGCATTTAAATATCTGAAAAGGTAAAAATTGCCCATGGAATCAAACAGTAAATAACTGAGTTTATTTTATGTTACCATTTATATTACAGTAATGTTAATTAAATTTGTATGTATATTTTATACATTTATAGTGACATACTTTTTGAAATGAATGATTTCTTCTCTTAAAATTTGTGAATGCTGAAATAATGTTGAAAAATATATTCTTACAGGACAGTCTTGTGGCTGGATAGATAGTATTTTATTCCACAGTGCTTACAGTATCTGTCATAAAAGAATAGGCAGACGAGAATATTAGTGTTTAAAATGTGTTTGATGTTGACAGATCAGGCAACAGACTCGGACCTTGTGCTGAAGCAGGCTCTTACCTTGCTGCAAAGAAAGTTTGACATTCACCATGTAACTGTGCAGGTGGAACGCTACTGTGCTGCCACCATGCAGGACTGTCTACAATGCCAGGTACCCAAAGACTAGCATCAGACTATTTTCTGTCTGGGTCCTATACAGCAAACATGACAGTGCTTGCATGTGGCGTTTGTTACCTGCTGAGTCTGGAAGGATTCTAGCATTTTGTCTGATTTGTTTTGTTCTGTAGTAAGTCTCTGTTTGTTAAATATATTTGAGTGAATAGGTAGGGGGTATTCACACTCAAAGAACAAAATCTAAATATGATATGAGGTTTTGCAGTGGTGCAAATATGGATTGCGGTATTCTTAATTCTGATGCAGTACAGTCTTGTTGGTAGTTACAGATATTTCTGAGGAATGTATCACATCCGTCTCCAGCTGCTAGAAAGATGGGAATGATACATACTTCTGAAATTTTGCTAATTACCTACGAGACACTATAGTCGGTGCAGTAGTTTTTGGACGGTGGAATTTTCAAGGGGAAGGCTAGGAGCGAGTCACTTGTGCGATAGTATAATGCTGACTGTGCTGAGGAGCTTATCGGACTGAACGCCTAAACAAAAGAAATACACTGACCTTGCCACCTAAGGTACACAGAGTAGGCCCGTCCACGAGCTTCTGTAGCTTCTCCACTGGCCAAAAACTACTGTGCCAACTATAACATGTCACAATCCCAAACACTGCAGTCAACAAATCTGAGTTTTAATAATCAGATTTGGAAATAGTGTTATTGGCATCAGTTTTTCCCTCTTCTTGACCAACTCTTTGCTTCTACATGTACTAACGCAGAATTACATATTCTTTTTCTCTTCATTTTTCCTTGTGTTTGTGAGGTGAGGGTGCATCAAAACAGATGTTCTTCCAGATGTCATCTTTTGATGAAGTACAAAACATTGTGTTGTAGTGAATACTTGGCTTTTGCCTTATATTTCCCACCATTATTTGTTATTGTTCTGCAGTTTTCAAGACCTGCGTCACTGTGAGTGGATGAAAGTTTGGTCCACTATTCTGTGTGTTACCAGGCATCCATGGTATTAACCTGATTCCACAGCATCTGAAAGGCAAAGCAAACAATACAAGTCATAAGCTTAGTTGTACTCTTTTTTGGGGCATAAATCTTTCTATATTTCAAATTATCAGGGGATATGGCTGCATGTTGGAATGACAAATGCTCCTGCTGATGAAGGTACTGACCACTCCATGCACATTGGTTTCCAACCAATATGTGTTGTGTGCTGAAGTGTTTCATTTTTATCCTGTTCAATTTTTGTAAGGAATTGTGTTTACAGAGTTATAATAAGTGTATATACCGGTAAAATAAGTTGCACTGCCAGTTCAGTGTTTGTAGGATAGGTAGTACAGAAATTAACCACCACATGGACCACAGGAGGAAGGGTAGGGGTATTATTTACTCTGCCCTATAAACACTGTGGAAATTAATATAAAATGTTTATGGGTTTATGTGATAATACCATTCTTGAGGAGAGAATGTAATCTTATATTTGATTGTTTTGTAGTTCTGATTATGTTGATGGGAGTGCAAGTACTTGCTTATATATAGACAAAATGCAAGCATCAATGACAGATTATTGATACTCATTTTAACATAAGGAGTCAGTTTTTTATGTTATTTTCTGTAAAGACTGTGACAAGTATTACTGTTACTTAAATTAAACTGTTACAACTGTTCACATTATCATGCATCAAGTATGAATATTATAAGGAACATTTATGTATGTTTTACATTTCTGATGCTGAAGAAATTAAATATTATGGCTTGGGTTTAGAGGTGTATTCCAAGTCTCCCATAACAACCAATGTCAGAATTATATTTTTACTGTGAACATGGTAAGTTATAGAATCCCCTGACAATACAAAATTAAACCTGCACTGTATTTAGTTTTGGTGGCTGTTAATTTGCATGTGTAGGGTGAACTGAAGACCAAAATATTCACTATTAACAATGTCCAGTGAAATTCAATATCATTTTTATTATAATTCACCAATAAATAATATTTAGTTACATGTGGCAATATGATTTTTTTTTATTTGCTATGACATTTAAAGTTTTTTGGACACTACTATGCCTAATTTTCGATACAGAAATAATCAATAGTTCACCATTTTTATGACACATTTAGGAGAAGGGAAGGCACCTAGTATTTATGAGATTCATCACTAGATGGCAGGAGAGAGAAATGTTGCAAACAAATTGTCTAGAATGTTCACCAGATAGCGCCACATTGTAAAGGTAGCAGAAATATTTGGTCACAATAACGTCCACGAACTCTGTATTGTAAGACTTGAGGTTCTCACAGCGGTGAGTATGAAGATATCCGTCTTCAGGGTTATTGCTCTGTGTAGTCTGGTCGATGTTAACCAACGTTTCAGAGGTCATACTGCCTCCGTCATCAGGGCGATGAATATGCCAATAGGCCAACCAACCAACCAAAAAGCTAACTGAGGGCGGAGG
>NW_019059723.1:76656-90282 GCF_000696155.1 Zootermopsis nevadensis | reverse complement strand
TTTCTCTGAAAATAATTTGTTTAGATATGGTTTAGAATGACGTTTTGTTTGTGAAAAATAAAAAAGTCAGGAACAGTAATTATTAATGTAGAATTCATTACTGTTATCTGGGAAAGCAATAACTGAAGGCTATGTAAGTTACTAAGTTTGTTTCCACTAAATATTGACCATCTTCACCTTTTATAAATTTTTCATTTTGTGAGAGAAAGTAGTAAACATCTTATACGCATATTGTAATAATTCTGGCATGTTCACCAATAGCAGTGCTATGGTGGTGTAAATCTTATCACATACAGTAATGGTTAACACAACATGAAATATACAAAAATGTTATAAAATTTTCAGATCTTAACTCCTGAAACAGGACTCTCAGCAAATGCATATATCTCATCTGGTTGTACAAATTAAAATACCTGATGAGAAGAATGAACATGTAACATGCATAAAGATCATGAGAACTGAATACAAAATGTTAGGAAACATCAAAGAAAAACTACTTGAGAGACCTACTACAGATGGGAGGATGGTAATGAAAGAGGATATTGGATAAATATGAACTGGACTAGGATATGGTAATTATGACAGCTTCATGTTATCGTTGATAAACTTTTGGCTTTCATAATGGGGAACTTTGCTCAGTAACTCAGCTACCAAAGAAGTTTCTGCTCAAATGTATCCTTAGTCTTTGGAATCAACAGGAATTACATTTATAACAGGTATTTTGCACCAATTGGAAAAACTTATTCATTGAAGTTCCTTACTCATAAGTTATTGCAGAAACTTCTGAAATAATCCCCTTGTTGCACATTAAAATTCTATTCATTTTTACTGCCAATTCAAACATTTTCTTGTCTTCATGAAAATAAATCTAAGACAGCAAGCAACCATGAGTGTGTTAGATCTTAAAAGTATGCATCCACAACTGTGCTGGATTTGCAAGGAAATAGTTAAATAAAATTTTCCAATCAGTGCCTGCTTCAATTAAAACAAATCCTTCTTTTTTCATACTTTTATTTACTTATTTTACAGTAAATTGATACCTGTGTCTGTGTTGTGTGAAGCAATGAAGAGTTTGGATCAAGCTTGTCTTGTAGACATTTCCAATATTAAAAACAAGCCAATACAGAAAGCCACTTATATTTTAGACATATGCTTAGGTGGTCAGAAAACCAACATTTTATATCACCCAATTTACAAATATTCAAATCTTTTGCTCCTCCATTATTCCATCAAAGGAAAATAAAATATTTTAATTTGCAATGTCAATGTCAAAATACAGAAAGAAAGTAATTTACATCAACAGGAAACAAAACTGTTAGCATATGTGATGGATTTATCTCTTCATGGAAGCATTTTATACTCCTCGACCAAACCTGCTGTCAGAGATTATAATACTACTGAATTACATTAAATGCATATCCACAAGGTCTCTTACCATTATGTGATTACATTCAAACATTAGCCATGAAGGAACATAGATGCTGACATGTTTAAAATATACACAAATTCACCTACTGGCTGTTCTTAGTGGTACATCCATACACTACTCCTTTAATTACATTTAAATTTTATAACAGAGAAAATATTCATACCTAGCTATTAATTTATATGCAGTTATTAGTAGGACAATAACCTATTCCCTCATTCCCTTTGGGAAAACTGATAGAACATAGGTGCAATTACATTTATATTTAACAGACATCAAGCTTTGACAGACCAAATACAACAGCATAAGCATTTTACATGAAATACCTACACCATACATTGTATTTAATCAATATTTCACTACAAACTAGTACTTTCTAATATGTTTCCCATTTTATTATGATCAAAACTGGAATTCTTTATTTGTAAGCAATATAGCAAAATCTCATGAATATGCTTTTGAGGTTCGTTATCATCACACATTTTCCCCATTTTGTAATGTTATCATTAGATAACATATAGTTAAAACAAGCTCAATTTATACTGAAGGCTTAATGGGGAATTTTATACATGAAACTGACACCAGTATTTCTCAGCTGAATGGAAATTAAAAATGCTGTGTAATTCAATACAAACTGGTACAGGTATACCTGAACAGACACACCTCTCAGGTATACCTCAACATGTAGATGATAAAACTGTACCGTGTGGACACACTAGAACATGAGGTATACCGAACAGGCATACCTGTTCAGGCATAACTGAACGGTATACCTGTACGTGTGTAGCTGGCTTTAAGTTTCTGAATATATGAAATAACTGGTGCCAGACTAATCATGCTTTGTGTTTACACACATTAACTAGTCAACATTCATGACTCTCATTCAATTTATCTATTGCTCCTCATCTCCAAGATCAAGTTTTACTTTTGAAAAATCAAAATCTTCTCCAGTGCCCCTTCGAAAAATATCAAGGACATCAAGGCAAGTTGTTTCAAAGTGGGTCGTTGCATCATATGAGGCTGAAATGAAAATTTGACTCTCAAGGCCATCATCTGTTGGCTCATAAAAATCACTGACGCTCACAAATTTCTGACGAATTGGGCCTAGCAGGTCAAGACCTGGCTTGATCTCAATTTCAGGATTATCGGTTTCAACTGTTGTGGATACCATTGCAATGAACCAACCCTTTGCTGACACCTGATGGGTGTAGCTTACCAAAGAGACATAAATGTCAGACCTACGTCCAACTTGTTTCTGAGGAATAATAATCTGGGTTGAGAGCGCATCACGAGTGTTGGGGATTGGATGATCAATGAGGCAGATACACCTGATCACCTGCCCTGTCTTCTTAACCTTGTCAGGAACATAAGAAGGGTCACAGTAGACTTGCTTACACTTTGCAACTTCTTCTCCTGAACGGACACCAACAACACGGCCATTCTCCATCACGATCTCATCGATGGGTTTATCTAGCATATAGGTGCCACCATAAATAGCGCTCAGACGTGCAAAACCTTGAGGCAGCTCCCCCAAACCATACATTGGATAGAGGTATGGTGATTTCCCATACCTTGCAAGTGAATCACTGTACAGCTTTATTCGACGTACTGTCTGGACTGCTGTCTGATTGAGGTACTCATCATCTCTGTATAAAGCCAATGCATGGCCTGTAAAATCTTGAGTATTTTTATCAAGCCCAAACTTGTCATATATCTGCTGCATTGTACATGTGTTGGGGTCCAAGTCTTTCCATGTTTTCGGATCATCTTCACGTACATCTTGGACATAAATCAGGAAATTCCGAAAGCGACGCTTTTCAAACATTCCCATCAGGTCAGAAGCAAGCGCTTCCTTCTGATCGACAGGGACTTTGGAGATCTTCCCACCCTTGTAGACATAGCTGCCTTCAACAGATTTAAATTCCAAGTATCTTGTAACTCCTGTATGGATCAATAACTTAACTAATGACCCATTAGCCATTAAAAATTTCGGAATCAAGTCAACATTCCAATCTCTACCTCTCCCGTAACATTCATCGGGTGCAGGGGCACCGAAACGTGTAAAAAGTTCCTCCAAAGGAGTTATGGAAGCTGACTCGCCACCGTAATACTTGTTGCGGTCGACGTGGAGTACTTTCTTACCCGAAACCGACAGCATCCCACTGAGGATACACTCTTTAAGTCCAGTTCCCAGAACAATAGCATCGTATTCTTCATCCATTTCGTCTAAAACAGAAGAAATCTAATAAATTTGACACTAACAAGACAATTCGCCAACAGACAAACCAACCCTTTCCTCTGGAACGCCAACCGTAGGTCAATTTTCCCCAAACCCAGACGAACAACATTACTTCTTGAAATATCTCTATACAGTCACAGAGAATTAAAGTATTTTTTCAACATCCATATATATATGGAGCATAAATTGCATCACAATTTATCTACTTCTACAACTTAATTTGTAATACTTAAAAATATTACATATAACATTTAATATATCTTGCCGCATCAAAATTTGTAGCTTTTTATATTGGCAGTTTGTATAGAGTTTCCATATTCTATTCATAGATGGAGCATAAGTCCACACAGGTAACCTGTGGGCCACCAATAGTGGCATGGTGCTAGTGGTTAGTTGGCATCTGTAATCAGAGTGGTGTGATTGTGGGTTAAGGTATAATTGCGATCTGTATTGTGACTGTTTTAAACTGGGTTGTCTTCAGTGAGTGACATGTGCAGTATAAACTTCGCATTATCATTAAGTGTGGGCCTGGCCTAAAATTCGTTAACAGGAGTTATGAAGAAAAAGGCAAGTTTAGATAAGTTTCCCGTGATTTGAATGACATCATTTGACATAAATTCATAGATGCATGTGTATTATGAGTGTGTTTACACGTTAATTTGTCTGAAGTTCGTACTTTTTTTGTCATTTACTGTTCCTGTTGAATTGCAGATGTGCAAACATGTCAACACTTGGGAGTGGCGAGAAAGCTCAAATGGAAAAGCAGCAACAGGAACAGCTACTACCGCCTCCTCCTCCTCCTCCTCCTCCGCCGCTACCGCCATCTCCACCGCCTCCGTCATCTCCACCGCCCTTTTCGCAGCCACAATTTCCGCCACTGCAAGGAAATCAGCATTGTGCCACATATTTATTCCCATCAACACATCCTCGAGCAGTGGTGTCGATGTCTGCTGCAGTGAGCATTGCAGCTGTAAGTTCACATTCGGCGTCAATTCTAAAAGGGCATGCCCGAAGCGCGAGCCACGGTGGTGTTGGGACATCTCTTACTTCTGCCAGTTCAGTGGGCGCTATAGGTCGCCCTTCAGCCTTGAAACAAAATCGTGGCCATCAGCGTGCATTCTCCCAGGGACAGATTGTGGAAGGTGGAACAGGATCTGCTTTGCGTTGTCATAGTCGTGTTGGATCAAGGACAGATTTTATTCTTCCTCCGGGACATAAAGATTCGGATGGCACAACAGTGGGGTCTGGTAGTGCAGCAAAGCCTGCTGGTCGTGGTGGACATTCAAGGCAAGCTTCCAGATCAGAATCCATTTATACGTTAAGACAAAGTGGGCCTCCTTCTCTTTGGAATCAGTTTCAGTCCTACATTCTTCGACGTGGAGGTAAAGCAGATGTTGAAGAACCAAGATACCGAACTGTTGTTCCAAACCATCTTGTGCCACCCCGAACACCTAGAAAAGTTCACCCAAATGGGCGCCGTCCTGATAATCGTATCCGGACCACCAAATATACTTTATTATCATTTCTACCAAAAAATCTTTTAGAACAATTCCATCGAGTGGCGAACTTGTATTTTATTTGTATCGTGTTATTGAATTGGGTCCCAGCAATCAATGCATTTGGCAAAGAGATCGCTATGATTCCTGTATTGTTTGTGCTTGGTGTAACTGCCGTAAAGGATTTGTTTGAGGATCGCAGAAGACATGCAAGTGACAAGCGCATCAATAACTCTACATGCCGAGTTTACAGAAGGTGAGCAATATAATTGATTGTGGTAAAACTAATCTAAGCAAATATATACAATAAGGAGTATGTGTGATTAGAAACACCCTAAGGGATGTGGAATCTTGAACTCTTATCTGCCCTTGACCCAGATACCATCATAAATAAATTTTTTTTATGCTGTCAGAGGAAGGTAATGGTAATGCAGAATATAAGCTGTAATGATCGGTTGGATGAAAACAGACTAAGAATACAGGTGATACATCAGAGTTTAACGAAATTAATAAATATAAAAAGATATTAACATTTTTGAACACATGCATTTATTGACTAACTTGTGTAAAGCAGAACAGCCTCTCTTCAAAATTTTAATTTTTTTATCCTCTTGTGCCATATTTTTTATTGTGATAGCTCATCCTTAATGACCACATTTTCTCATGTTTGTACAGACACCATACTAATGTTAGGTTAGTTTTTACCTTTTTGAAGCACAGTGTATTCAGTTTAAACATGCACTTGAGGATATTTGGCTGCTTTACCTTTCTGCAATGAGTTATCAATGAGTTGGTTTCCAGCGTTCCTAGTCATTCAGCTCTGGTAATACAGAGACTGCAAATTAACAGCGGTGGTAGGAAGTGTTATTATATTCCCTTGTGATAATCACATGTGTCTCATTGTTGTGCAAGATTCCTTTTTTATTGGGCATGGTCAATTTTACATGAAAGCTTCAAATATTTTTGTGTGAATGATTGTGATGTGTAAGTCCACTAGAAAGTGTCAGAGAAAACTCCGGACAGTTTCCTAGGGTTTGAGTTCCACACAGAAACAGTGTTCAGAATATTTTCACGATAGTGAGAATAACTTTGTTAACAGCCAGGAAACCCAAATTTTGCGTATTGACAGAATAAATGCTGGAAATATTGGAACTCAGCTTGAACATTTGCCTTTTAAGCCTGGTAAACACCTTGCATAAGACCTGCAAGAATCAAAAAGAACACCAGGAACTGAAACTATGGCCTTACAAAATCAAAGTTGTGTACGCTTTGCAGCCACATGCTTTGGTAGCCAGACATAATTTCTGTAACAGTCATGTTCCGTCAATTGTCGATGACCAATTTGAGAGTTAAATTTTTCAGATGGTTTTATTTGAATGGATAAATAAATACGCAAAATAACCAACCAATACTGGAGTTTATAAAATCTGCATCTTGTACACAAAGTTCCATTCCATGATATAAAAGTTGGGACTTTGGTCCACCCTGATTGCAAGGAAGATTACTGGCACCCTGTTTTTTTGGAGAAACAATTCTGTGAGATGTGTAAGACAGATGCTGCAGTACTTTTCAGGCAGCTGAAAGATGAATATCTCTGTGCACATTTCCAACAGAATTCTGCAACTGCATATGTCACTGAGCATTTGAGGTGAACAATGTGCGGTGTTTCAGGTGAAAGAATTGTTAAGTCACAGTTTATAGTAACCTTCTTCTTTTGACATCACTTTGTGTGATTTGTTTTTGTGGGGATGTTTACAACATAAAGTTTATGGAACAAGTCCAATACACACACTGGAGAACAGCTCAGAGATATTATTTATCTTGAAGGGTTCCATATATCCACAGAACAATTAGTATGTAAATATTGAGAATCTCTTTAGAAGGTTTGGGAGATGTATCCAAGCCAATGAAGGTTCTTATCAGCGGTCACAGCATTGCTGACTGGGAGAGTTGGCAACCAAGGCAGTGAACACACATAGCAGAAAGGCTGTGCTGTGGCACAGCTGCCAAATAACTTCCCCATATTTTACTTCTGTGTGTTTATTTGAAGTGGTCTACTACACAGATTTTAGCTTCCTGCACTAATTTTAGATTAGGTTAAGAGTTGATGCAGTTGTTAGGGAAAGTATGGTTTATTCAGTCTGCACCTGCATGTCAGCATTATTTATTTTCTCCAAATCAGCATTGTTCATAAATGTTTGAAGGTGTTAAAATAACGCCTTGAAACATTTATGAAGTGCAGATTTCATAACTTGCAACTATAAAGGTGAATGAAAGAATTTGACTGTGTTCTACATTAATCATGTTTAATATAGTTCTTTTTCCTGCTTGGGGATGTGTGGAGAATTGAGGGAGGGAAGTCTGCGATTTCATCACCAGAACATAGGTCAAAATCATAATATACAGATTACCAAGAAATTCTTTGGGTACTTGTGGGTTATCGGGACACATCGCTTTAAAAATACCTAAGTTAGGTTAGGTTAATGTGTGTGGATAAATGACATATACCGGGTCTCCAATTTATGAGCTTACGGTCTTGCTTACATTGCGTTATCGGCCGCTGCTGTTGACGTAGGCGGGACTTTAACGCGTGAGTCACGGGCGAGTCAGTTTCGGTGCCGCTAGTAACAGCGAACTACGAATGTTTCTCGTCACTAATACATGTTATTACATTAATTGTTCTTCCCTTAAATCACAAAAGATGTTCAAAGTGACTTCCTTGTGCTTGCAAGCAAGCTTCACATCTCGTTAACATGTTTAGAAATACTCTCTATAAGAAGGAAATAAATTTTAAATAATGAGGAGACACGAAGAAAACATCGCAATTTAATTTGCCTTTACATTCGCGGACCGTTTACACGCAGGTACGTGACTATATATTCTATAAACCCTCGCCGTGTAAACGTAGCGGTAGGATAGGAATGGAGTTGTAAATCTAGTTTTTCCTCTTAAGTTTATATGAAAACTTGGAGCGAGGAGACAAAGCATCTTTGACATTTTATTTTATTCTGCTCTTTGCAAAATGTGTACAGAACCCTGGCATGAGACTTTGAAGTTTCTTATCAAAGTGTTTAATCTTGTAATGTATTATCTAATCTTAGGTGACGTGGCTTTGTTAATATTCTAGTTGGTGTGCCAGAATGTTTGAGCGTTATTGCATCACACACCAAAATGGGTTGTTATCAAGGAGTAAGCTAATTGTAGTTAATTGGTTTATATCCAAAATGTATTTAACACATTTTATTTAATAGTCATTTATTTTCTTTTTATTTAGGTCATCGTTAGAACTATAACATGTGTGAAGAGTTGACTTAAATGTACTTTGCGTATTGTAATATTGTTTATTTGTGATAAAACAGTCATCTAAGTCTGTAACAACATTGGTTTAGAGTAGCAAGGAACACGTGTTCTGACTCAATTTTGAGAGAAATTTATGAAAGATATAATTCGATAAATCCTGAATGGTTGGTATTATATAAGGACCTCAAATGGATGATAACAAATATGTTCATTTATGAAATTAGGAGTTGAATTAGTTGATACATTCTCATTCTTATCATTACTCAGTGGAAGTAAATTACGCAAATATGACTTCTAAGATGTTGGGTTGTAGAGTCTGGTAGAAATTTACTGTTTTCATTAGTGCTTAAATGCCTCCACCATCAGTGGACATTTCAGAAATTATGGTGAGCTTCTGCGAGACAACACGGCTGAACATCCAGAAGTCAATCTCCTTCATACCACCATGAAAAACCGGAAATTCAACGTCTGTATACCCACACAACCACATTTATTTTATATCCCCTGAACCAGGCACGTAACCCTTTGAAGCTGGAGTTACAACTCTAGTCCGTACCGCAAAGAAATCAATTCTTCGCTATTACAAAGACCAACTGGTTAATGCTGTTTCAGGAAATAATACCTGATTGAACTGAGAATCACGATGAACGGAAATAAGAGTTGTTAAAGCAGGTGGACTTAAAAGGGTTTGTCTTCTGATGGGTGTGTGAGAATCGCAACTTTTATTAATTCCAATCTTACGAGTAATATGTTATAAATTTGTTTTTCGTTCCCCTGTTTTCGTACAAGAACACATAAATGCGAATTTAATTGAAATATATGAAATACAAAAGAGCATTAGGGCCTACGCAGGTAGCTATTTGGCATGCATTTGTAACTTATGACGTATAAATATTGCAAATACAGGGTCACACATCGTATATAATTCGAGAATTTAAATCGGTCCGTGGGACGCATGTGGCCCGCGGGCCGTGAGTTTGCATGCCTGCCTGCTCTACTAGTGTCTTGCAATTGTCCATCAACGATGGTACTCTGCTCACCATTTATTTATTCTCTCTCCGCTATGTAGGCAGATATTTTAGACTTTGCGCAACTTTGTGGACAGCTTAACGATTAAGAGATATCTTATCATGATTCAGAAACAAAGCAACATAAATCCTGCTATTCTTGATTAGGTTTTGAGATGCCTGGCCAATTTTTACGAAACGGACACTTGCTTTGTCTTTGTCATGACCATGGACAGCGTTCAGTTCCTGTATTAGCTGAAAACTGTCTTAAGTTGCTTGTAAGATCTGGTCTGTAGAACAGGGTTTAGGGATTATTAAGTTTAATTTTATCTTGCCTTATTTCACGCAGTGCATACAATTAATCATCATTTATACTCTTCACCAAATATTGTTAGGATGATCAATTCAAGAAGGATGAGATGGGCTTGGCATGTAGCACACCTGGGGCAGATGAGAAATGCGTACATAATTTTAATCGAAAAATCGAATGGAAGAGACGTCTTAAGTGTAGATGTTGGTGAAGTAGATCGGATTTATCTGCCTGTTGTGAACGCAGTATTGAACTAATCAACTTTCGAAGATCCATAAAACGCAGAGAATTCCTTGACCATCTTGTTGACTATTAGCGCTTCAAGAACTCTGCTCCATGAAGTTGTTTACTGATAAGTATTTCTGGACCTGGTATAGTTAATTCAAGGTTTAAAGACTACAAAGAATTATGGGCTGGGCTGTGTGTTTATGGCAGTTAAATCGACCGGAAGATAAGTAAACTACCTGCTCAGCCTGGTTGTTACGAGTTCGTGGCTGTAATGTTGACTTGGCTGTGCTATCAGACAAGCACGTGCTGAGTTGGCGTTTCTGTTCCCACTGTTTGTCTCATTTCTTTATATCTTGCTGTCTTCCTTTAATTAATTTTTCTTTTGTCTAATTCTTCTGTTTTTCTTCACCATACTCTGTCCCATCCATCTTTATTTCCTGTTGTACTTCATTCTCAGTTCTGTGTTTTCTTTACTTTTTCCGTTCTGATTTCCTTTGTCTTCTTCTGCCTTCATTTTTCATGCTGTACTTCTTTCGTTTTCCGTTTATTTATTCTTGTTTCTGTTTTCCTGTTGTCTTTCGCCTTTCTAAAAGGGATTCGAGGTTCCCACGGCGGTGAGTCCGAAGACAGCCATATTTTTCTTCCTTCCTTTTTCCTGTTATTTCTTATTTCTGTTGTCTTCCTCGTTAGTCACCGCAAGTATTTAAAAGCTGGCATCCCAATGCCGTCAGCAGGCTCGGGTTAAGACTACGAGGCCAAAGCCGTCACTTTACTGTACGCGGTGTTAAGCCTTATCGTGTTTTAGTTCAGTTCTGAGGTGGAATTGTTCACTAACTTTAACGTTAATTGACATAAATATGTACGAGATGTGTTTATGGAGGCAAAAATTTGTTTGATTTGTGATTCTCATACCGGGGAAAATGTCGTTGGTCCTCTGGGTAAAGATGAAGGCAGTATGTTCTTCCGAAACGTTTTTATCAACCTACAGGATGATCAAAAGTCACGCGAAATTGTTCCTGACGCACGACCTATTTGAGTGTTTTGCGAATGTTTATAAAAATAATTGCGTATATACTTTTGTGCCCATTTTGCGGTGTGCCGTCATGTGTCTTGACAAATCAGGATGTGCCACGAGTGAAAAACGGTCGAGGAACACTGGCTACTTCTGTGAATTACAATGAAATCAACAAAAAACAAAGTATAATGTAAGGCATGTATTGGAAATGCATGAATGAACTCTTTTCCTCGTGTTTTATGCAACCCGGCGAAGAGTTTCTGCAGTGACGAGATATTGTCGATCTGCTTGGTACAGGATAATGGGGAGATGTATCTTTAAACTCGTTCTGGAAAATTAAGTAAGAACGAGACGTCAGGTAGTGTTCAATAATGAACATTCGATGCACTTGTGAAAAACAAATTCTTGGAATTCGACTGTTGAAAAACAACTGACAGACTGGCACGACCAGGTTACAACTTGACGTGATCTGTGTGGGCTGTTGTATAGTCACAGCGATATTGTGTGTTTATTAATCGATTCTAATGGCACTGCATTGCAACCATCAATAAATATTTTAATATGGATTGTGCTGCAGTTTTTAAATTTTAGTTCTGAATATGCCAGGAAGGAAAGCTTCAGAGAGTGAAATTGGGAATCCCAAATTAGGGCTTTTGTACGTGGAAACGTAAATCCTTTCAAGCAGTAATTTACATATTGTTCCGTGGATATATTTCCATAATGGTGGATTTGGGGTGGCCGCGCGGTCTGAGGCGTGGGCCTTGTGGCGCTTGGTCGCTGGGACCGTGGGTTCGAATCCCTCTCAAGCTATGGATGTTTGTCCGCGTTTTTCTGTGTTGTGTTGTCCTGTGTACAGGTAGAGGCCTTGCGACGGGCCGATCCCTCGTCCAAGGAGTCCTACCGAAATGTTTGTAGATCGAGCCAACGAAAAGTTGGGACCCGCAGTGCTCAGGCACTTGAAGAATGGGTCGTTCCCAGTATCCCCAGTAATGGCGGATTTAATTAATATCAAATACACACACGAAAACAAATTTGAGTTGTTTAGTATAGCTTATAACAAGAACGACGGGGTGCCTAAATTATTATGTTTACAAGAAACATATTGTGTCGTAAACTGTGTGCCGCGGAAGCATATAAGATACACAAAATATCTTATTGGGTATATTTTGAGAACAAAATTGCAATTTTCGATTCGTGACACAGCATGATTAAAATTCGGACTTCGTGTGGTTTTATGTAAATCACGATCTCTTTTTTAAGGAAGAGGGAATGAAAATTATGAAAACAAAATTGTTTCTTATCAGCAATATGAGAAAGAAACATACTGACACGAGTTGAACGTATCAAACCGAAGAATACTGTGACATAATTCATATCCGTCTAAATGTATTCAGTTTTTCTTTTGAGTATCATAAATGTGGGAGTGACTTTACCTTAGGTTAATTTCTTGATTTAACGCCGGACATTACCAAAGTCAGTAATTTTGAACTAGGGGTTCATGTACCCCTATGGGATTACCTGAAGCGGGATCTGTCAGACACGATGCGATTTGAGGTTTTCACGACTACATATTTGAACACTCGTCGTCTGGGATGTAGCACTGTGTAGTCTGGTAGATATTGACCGACATTTCAGAGGAGCATACTGCCTCCAAACAGAAAGTTCCTCTGAAACGACAGTCGGCTTTATTTCAGAAGACGGCGATAATCGTGGAATAAATAGTGTGTTTTAGAAAGAAAAGATTCTTGGCATAAGTATACTGTTTTAAAATGTATGATTCGAACTACGCACGAAGATTGAGATAAAATTGAAGTAGCTTGTTGGAAAGCGTTACTTGAAGTCTGTCTAACACAAAGACTGAAAAATACTGCACGGCGCTACAACCCATAAGACAGCCATCTTTGTTGCCTGTCAGCGTCTTGGTTATTTAAACATCTTATCGTTGCTTAGATCAATTATAAAACATGTTCTTGGAAATAAGAAAATTGATTTGAAGAAATGTCAGAAAATACAAGACAGTATCATCGATTTGTCCTTCAAAGGACATGTTGAATTTTGTATTTCTGTGGCTCTATTTATGTTGACATAACGAGATTTTAACTTGTGGACACACATTCAAGTCACTGAGACCGGATTTTGATAGGAATGCATGCTGCTGTATGTTCCCTCGAATTGAGTGGGAGACTTCATTTGAACGCCGGATGGAATTCATGACGCTGTAGGATACTACGCCGTCCTGTTCAAAACTCGTAACATAATGGCTTGAGTGGACAAGTGAGCCGTTCGTGCAGTACAGAACAGATTTAAATTGTGTTCTGACGGTGATTACTCTGGTAGCAAGAAATGTAAACTAGGCTGTGGTGGCGCATATGGCAGGGCCTGGCGGGAGTCTTGAGTGAGGCGTTCGGTTTTTCGTGTCGGTGCGTTTGGCAAGAATCTGGCATTAGTCGCCGTGAAGATATTTTATTATTTAGTGTTCTGTCTGACGACAGGTCCATATGAACAGGATCCTTCCATCCTTTTCTCGGACTGGGACCTGTTCATATACGTTCTTGGCAGATGATCCAGAAGTGGTTTGCCATTGCCATCTTCTGTGTGTGAATGG
>NW_019059723.1:63398-74962 GCF_000696155.1 Zootermopsis nevadensis | reverse complement strand
TAAACTTCTACCAGACTGATTTCCACTAAAATCTCTTCCAGCTGACTTTTGGATATCGCATGTAAAATTAATTTAAAAGAACGAGCAGGAATATTTACGATGACATTCGATAAATTCGACCGTACACATCGATCATTTAATTAATACGGAGAGTGGAAAATAATAAATTTGGTAAGATCCGGTAAAATTTGACCTAAAGTCAAGGCAGACCGTCTCGGGCCCGATTTGAACACGGGACCTCCCGAGCACGAAGCAGGACAGTTAATCTAACGTTCCGGAGGTTTGCAATGGTCTATCGTTCATACAAGACTATGAGTTGTATCGATTGTCAATTCATCATGTGAATTCAATCGATTTATATATCTGTGTACATTAACTACAAATTTTAGAATCTGACAACCCTAGAAGACGAAATGTAAACTTTCGTACTTCTCCGTTCAAAACCAGAACGTAAGCAGAGACCCAAAATGTATAAAATATTGTTCTTATTACACCAATCACCCTCGGAGCACCGTACACAGTTCTATCCCATCTTGTAAATTGTTTTTTTTTCCGACACGTGACCCTGGATGTATTTCGGGCTATAGAAAGAAGCGGGAAGTCTTTTTTCATAAGTTGGTATGAATGCACAGACAGTCGAAGTGAACTGCGAGGTAACATAACCTCAAACTTATCATAATGTCAGTACAGCTGATTAGGTGATGGCACAAAGGGTCAGATATCGACATAAGACGTTCTTGCCCTCTTGTCTGTGACACCAAAACAAAACACATGAGGGCACGCGTAATGCAATAGCCTTCCTTTGTCTCAACCCGCCTCGCGTTGTTCTTTTGTCTGTTTTCACATCTTGCCTCCAGGTTCTTATTAACTTCGCGTACAGTTGGTACGTTTAAAATGTTAAATAATATTTTTAAATTGTTTTTTAAAAAAAAATCAATATATCCTACATGAATTGTGACAACTTTTCGAAACATGCTTGTCGTTTATACAACTTTTAGGAATTTATATCCCTTTAAACCTGTTTCTCGAATTATAATCATCAGTCTTCTACACAGGGGCACACTAGAATGATGTTCGCGAACACCACAGGGGTGTACAAATGTTACAAACAAGGCATGAGGCATCATATTTGGCACAAAAATCAGTGTCGATTAAAACTATTCTCGAAATTAAAATTCTAGTACGTTTTAATTCCTACAAACATTTGTCGTCATTGTATTTTCTCTCACTGTCATGATTATTATCTTCAATATTCTTCGATTTAAATATATTTTTTGAACCCTTATTCTACAGTTGTCTGTTTAATGTGAATTGGCATCGTTTACAGGCGCTAAAAAGTTTGTTTTACTTTTCTGTATTTTTAATTTCAAACATAATATGAGCTGAAAATGTGTTATTTGCGGGATAAGAACAGGAAAGCTTCATTGTATTACACCACCAGGTGGATGGTTGTAGGTAGTGACGGCGAAGCCACTGTTCATTGATTTTAATGGTCCATGGCGTAATGTTCGAACAGAAAAAATTCTTTATGGTAAGTTTTCAGTTTGCTTATACAATGACGCGTTATCAAGTATATGAGATGATAGCTTGTACACAAATTAAAATTCTGGATATTTATGTTTTGCAAAGAGGATTAGATTATGTTTTATTTTTTTTAGTGTTCTGTCTGACGACAGGTCCATATGAACAGGATTCTTCCATCCTTTTCTCGGACTGGGACCTTTTCATATACGTTCTTGGCAGATGATGCAGAAGTGGTTTGCCATTGCCTTCTTCTGTGTGTGAATGGAGTAATTGTTGGGATGCCACGGAGAAACCGGGGAAGCCCCCGGAGGAAAACTCCGTGTTGCCTAGACCACGGCCTTGCCCAACACAAGTTATAAATTCGGGCACCGCCGGGAATCGAACCCGAGACCCTAGGATTACAAGGCCAGCGTTGCTATCGTGAAGATATATTCACACTTAATTTAGTTTACAAATAAATTTGATGGTCTGTGTACTTTAAGTGGAGATTTTCGAAAATTGTTCTGCAGTAAACTGTGTTACTGCTCCGCACAAGTAAGGTTCAGTACTGTCAACTTTGACGGGTCATGCGATGGGCTGTTTCTAATATTGTTATCGCATGAACTCGAGGTGCGAGCATGAAGGAAGTGCTGTGTAAGCAAAAAATGTCTTTTTCATTACGATTACGGTCTAGCCAACAGCTGAAAAAGGAAGACTTGCTTAATTCCAATGAATCAGTTCTAGAGAGGTGGTTTTTCAGACGTTTAACAGTATAATTCAAATGACTTATAATTTCTTGCGTGTACTTTCTTCATAATGGGCCTCGCGATTGGCTTCACCATCCCTAGATAATATTATAATTCAAGTATACGAATTCCTCACATGCCATTATTAAACATTTGGTAGCATGCAAAACGCCCCCTCCCCTGATTCGTACGTTTCAGCCACGTATCGAGGCAGAGCGACGCTTTCAACCGCAACTTTGCAACTAGCTATTGCTGCAGATAAACAATGAACTTGACAGGAGGTTTTGTCATATGGAAATTGAACTGCTGCATAGATGTGTATTCATACGTCGTCACTTCTAATGTGATTCCCCAGTAAACTACTAAGCTGCGTGTTTGAAGGCTAACTTTTTTTATCTTTGCATTGAAAGTTTATATCGAACACAGTTGCGGTCTGTGTGTAATTATAACCGTTTTCATTTTGTATCGAGTTTTGTTATTGGTGATTTTGCCCCACGGTTTTTAATTTTCGCCCGCACGGAGAAACTCTTTGGCTTCCACAGGAAGATGTCCATAGTTGTTGGGTACAAGGCTGTAATGGCCATTGCAAGCGTGACTGATATTACGAGCATTAGTTGGTTTCTGCTTTGAGGTTTAGGTTGTATCCGAAAACAACGTTTCGGAAATTGGATCTTTTTTCGCCTTCATTCCTTGGTCAGTTCAGTTCAGTGCCGTCTTGAAGAACATCTTGGCCATTGTCAGAAATATTTTATTCCCGTTGGCGAGCTCGCTACAGAGGATCAGATTTTCTACGCAGCAGCCCTGAGGATGAGAGCAGAGATTGTTCTCGAAACGTTTGCAGAAAATATGGTTTATTCACCATTCAGCCACCTGACGCGGCTTGTAACCCGAGAGTCTTTCATCATCTTCTATTTATTTATCGTTTGTTTAACGACGTTTTTCAGTAACTCATACTATATAGTGAGCAATGAATTGGAAGGGATGTGGAAGGAAGCGGTCATGGCCTAATTTAAGGCACTATCCCTGCATTTGCCTGGGGGGACCGAGGAAAACCATAAAAGAACTGGTCAGGATAGTCGGTTTCTGGGGCGAGATTTTAACCCGGGACCTCCCGAATACGAAATAGGAGTGTTAATCCCTCGACCACGAAGTTCGGTCTTTTGATTTAGTTGTAAGGGATACTTTAACACAGTGCACATCCTCACACCTTATTTCTATAAGTTTATTATTAATAATATTATCATCTCATCTTGTCCTCGGGCTCCCAAGTGGTTCTTTCCTTTCGGGCCCTGGCAACTGCAACTCTACCGATAGCTTTTCCAACGTCTGTGTTCTTGAGGAATGTAACCCCCACGGTGTGCGAGGGAGTGCCGTTTTCGTGGTTGAGTTGTCAGTGAGGTCTCTGCCAATCGACCAGTTCTTTCACTGTATGTGTCACGTTTCTTGAGATTCCTGTTCTTGTGGTCTTTATTCCTTACACATCGATATCATAATGTGTAACCGCCTGACTGGAGCTGTCTCTTCATTCGATATTGACTCAGGTCGGGGAAACAAATGCTGGTGACTGGAGACACGCATTGCTATGTCCTTGGCCGACTCGTGACCCAAGCATTGATTGCCACCATTTTAACAAATCGCGTGAAGGCCCACTGTTTACCGTTTCCACAGAATGGGGGTGAAACCATTGCATTAATGTACAGAGTATTCCATAAGTGCGAGGCAATTGGAGAACTGTGTTATTTGGCAGGATATCGAAAAATGTGAAGAGTGGAAGTAGTTGAAAATTATCTATCCTGTATCAGGTGTTGGATTTATTTTTATCCGGGAAAAGCCATTCCAGCGCTACACCCTACATTATCAGCAGTGAAATGTTTCCAGGGCCGGGGGAAGCTGTACTGAAGAAGACACCCCCCTTTCGCTGCCATGTCAACATGACAACATCGCCATAAGTTTTGGTGTTAATAATATAAAGAGTGTAGTTCCGTATTGGTTCGTCGCAGGGAAAGATTCCAACAATTGAGAGATTGGAGGCACACGATTTTCAAAAAAAAGATCTCATTCGATATATTTTTCCGAATTTGAAAAACAACCGAGTTCTCGTATGGCTCGGGACTTATGAAACATCCATGTAGAGACTAATTCAGAAGCGTATAAAATTACGTGTTAGTGCAGTCCAGTCTGATCATCAAATGTCTCACGTAACAATAACGCATTCTTGACTCTGACGTGCCTCTTTCTAAATCCATGTTATTTTGCCCGAAACTACTGAACGTGGTTTTGAAATTGTGCACCGAAGATTAAGGATGGATTTATAACAGCCCGAACATCTCCGGATGTTCTCGAAAGGTATAGAAGTGATTAACTTGGGGTACAGTCTCCATTGTACCGTCTGGGCCTTCGAAGAAGTTACTTACAACATGTAATTAACACTTAAATTATTACAAGGAGAAATCCACTCCACATGTCCATCCACTTTGGTAGTTTTTAGCGCTTGGTTCTGTCGCAAGATCAGGAAGGCGAATACATGCAAGATTACGTATACAATGTTGTGTCATTTCTATATCTTAAAACCCACACTTACTTAAAAATGCACACCTACCTATTTGTCATATCTTTTGCCTGAAATGGTTACAAGAGAAAGATAATACACACGTCCATCTGTTCGTGATAAGCTGTGTCAATAATATACCTCTCTCTCTCTCTCTCTCTCTCTGTTCCTGCATTTTCAATTTTTAGCGTCCGTTTCTGCCACAGGATTTCAACACATGGTTGGTAGACGAAAGAATCGAAGACAGAGATTAGTGTCTGAAATGCATGTAAATTGGGACCACAGGGGAATGCAAATTCGCGAAGAACGCGTTTAGAAGTTCTTTTCTTTCGCACGGCATGGATCAAAAAGTGCAGAAGTTTTCGATGCTGAGTTGAAAATTCACGTACCAGTCAGTAAACAGTGGTGCTAGCCGCCATCTGCTTCAGCGTCGCCCTGGGGGACTTGGGGAAATACGTTAACGACTACAGACTTCAGTTCTTAACACGCGTGTATTGAGAGAAACGTGGAGTATGTGAGACGGCTTCTTAAATACAGTGACGATGTAGCGGGCCACGGCTTGAGAATCCCTTGTTTACTGAGCTACCATCGTGTCACCAGTGTCACTTGCAGAGTTCCGAAGTATCTTTCACTTTTATTAAAGTCCTGCACTCTCAGAAGAAGAATCCAGCATGTTCACTCCACAATCCACCATTTAATATATTTGACGGTTTAACTATGTTGTGCGCGTTAATGGTTTATTTTCGACTCACTATTTGTGCTCTAATTTTATTTTGAAATTATAGCGTATATTTACGAAAACAAAGGAGCCTCCAGTGTTTTGATATTGTTTAGTAATACCAATGAAGATGACTTGTCTTTCGGGGATGTTGTGCCCTGATGATGGAGGCAGCAAACACCTTTTAAAGTTAGGTCTATTTCTACCAGACTACGCGGCGCAACATCCCACAAGACAGCCATCTTTGCGAGGACCTGAAGTCTCATTTATTGATGCTAATGTTTCTTAAGCAAAGACCGTGTATAATGGTTGATTTTAAACACACCAAGTTCATAGACTGAACGAACTTTCGTACTGCAAAATAAATTATGAAGATATGGTTTAGTCTTTTGACACGTGTTCATTTTTATGATTTGTGAAATTGCATTGTATCTTAGTGCCTGGGACCAAAACCCCTCCAATCTTTTTGGGCAAAGTTGGAAGTATTTTCTAGCCTGCTGTGTAATGTTTAAAAGCCCAGAGTTTAAATACAGGTTTGCCGGAAATGTTTCCCCAAACATGCTTATGTGTGACTTGCACATAACCTTCGGAATTATCTCACAGACGTCACCGTGGACTAAACACACATATCCTTATCTGCAACTTATCGGGGGAGACCCTCTTGTGACGGTATAATTCCAGCGGTTTACCCTAGTACAGTTTAATCTTAAGGGATATTAAATTAGAGCGTTGGGTTCTATACAGAATTATTCTTTTAATCTTTCTTGTTCAAAAGTTATTGTACATGATTAATACATTTAGCAGTCTACTTTCCAGCTCAGCGAAACTAGCGTTATTAAGAAGTTGACACTTCGTATATATCGGATCCTTCTCATTTCATTATCAGGTGAAGATATGAATTTTATTACTGAGCATGGTACTTATCTCTGTAATCTAAAACAGGCGTGACCAATTCGACTACCCCTGGAACTTGTTAGATTGACTACCGGTAACACGCGATCCATATCTGCCGTGTCACACATACTACAGGGTGGGTGGGAAGTAAGTAGGCATTGAGAAATGGTTATAACCTCTATATTTCCAATGCAAAGCGATTATTTAATGCCAACTTACTTCCAAACCACCCTGTATATCTTATAATTTAATTTATTTCAGTCATTTCCAAGGGGTTTCCCTACTATTACTTTAAATTTTAAAACTTTATTTAAACTAATATTGCTCCCCATATGTTCTTTTAAGATTTTTGTGTACTGGTGAGGGAAAACTTTTAAATCTGTCCGAAAGCGTAACGTCAGGATTTTGGAATTGGACAGCTGGAAGAGGAAGGTTGCGAAAGAATTTGGAAACATTTAAAAAGACTGTGAAGAAGTGATGCTGAATGCAATATCGCAGTTAACGAAGTGCGTATGCAACGAAAACTGTAATGGGCCTGTTTGTCCGCGTTTCTTCAACAGTCTGGGACATACAGGTATACTCGAAACCTTGGAATCAATATGTAGCTTATTCTCTGATGGAGTACATCTTTTTTTTACTCTGTTACTGATACGGATCGTCCAGTTGACCTCCTTTGGTTTACGTGATCACGAAACGTTTCTCCGTCTTTTTGTGTGTCGCGTTGAATAGGTCCATTGGAAAGGTCATTTGGTTAATGTTTAGGGTAATAATCGCTTTTTATTCTGTCGATATCTACAAATACTTTCTGTGGGCCATATACTTAAGTACTGGATATTAAAACAAACTGGTGATACATTTAGCGACCGTACAGGCACACTTTACTTTGAAAATAAAGTCTAAGTTCTGAATTGCAATAAACATCGGATCATATCAAAATTAAGTACAGCATACATGTTTTGAATATTTTTACTTTGAGCATTTTCACATAATTTTGCGACTTCTCTCAATCCTGTTTGAAGATTCCCAGAATTATTAAACCGTGTTCCTCTGCGCGAGAGTCCGAAAATGTTACCACTTTTCTTGTTTGCGGATATAAATGATCGCTGTAAATAAATTTCAGTTTGTGTTTACGCCAACGTTTAATTCTTTGTTATTTCAGTTACATTGTCGTTTACGTAGCCCAACAACTTGACAACCCGAGGAAGGGCTCTCTTCAGTTGTGACGGGCGTTCTCGAGGCTTTGGTAAATTATTATTCGTGCCCGTATTTTTTCGAGTATCCAGACAACTGATATAAAACATGCCTATCCGTAATGATGTCTTTTCCACTTTTAATGTGCAATTATATTCACTGTTGTTTGAAGTTTGTTATGTGCGTAAAGTGATTTAACATACTTGGGAGCCGTTATAGTCTTCCACCTATCGACAATGGTCGATTGCCTAGCCTTCTGTATAATCCGAGCTTCAGTGTGGTTACATCAGACGGACACATCTGTCAAAGTAGCGAAATCGACATGTCGTATGATCGATAAACCGAAGGTCTGAAGTTTGGTTCCTAGTAATGTAGCTCTTTATGTCGTCTTTACGTGAAAAGAGACACAAATGAGTTCATGTGTGTTTGCCCCTCCGCATGTATAACAACCCAGCTCAACGGATTTTTTTTATCAAATTTGGTTTGTAGCATTGTGCCAAAAGTTGGAAGTCAATTATTTTTGCCCGATTACTTTACATGAGGATGGTATCGAACTTATGTTATTGTGTTTTTTTTTATTTGTAGTGTTCTGTCTGCCGATAGGTCCATATGAACAGGATCCTTCCATCCTTTTCTCGGATTGGGACCTGTTCATATACGTTCTTGGCAGATGATCCAGAAGTGGTTTGCCATTGCCTTCTTCTGTGTGTGTGTGAATGGAGTAATTGTTGGGATGCCACGGAGAAACCGGGGAAGCCCCCGGAGGAAAACTCCATGTTGCCTAGACCACGGCCTTGCCCAACACAAGTTATAAATTAGGGCACCACCGGGAAATTTGTGGTTTATTTAAAATCGATCTTAGGAACTCAGGCCATATAGCATTATATCGAACTTTTATCGAAATTCTTTTAAAAAAACTCACTCAAGTGAATCAGCCAGCTTTATGTGAAACGTAGGCCCCATTAAGATCAAGTGCTTGGTTTGAACTTTCTTAGACAGGGTGTGTGTTTAACGAAATACAAGAGAGACACTATGTAGATTTGTGAAACATATTTATACTACAGTTTAATAGCTTTCTTAGCAATATGATTTATGGATCTAATTTTGAGTACTTTTGTTAAGGAACCAGAACCAGCAAGGGATTAAAACTGCACTTCCGTACTTTTAATGTATGCCAGGCTTTAAGCCATTTATTATTTACGGTTTTAAAACACGTTACTGCTGACTTACTTATTTTTCTGTCGAATATGACTTTTGTGTAAAACATTTCAGCATAGTTATGATAACATCTTCCCAGACTATTACATGCAAAAAATTGGCGCATAAGTATAAGATTTTTGATTTTTGCATCCTAGTTACGCGGCTGATCGCCTGAGGATATCTAATTACTTTTATTAACAATGAAAGTCTTTATAACCTCCTTAAATTTGTAGATTGCTTCTAATATCACTTTTCGAAATTTTAATTTTAATAGTTTGATCTACACGTCCAAAGTACGAGAAAAGAACGTGTGCTGTTATTTTAAGCTTGATGTCGAAGGACATTCGTTTTATTGAGTGTAATTTCATATGTGTACTAAAGTTTTAAAGCAATGGTCGATTTGCATATTTCACCATAGCAGATCGCCCTAACGGCATCCAATTTTAGTTGACTTCAGTACGTATAGTGATTACATCATGACACTCACGCGAATAACAGTAGGCACCACTGGAATCTTAAATGTTTGCACAATTTTGGATTCCTTTAAAGTCTCTGACTTTTTACGGTAAAAACAATTACTATAGTAGCCTTCACTAAATTGTGTGCTTCAAGGCCACGGGAGGACTATGGCGAGAGTTTATAGAGAAAGGAGAATAGATCTGAGGGCGGCTATCGTCGTGTGTAAACCATACAGCGATAGAGCCCGTGACCACTCTAAACTCTAAATTGAGCTGCTCTACGAAGTTTAACATAGATGAACTTTTATTAACTCTCGCGAGAACAGAAATTCAGGACGCTGAGGACGCGAATAGAACGAAGAAGATGTGGACTGCCGAAGAAACGAAACTGATGATTGAGTACGAATCCACAACATGTCTGTGTCTGACGTAAATGCACACTTCAAGACCAAGAAACCTCCGAAAAGGAGGCGGCGAAAACCTACAACCGGGTTGTAGAGCCAAGAAACAACAACGAGCTGTGATAACAAAATGACACGAGGAAAGTCACGAAGTAAATATATAGCAGGAATAAATAAGAATGTTGCAGGCGATCGAGGCGCTGTCATCTGGTGGCCATAGTTGTATCTTTTTTTTTGCAATGTATCCACGGATTATTTCTCAGGAACAACAGATGATAACGAAATGTCTTAATAATCCGTATGAAATGTGTATATTGGATTATTTTCAAACGTTTTAAATTGCACAAAAGTATCTTGTGTACGACGCACTTTTTCCACAAACGATTTCCAGTACATTTGTTTCCACAGTAACGAAAGGCGATTGTTGACGTCAATAAATACAAATAAAATATAACAATGTTTGCCAAAGCTATGACGTAACAATTATTGTTTCTTCAGTAAATAAACATGGAGTTTGTTGAAGCAATTCTACTGTATATATAAAACAAATTTACAAGTGGCAAAGAAGCTTTAACAAAATTGATGTATCAAGAAATGTAAAGATTTCGAATTATTTTTCTCAATATGTGCCCCGTTTATTAACCACCTGAAGCCGAAGATCGTCTAAATATTATCTAAGAATTACCGCAAGGAAAACACGACACTTCACCAATATAAAGATCAATCGGTTAATGCCGTTTAAGAAAATGATCGCTGTTTACCCTGAGAATCATAAGAAACCCAAAAATACACAGTGAAGGGTTATTAATCGTGACAGCAGGTGGTACACATACTTACCACCAGACTCTTAAGGGTTCTAACTGTTTCATCAAGATTTTCGGCTACTAAACATGCCTTGTTGTTTTAAGCATTCGAATTTATAATTGTTTATTGGAATATTCAATTGCAATCAATTTTTGCCGTAAATAACAAAAGTCAGTCTAACATTTTTTGAAATTGTGTTAGAAAGAAAGAAAGAAAGAAAGAAACTAGCTTCATTTGTGTTCATAAGTATTAACAAACACATGTAAATATGTTGATAAATAATAATAACAATAAAAAGTCCTTACCTACATCTTCGTTCATGGTAAGGGAACTAAATGTCCACCAGCAATAAACAGTCGAATTAATAACAAAATTCAGAGAGTTTAAGGCACTATTTTCAATAGCACAAAAGTATTTTGTCTAAGACGCACGCGATTCACAGCTCAGTTCTTTTCAGAATAAGAAAAGCTGATTGTTGACGGCAATACGTACTAATGAAATACAACAGTGCCAACGAAAACTATGACGTAACAATTATAATTGTTATGCCAACATTGTTATAGGTGTGATTTATAAATTCCAAAACATTTTCTTACATTGTTAGACACGCAGGTGTTCATATTTCGATGTCTACATTGTTGGTAGTTGAAAATAATACAAAGAGAATTAATCTATGTTACTTGCAGTTTTAATTTTGGTGAGATTGCTTGTCGCATCACTGTATCTTGTTTCTTTATGCGATCCTGAACTTTCAACAGCAGTTCGTCAAATTTTTCTTCAGACATTCTTAAATGATTTCTATATCCTTCTTTATCCTCTAATGCTAGTTCCTTCAGCAAGGTTTCTGATGCTCCCAATCGATTTCTTCTTAATATCCATTGCCTCACCCAAAAACGACGTTTCTTACGATTTTTGCTCATGTTAAATAAAATTGTTTTTAGTTCTTCTTTTAACAAAACAGTTACTATCCGTACAACTTCACGCACAACTGCTTTCGACGCCATTTTTAACTGAAACTGTTGATCAGTTTCTATTGAAATGTGTGAACAAAAAACTGATTCAAGTCATATTCAACTTTTGTTGATCAACTATAATCGGTCA
>NW_019059723.1:45744-60239 GCF_000696155.1 Zootermopsis nevadensis | reverse complement strand
TTTTTTTATTTGTAGTGTTCTGTCTGACGACAGGTCCATATATTATGAACAGGATCCTTCCAACCTCTTCAGGTTGTCAGGGACCTGCTCATACATATATACATTCTTGGCAGAGATGATCCAGAAGTGGTTTGCCATTGCCTTCTTCTGTGTGTGTGAGTGGAGTAATTGTTGGGATGCCACGGAGAAACCGGGGAAGCCCCCGGAGGAAAACTCCGTGATGCCTAGACCACGGCCTTGCCCAACACAAGTTATAAATCTGAGCACCACCGGGAATTGAACCCGGGACCCCAAGATTACATTAATTGAATACAAAAATTAAACAAATATCATGATACCGAATGTTTTGTATCAGAAATCATGTTATCCGTTATTGTGTAAACTAGCTTTGGAATTATACATGAAAAATATTTAATCGTAGTAATGAATTTTCCTCGCGTCGGCCTTAAATACAGAATGATTCTTTGAAAACGCGTTACGGAAGAAATGACTGTACTTTTCGTGGACCAGAACGCAACTTCGGCAGTATTCTCTAAATTGTTGCTTTGGAAGACACTACAATTCCAAGAAAATTTCTGTGAAACTTTCTTCAACTTTTCCGCCAAGACTTACCAACTATTTAAGAAAGTGTCTTACATAGACACTTTTTGCCCAACGCTGTATTTCATGTTATTTCTCGCCACACACGCACTGATTTTCGAAGGACTGTTAATTGCTCTGAGCCAATGAGGGACTAGCGGTTAGTTTTCCGGGACGAAGGAGCCAACCTGCCGACCTCAGATTTGAAACCCGTCGGACTCACAGACCGGAGTTCCTGTAGTTGACTAAGAAACTACTTGCAGCGGAGTGGTTTTTCAAATTAATTGTCGCCGAGCTGATCAATAAATCACCCACTTCTTGTAGCATCAGAAAGATTGATGCCGTGTTTGCAAAATGCCACCACTTGTCCCTATTTTAAACCAAATTAACCCAGTCCTCAGCTACCTCCCATCCACAACAAGGTCGTCCAAGTGGTCATTTTTCTTCAGGTTCTCTTTGTAAGCATTTATTGTCTTTCTTATGCGTGCTACATGCCTCTCTTTCTCCTTGATTTGATCACCCTGATAGTATTTGGTGAAGAGGCAAATTATAAAGCTCTCGCTGTGCTGGCATTGAGCTCATTTAGCAAATGCTTGCAGACAATCGGCGTAATCATATGCATACTTCATCTTGAGTAGGCAGACTTTTTCTGTTTTCCTACACATCCGTCATGGGATATCGGAAGTCGAGCGCTCTGAAAAGCGAAGTACTGCTTGTGTTAAATTTATTTTTATTTTCTGGTTTTGAGATTGAAATCAGTTGCTACGAGATTTATAAGTTTATTTTGTTTTGTTTATATGTAAGCCCACCTCGTTCTTGGACCAAGCTGTATATGAAAGTGCGTTACATGGTGTCCCAGTTTTTCATCCCTGAAATTAATCTACAAAATTTGTTGAAATTTGTTACGTGAAGGGATATGGTAGAAAGTACCAAGCAAAATTAATTTGATTTATTATCGGTTCCGCTGTAACTCCTACTTTACATGAAGCTCGTATCAAACGAATAGATTTTATCACGAAAGAGATCTGGTATGATGTTCTGCCTCGAGATAAGTTACATATTTCTCGATATCGACACCTGTCGTTGCAAAAATATTGAAATATTTGTGTTTGTAGTGAATATTTAACAAAATCCAGAGAGAGTGTAATGAGATTTTTTATAATTTTGGAAGAACGTATAGACGGGGATTGAAGAGAAGAACGAAATATTCTATTATTAATGAGAATGCAGATAGCAATAGACGCGTAGACCATGTACAGAGGATGGAATTACAGAAATACTTTACAATTTTTGCATATTGTAAAGCAAACTTTTTGGGAAGAGAGATATTGTTTACCTTGAGAAAGGATGTTAAAGCCAGTCGCAGATGCAACAGCCATGAAAGTAACTTTCGCCAAATTGCGCGTTTGCAAGGTCACGGCATATTTGTTTTTGTTTTTCATCACTGCCAGTTTTATTGATCACAGTCATTACAATTACCTATCAGATCATGGGGTTTCGCCGTGAATTGTCACCTTTTCAGGAATGGGATGCTGCAGAGAAATTCCAACGGCACTTATGCTGATCCAGATGAATCCAATCCACACACTCCAAACCTGTTTCCTCAAGATCCATTTTGATATTATCATCCCATCTGCGCTTAGATCTTCCGAATGACCTCTTTCTTGACTTGATGATCCTGATGATATGTTAGGAAGAATACAAATTATGACGTTCTTACAGAGAGAAACTGTACAGTGTTCTGTGAGGTTAGACTAATGTAAAAGTCGACTTTAAATTGGGTCGGTCGGGATGGGTTGTGTTGTTAATCGTGTTTATTAAGGTTGGCCTCAAGCCCAAAACGTGCCTTGCCGTCAGCGAACATGCCATTGTTCTTTCCCGATATTGTTCTGTTATTTCTTTAATCGATTTCGATCAATCATCTGCTTTGGACGTGTGACGTGTTTCCTTTGGGGGGGGGGGGTGCTTCACTTTTCCATGCGCTGTCCTAGTAGTCCCTCTTCATCCTCCGACAGGTCAAGATGCTTTTATGTCGTAGGATAACAAATTCATTGTTACACATCATCGTTACTTAGCAGTTTATCTATGTAACTGAGAACTTCACTTGTCGACCGAAACATGCGTCTCTTGAAATCACGTGGTTTTACTTAACACGGCCATTCTCGAGACTGGCTGTGTAGAAGATGTAGAATGGTTGAGAAATTGCATGGAAGTTGAGAATGAGTCTGTCGGAATTACTGTTATAATTTCGTGTTAACGCGGAGTTTTAGTCGAATTTTAAGCCTCTGGAGTAATAGTCGATTTTTTAATTTATACTTTAAAACATTAGTCAAAGAAGTCTTGCATTTTCAACGTCTTCTTAGAATTGCTGTCTGCAGTTTGCTTTTAGTTTCTGTCTTCTTCTTATGAAGGTGAAAGCCTTTTTGGATGTTGCGCTGTGTAGTCTCGCAGAAGTTTACCAACGTTTCAAAGGTGAGTTATGAAATCGATGGAGGCAGTATGTACATCTGAAACGTCTGTCAACTTTTACGAGACTACACTGAGCATTATTCCAGAAGGCTGTCTTTGCCATTACAGATGTCACTGCATGGAATTATAAATATTAATAGTTTTTTTGTGTTCCATTACATATTCACCACGCAGAAAACGTTTCAGATGTTTTATACGCCAATATGGTCTGTATCTCATGTCATATTCCTGCGTTCTTATCAGTTTATTGAACGATAAGCCGTTTTTGAGAACATGATAAGTTCGATTTGGGTTTTGTGTGAAGTAGGGGTAGACTGTATTCGCTGATAAGAACCAAAATTAAATTCGCCTTTACCGTAGACTGCAGTCTCAAAAGTGTATCGAAACCTATCCAGTACTTTCAAAGATCAAACATGCCGTCGGAATGACATGACCTCCTAGCTATGCGTATCTATTGCACTTCGTGTAAGACATGCACAAAGCGATAGCCGCTCTCACATTCAGACCTAACATCCTTCGGATGTTGCAAAATACGCCAAGAGCTTGGATTTTTGTAACTTTACACTCTGGCATGAACCATGACTTAATTGTGGGCTTCAGTAAACTCCAGCCGCGAAAACCTGAACTCAGGATCACTTTGTTGACGTGAGAAGTGACATCTACGTATTAATATGATATGTTCAGGACTTGCGAAAACAAGATTGAATGTGCATTGACAGCTCGTGGTTACCTCGGGCTTGTATGTATTAATCACGAAAGCAGGTTGTTGTTGCATTATAGAAATCCGCTCTGTAAGTTTTCCTTAAGCGCGAAGCCAGAACGCCATATGAGAATGTGGCCGGCCTGATGTTTCCAAGTGTAATCATGTGCAAATCTGAGCTGAGCCTTGGCCCTCGATTTTTATTCTTTGTTTTCGTGATCTTACTGGGGCACTGACGTAACAAGTCCTGTGTCCACTCGTAATTGTTACCGGCAAATTAGTCCTGTTGCTTCCTATGACGTTTAGCGATGCTGCTCTTGTTTATTGGAGGCCGATTGATAACTAATTTCTTGGAAGAAAATCTTCTTGAGAAGATAGTATTCGCTTAGCTAGTGGAGAAAATTACCTGCTTTTATGGACCCCGAATGTTCATTGATGTGTTTACAAGAACTCGCCACACATTTCACTGCTTAGCCCGACGATTTCACGCTCCATTTATTATGTTTCTTTAAGATGCTTTGTAATATTATTCTCCCGTCACCGTCCATCATCAGGCCGTCATGAGTGACTCATCGCCCTTATAATGGAGGCAGCAAGGACCTCTTAAACGTTGGTCAACTTCTACCAGACTACACGGCGCAAGAACACAGAAGACAGTCATCTTCGGACTTCCTTTCTAACTGAGTCGCACCCTTTCTCGAAGTCTGTGAATAGCTGATGCACTGTCTCATTGTATTCCCATTTTTTAACTAGTATTTTATGAATACAAAAATCTGATCAATAGTTGACCTATTACGTTTAAACCCAAACTGATGATCCCCCAATGATTTCGTTTACGTATGGACTTTATCTTGAGAGAAGAATGTTGGATAAAATTTTGTTTGAAGTTGATAATTACTAGAGTTAGTTTTGTCGCCCGTCCTGTGTTTGTGTGTATGTATGTATTTATAATTACTGACAAATAAATCTGCTATGATTGATTGGTCGTAACCCGTTTGTACCTCCTCGCTATCTGACGAGTTGAAGCCGATAACACAAGCTGACAGCACCATGGGAACATGGGAGTTCACCAAGCTGAGATAATTTTTCTGAAAGATGAAGGATGATAAGATAAATACTTCCTAGAAATGTGAAATGAAGTTAATTATATTCAAAGATATGGGAGATTGAGAATTATTCTGAATGCAGGATTCTCTTCTTCTTTCTGCAATGTCTTTTAACTTAAGAACGGTACATCTGCCAGTCGAAAGATTTCATCAGTTCACATTCTAAGGCTGGAGATATTTTGCAGATTCCTTATTCTCTTTTGTGAGTTCTTGTATAATTTTCACGATGTCATTAGGTTTTTAGAGGTATGAATTGGCTGTCTTCTGGGTTGTTACACCGTGTAGTCTGGTTTACCGACGTTTCAGAGGTCTTTTCTGCTTTCATAATCAGTAGTCTGGTAGAAGTTCACCGAGTTTCAGAGATCCTTGCTGCTTCCATCACCAGGGCGATAATGGAGGCATCGAGCATCTCTGAAATGTAAGTAAATCAGACTACACGGTGCAATAACCCAGAAGACGGGCATCTTCATGCTCGCTGCCGTGAGAACCTGAAATCTCAGTTTTTCAAGGTATTTCCATTTCTTGAAGCGAATTCTTAGTGCTGGCCATCAACAGTGACTCATATCAATAAACTAAACTCTGAAGATTTCTGTCTTCTGGGTTCTTGCGCTTTGTAGTTTGGTAGATGTTTACCAACGCTTCAGAGGCCACATTGCCTCCGTCGACTAAACTCTACTGCAAGAACTTCTAACCGAGTTTCTTGATGAAGGCTTATTTTACTAGTCACTGGTACGTGATCTAAAACACATTTCAATCCCATTAACAGTTTCGGCCTTTGAAGCACGAAGCTCGTCTAAATAATATTTAGAAATTATATTTCTACTCAAGGAAGGCAAGTCTCTGTCCGTTCCTTAACGCTGTTTGTACAAATAATCTATGCTTATTTTGAGAATCCCACGAAATCAATACGTACACTCTAGGCAGATTGCATTTACCGAATGTGGGAGCAGGTGGTATACATAGTGACCACTGTGCTGTAAGGGGTCGAAACTC
The DNA here is from genome assembly GCF_000696155.1 of Zootermopsis nevadensis. The sequence goes on along the minus strand of NW_019059723.1, from coordinate 54,392 downwards.
TGTGGTAATAGTATGCACAATCTTGTTTTATAGTTCAGTATTTCCATATATTTCCCAGACCTGCCGTAAACGGCGTTAACATATTTGTCTTTGTGATGGAGAAGATTTTGGTGCTATATGTATCTGTGTACATCCGAGTGTTGTGTCCCTCTCCTTAACCCTTTGTGGTCCCTGACGGACTGAGTCCGACATTTAAATATCGGCGTTCCGGTCCGATGTCGGACCGAGTCCGCCACGTATTTTACGAATTTTTTACGTGATCTGGATTCAAACTGAGGCTGGCAAACAGTGTCAGCATATCATTCAAGCCTTCTTCTTTGTATTAATTCTATCATAGTTTTCCTGGTAAGAGTTTGTGTACTTGATAACAGTGTAAGGAGGCAGGAGAGAAAAGACGTTTTATTCTAAAACGTGTCCAAGGAAGCCAGGACTCCACACAAAGTGTTTAGTCATACATCATTATTAATATCATTGTGTATGTAGTTGCCATATTTACTTAGAATAGAAGTATTTTATATCTGATATAATTATAAAACAAATATTCCATCTTCCCCGTAGGAAATTATATTTGTTTAAAATATTTGTGGCACGTAAAGCAATCCACCACTGACATGTGCATGTTCTTTCGTCTTCTTATCGAGCATTCTATATGTGTAGTGACTTCATCGTTTACACTTCGTGTTGTGTTTCACTTTAATGGTGTTGAACTTGGTCTTGATCTTTCGGACACTATTAGCGCGAAAGGAAGCATAGCTCTGAGATTATGAAACCCAATGCTTGTACATCGTATATCTGCGTGCAATAAGAGATGTTTAAACGTTACCAAAGTCATATCTATGGAATTTGACTTGCTTTTATTCTCTACAGAAAGGCAGCACTTATTACGCAACTCACTAGCGACAGTTGTACAGTCCGTGAAAAATATTTCACACGGTCAATATTAAAAAAAAAGGAACTCTCATCCTCTCAGAACATATTTTCGCCATATTTAGCAAAGTTTCTTCCATTTTATGAAAGTTATAAAAGAACATCAAACCAGTTCATAATAGTTGAATGTATACAATTTAGTGGCATTTAAATAGAGCAGCAGACAGCCGTAGTGGTATTTAAAAGGGACCGCAAACGGTTAAGGACCCCATACATGTTGATACAAGTTATAATTAACGTAGCGCAACCCAAAATCGTGATGCAAATTGCAATGTGCGTGTATTTTCTTTCCATTTGTTAGCGTATAGATCATGAAGGTGTCTACAAAGTTCAATAAGAACCAGTTTTTATTCCACATTAACAGCTGTTTGATACTGAGGTTAGTTATGGTTTATTTATGTATGAATTAATTGTAGGTTTATTTAACGATGAGTGTAAAGTGTGGAGTGGTAAGACGAATGAATTTGAGATGATAGGGGCGGAAGAGGTCGTGGCCTATTTTTAGCTTTAGTTCCTGCTGTTGCCTGTGGGGGGGACTGAGGAACCCTGCGAAAAACTCAGTCGGGGTGACAGTGTCAGGGCCGAGATTAGAATCTGGGAACTCCTGAAAAAGAAACTGGAATATTAACCAATCGGTCGAGACTTTCGGTGATAATGCAGTAGGCTGTGCGACTAATGAAAATCTACACGGAGATTGATGATTAATTACATGTTTATACTATCGATTTATAGTCTCTTGATAGACGCTTTTGAAGGGAAGTTCGCATTGTAAGTTCCTCCCAGAGCGTCTCGCCTCAGCCTTAATCTGGCTACTTTCGTCGAGTATTTGAATCGATGTTCTGTCGTATCGAAGTTGGAATAAATCAAGCTGGGAGACTTGCCGGGTACTTGCAGTCGTGTATGGTCAAGTCGCGTTATAAATTTTGTATGACCCGCAGTTTGAAGGCAGAAAGAAACTTCAATAATCTCTATCCTGGGCGTATCGTGTCACTGCGTCCAGTCACTACACAGGCTTGCAACATTAACGACGCTGCTCCAACATTTATTAAGGATCTATCGATCTCCAAAGTTTGCAGACACGAAGACCAATTCTGAACACAAATAAGCACTTTGTGGAACCTGCTGTTACAGTGCATAAAAATGAGAATTATACACGAGTTTGATTGCCAGCTACAGGTGTTTCTTGTGTAATGGGGGTGTCCATTTATAAATGATTGTGTTTTCATTAATACGAATATCTGAAGCCAGTTTCTTTAACAGAAACAGATTTCTTGACGTAAATTACTTCTTTTATGACTTTACTTATAACCTAACTTAATGGAGCAGAGTACTTGATAAGCTAATCATTGTTAAGATAGTGATGTAACTCCCCGCTCATTGTCGTGTTCACAAAACCTGCCACTGGATCCTATTCCAGGCGAGTTACACCCACTCAGTGTTTCCACACTATTTGATACATTTTAATATCATCCTATCTGCGAAGTACGCCTACATCTCTCGAGTGGTCTCATCCCATCGGGTTTTTTCAGGTTCTCACGGAGGCGAGTACGAAGATGGCCGCCTTCTGGGTTGTTTTGTAGGTTACTCTAGTAGAAGTTTACCGGCGTTTCAGAGGCGCTTGCTGCCTCCATCATCAGGACGATGATGGAGGCGTCAACATGTATTGTTGGACGGTGAAAGGAAAGTAAGATAAAAAACACCGGAAAGTTGTACGCTTGAATATTTGTAGTCTGTTTGTTTGTTTGATCTGATTCAATACCACGTTTAATTTCATCTGAGAAGTGACATTCGTGTCAAAATGGAAACTAATTAGTTTCTTTCGACTGCAAAGTATGTGCAGATTGCTTCGATTGACAAAAATTAAAAGACAAAAGGAAGGTGTGTCTATCCGCCCGCTTACCTCCATGTTTCATCTCACAAACTGTTGTACGACGTCGATGAAATTTGATATTGGGGGGGGGGGGGGGGGGGGTTCCACACACTAAAAGTTGTCCAGGGAATTTAAATTTCCTTGTATCTGTCGAGTATGAATCCTACTATACTTCAAGCTCAGTTGAACTTCATATATTTTCTCAGAAAGGGTTTGTTGCACAAAGAAGTTGTGCTTAATACACACACATCTCATAGAGATCGAGAACTTCAGTTTCACTCTTATTTAATGAAATACAAATAATAATTTCTGGCTGTAGGTGTTATGAAGACTTTTCCACAATACAAATTTTGCATCTGTGCCGTACCCTACTGGTACTTGGCTGTCTGACTATTGGAATTTATTTATTTATTTATTTATGTTTCTGTGTGGGAAGATTCAATAGTTATTGATTTTGATAATCTAAGTAAGCGTTATTCAAAAGTTAATGACATTGTGATTCGTTATAAAAGGCTTTGTGTATATTTGTGTGCCTGCTGCCATAGTAACGAATTTTTTTTACTGTAAACGTAGAAACAAGTTTTCCGCATTCTAATAATTCCTCAGTCTGTAAGTCTACTGTATAAGTATAGGCTTAATATATTAGGTCACGACGAGCGGACATTCTTTTGGCTTTCGTATTGTGAGTGTCGGTAAAACTTGGGTGTATTAAGTACAGTTTTTGCTTATTCTCGAATGATAATTAGCCTTTAAGGATTTGGAATTTCTTCTTGACATGGAACATATGGACCATCTCATTTAAATTATGACCAAATGCTCTAATGTGAGACTAACAGGCTGTCATTATACAGTCCTGAAACAATTGAGTCAATTAATTCTGAATAAAGTATATAAATATTACTTTATATAGCCCGAGTAACTCAATTAGACACAGTTACGTATTACATCGCTAATTCCATATTCGTGTAGGCTGTAAAAGTAAAGTAAAGTTTGTCCCACTATACGCCATGTAGGCGCTTGGGGGGAGCGGAGGTATAGCTCCTCCTTTCCTTGACCTCGGCACTAGATGGGGGTGAGTGGTCAGCATCACACCCCGGCCGGTTTTACCCCCGGGACCCATTGGTGAGGAGGCTGGGGGGGCCCCAGAGCCGGTCTGGACGCAGAGGCTAGAGGAAAAATCCTCTGCCCTCGTCGGGGATCGAACCCCGGGCGTCCAGCCCGTAGCTAGTCACTATACTGACTGAGCTATCCCGGCTCATTCGTGTAGGCTGTACTACTGCTGAAATTTGCATAATTTCTGTGAAGCTCACGAGACGAATGTCTTGTGTATACTATCTGCTTTCGCCTCATCTTAGTTTTAAGCATGTTTAGCAATAAATTGATCTGCGTTCGATTGTGTGTTTCTGCAGTATCGTCTATCACCTCGATAGTACCAGGAAACTATAATAGCCATCACCAAAATGCATGCTTAAAGTCACATCTAAATAGTTTATCGTTGCTACACTAACAGCGGAGCCTTGTCGAGTGAAGACAGCTGAAAACTCGCACTGTAGCAAAGATAGCAACGCTCTACTATTAGAGAGTAGAGCCACTCGGTAAGGGGTGTGAAATACCTTTATTAATTGAAGACAGACAATCCAGTTATACTTAGTGAGGTAATGCTTCTTCGTTGAAAAGGAACGAAATTATATCCTAAATATGCGTGATTTAAGTCGTCATTTGTTATATCAAACCTAAAAACCTTACCAGTTCTGAGCTAGATGTATCCAATCCTCATTCTTAAACCTTATTTCATTAAGGGTCATTTTACCCTATTCTCCATTTACGCCTCACTCGTTGTGAATCATAAATTATTTCTCTCTGAGTCGTTATACTGAATGTCTCTAAATGTTTCAAGTGAGAGTTATAGATCTTGAAATGTGTTTTATATGTGACATACAAACTTTTACAAGAAGAGTCGATGACCATGGGCGTAGGAGGGCCGACTTCAAATTAATTCTTCAATTCTTTAGCATTTTTCACAAATAATTTATGGAAAAGAATTTTGAAGGCACGTTAAGTATGCACTTCTTCAGTCCCTGGATAAAAGATACACAGAGTATTTATGAAATGGGGTTACAGTGGCCGCTTGGTCGCTGGGACCGTGGGTTCGAATCCCTCTCAAGCCATGGATGTTTGTCCTGTGTACAGGTAGAGGCCTTTCGACGGGCCGATCCCTCGTCCAAGGAGTCCTACCGATTGTCCATAGATCAAGCCAACGAAAAGTTGGGACCCGCAGTGCTCAGGCACCTGAAGAACGGGTCGTCAGAGTATCGAAGTAAAACTAAGTATTTATGAAATACAAAGCATTCTCTGTGTACAAATACAACGGAAAAAGTCTGTGTAAATGTTGATCTTTAGACGCTTTGTCTTTGATGTCTGGGCCATTTGATTTTGGAAAGAAGGTATTAAAATTAAATGTAAAATCATTTACATGACAGTGCTTATTTACAAATCACTGATTGCAACGTTACATATCACAGTTTTTACAACAAGTTACAAAAACATCTCACAGTCTAGTCCTTGTGCTTCCTCACATCGTTCTGTTCATCTCATTAAGGTCTGTCGCACGCGCTAAAAATTCCAGGCGTGTTGTTAATTATCTCGCCCTCTTCTGTAGTTCCGGTACGTCATTAACTGCCCCAGCATACACAATGCTTCTAAGATGAGCACACAAATAAAAATACAGCGAGTTTAAGTCAGGTGACCTTGCGGGCCATAGCAAATACATTCTTTGTTGTTCTTTTGCAAAGAACACGCAGTGTATAAATTCGCTGTGTACAGGAAAAGTAACAAAGTGAATGCTAAATTACATATTTGAAAGTCACCATCACTCTCTGATCTTAAGTGTCCACTGTACTTATTTTACTTCACACACAGACGGAAATACTGTCCTGAAGAAGGAAGTCGGAATCTAGAAGCGGAACACAACGTTTCCATCCGCGGACCACTGCCTTGACAGACATAGCGTAAATTAATAATTAATGAATATGGGTGAATTAAGGCTGTGAAACAACGCGTTTTTAAGATTATAGTTTAAAAATCCAGCGTAAATCTTCAGTCGCTGCAATTACTGACACTTGTTGCAGTTGGAAATCTGCATTATCGTAAATTATTTCTTGCCATCGCACTGACAGTCAAGGACATCTTTAGGGCATTGATTTTAGTATTAAACTATCATACACGATTCTGAATAATTCAACCACGTAGACACGGCAAGTAGATATTAAAGGGCTATTGCTGCTCTGTACAGGGTGTAACAGAATAAGGTGGAAACTTTGACAATTTATTATGACTAAACGAATAGGAAAATTACAACACAGTTTGTTACAGAGAATCTGTTAACACTTAAAGATTTTTTCCTGTTTAAAGTGTTCAATGTGGCTGCCCCTGGTTATACGCCAGACATCTAGATGATATTTATTTATTATTTCTTTAGTGTTCTGTCTGACGACAGGTCCATATGAACAGGATCCTTCCATCCTTTCCTCGGACTGGGACCTGTTCATATACGTTCTTGGCAGATGATCCAGAAGTGATTTGCCATTGCCTTCTTCTGTGTGTGAATGGAGTAACTGTTGGGATGCCACGGAGAAACCGGGGAAGCCTCCGGAGGAAAACTCCGTGTTGCCTGGCCCACGGCCTTGCCCAACACAAGTTATAAATTCCGGCACCGCCGGGAATCGACCCCGAGACCCCAGGATTACAAGGCCAGCGTTCTAACCGCTAGACCATCCTTTTAAAATTGATAAGTGTTGCAAATTTATTGGGTAATACAGATCTCGCATATACGTAAACATGTCTTCCGTATACGGACAAAGGGTTAATATAAGTTTGAAAATTTAATTACAGCTAAATACTACAAGCAATTACTATTTCAGCATCGTAATTCCATTCTTGAGTCTTGTGCCACTGCAATGTTTCCGTTTTGTAGTGAAGGCCCTTGATGTTTTAAGAACACGGGCATTACACAAAGTGGAAGGTGAAGAGAAAGTTTTTATTTGACAAGTGTACAAATTAACAGTTTTTCCCCCGAGTTGAATGAGATTAAATTATAATGTTTATTGTGAACTAGAATTTATAGGGTAGAAATCCGGCGTGGCTTGTCTGTAGCTACTACCCCAACTTTCACCTGAAGGGATTGAGTAAAATCACGCAAACCTTCCGTCATTCCCAGTGCTCCGGTATGAATTCGAACCGGACTCTTCTCGAATGTGGGTCAGATACGATGCCGCATTGCTACCTGGGGGATGACCTCATGAAAATGAAAGTAACAAGGACAGGGTCTCGCGGCATTTCACGTAACTCCGGAGTGTGTGTAGTAGGTAAACGTTCTATTGATCAGTTCGTCGCGTGCCTGTGCGTCATGGCTGGTTATTCCTCGTGGTTAGCCCTGGAACACGGGCTGCGTGCTTGTCCACATTTATCCGTCAGGTTTGGGACTAAGCCCTGCCGCGTGTCCCAACAGGGAAGATTTAGGAAACCCATAAAACTGTATAGTCCAAGGCTCGCTGCTAATCGTTCCCCCAGTGACCCACACACGACGACTATCTTCTGGGTTGTTGTGCAGTGTAGTCTGGTAGAAGTTTACCGACGTTTCAGAGCCCTGAAACGCTGGTAAACTTCGACGACAGTTTCCAGCCAACAATTACAAGAGTATAGCTGTCTTCGCTTTGTTCGCAGTTCGTGGTCTATTTCACATTAACAACACTCAGTGACGTTCTTTTATTTAAGAACACTTCCTGTCCGTTGTGGATGCGCGAACACAACTCGTTCTGAAGGAACTGAGTTCCGTATTATACGACAGTGTAGCATGCTTTAATTAATCTCTGTTGCACCCCGACTAGGAAGTAGCTGTCTTGACTGGAGTTTGTTAGTTTTTATTTTCCTTCATATCTTGGATCTTGTAACAGGCAGCAGACAGTTATCCCAATTAACCAGTGATAGGCAATCACACTCGTCGATGTTGATCTTCTACGTTGTAGGTAGGTACCAGCTTTACGGAGAAACACAATCTCCATCTTCGGTCAGGGCTGATGCATCTACCGTCGCGAAAACGTCAGACATCACCTGTCCGTTACAACGTAACCTTAGCGGTTGAAAGAAAGCCTCAAAATAATCTATTATCGATTAGTCATTCCTTTGCTAGGTTTCTAGGTGTATATTTACGAGTGTATAAAAATCTTGTGTAAATACCACGATGAGACTGGGCACTGTTATTTTAAACCGAAATATTGTAAACAGTTCTGAAAGACACCTCCTATCTTGTTGTTCGACTTGGCACACCGCAAGTGCTCGGCCAGGCGAACGCTGTGTCCAAGTGCGTCAGTTGTGTCCATAAAAAAAATCCCTGAGCAGAAATATGCCATGACATTTTCACAGACTTCGGTCGCGGGAGGGAGGGGTCCTCGGATTTAGTTGTTACTGCATTGACATCCACGCGCGTTGGGTCTACGTCCATAAACTGTCAAGAAGCCAAATATTCGCGAATTTTTTCTTCGCACTGGTTCTCTTTCGCTTATAACAGTGTCACATATTGATTGATATGTAGGCCTGCAGTGTGGATCCAACAGCAGTCTCGTACTGCGGTACAAAATTATGTCTTACATAAGTCCGCCACCATGTAATAGACCCTTAGGGCGGTATCGCACTAGGATGCCAACGGGAGGCAATGGCGCAGCTGCCAGCATCTCGGCCAAACTCAATGCATTAATTTAGTAGTCATAGTATATCGTACCTGACATCCGTCTGGCAGCGCTTCCAACTTGGCATCGCTGCCAACCACGATGCCAAGTTCAAATGCTACTGGTAT
>NW_019059723.1:21397-45307 GCF_000696155.1 Zootermopsis nevadensis | reverse complement strand
CTCAAAAGTGATAAAAGTGGACATTTCTCCTTGCTAATAGCCCTTCATTTCGTGATCTCATAACGTTGATCCATCTGTTCGCTCGACTGGCGTCGAAAGCTGGCAGCTTGTCAGGCGTCTTTTTCTGGCAGCGGGACGCCATGGCATCGCTGTTGGTGTCGCTGCCATGACATCCTAGTGCGATACCGCCCTTATAACCTTACCCGTAACACTCGAAGTCAAGTCGAGTCGAGTCGAGGTCTCTCTGGTTCTTAGGCCGGCCGCCACTCACACCATTTGCGCAAAAACCGTGCAGGTGCGAACATTTACTCATGTATGAGCAGAGAGTGTGTTCATTCTTTAACACTACTTTGCATCGAAATCGTTTGCTGCTGTCCATGAAGCATTTATCATTGCTTACGCTGACAAGGAAGTGCGGAATCAGGCAGCAATGAAGATGGCTGTCGTTAGAACCCTGAAGACTCAACGCAGTGAAAGCATCATATCCTACAAAGACGACAATGCATCGACTGGTTACTACTGCAAGAATTCAGCATTGCCATTGGTTTCATTGTTGTATGTGAAGTCGTTCGTGTCAATTAGTTAGGATTATGTTTTAAATGGAACATTGTGTATTTCATCTGCGTCGCCATGTGTATGTAACTCGTCTTGTACTTGTTTTTATACGATAAGAAATTAAGAGATTTGCACATATTTGCAATTAAAGATAACGTTGAATCCTGTAGAGAAAGTTTTTTACAATACGTAGAAAGAATGCTAGAAGAAATATTGTTACAAAGGCTTTTTAATTTTCATCCATAAGGAATAAAATACATTGTCGTCATAGAAAATGGTGGATTGAAACCAGAATAAACCCTTATCCTGACCTTTAATGGCAAATGAAAAAAACTGACATGACAGTCGCAATAGCCGGCCTACGTTAGTAGAAGAGGGATAGTTTTTATTTAAAGTTTTAAAAATTCTAACCCAATTAAAGTATGGTCATACGTGTACAGATATTATACACAGACAATAAAAGTAATTTTTATTCTGTAATGTATTATAGATCTAAAATATTGCTCATAATATACCATTAAAGTAAAACGGTAGTGAGAAATACCAGTGGCTACATAATTTCAGCGTTGCACCCGAGGTCCTCTCCGACTAGCCTTTACGAAATACGGGTGGTTTATTTAACGACGCTGTCAGTAGCTCACATGTAGCGTCGAACGATAGAATGAATTACGACTCGAGAAGAATGTGAAAGAACACAGTCATCGGTACGTTTTCTGATTTACCTGGAGGGACTGAGTGAAACCGTGGAAAGCTTCAGGATAGTCTTTCTCCAGGTCGAGATTCGAACTCAGTAACTCCTGAATACGAAGCAAGTTGCTGCCCTTTCGACTTCGGCGTTCGGTAACACGACTGATTTAACTGTTATGTTTCTGCATCCTGCGTGTTGATACTTGTCGAAATTGAATAAATTCGGTGCCACGTTTTTGTGTGTATGCGTGTTTGTGGAGGGGGGGGGGAGGCAGTGATTATTCCTAACCTTAGAGTTCATTTTAAATTAAAGTATGAAAGGTATTTATTAGCGTAGTTTTCGCGTCATTAGTTTATTCACGTAGACCAGTGGTATTCAACCTGGGGTACGCGTACCCCTGGGGGTACGCGAAATTTTTAAAAAATATATATTATTTTATGATAAACACTGAATAATCAGTAATGTAATTTATTTAATTTATTTTAGATGTAGATTATATAATATGTATAACTTGAATTATGTACCAACAACTTTGGGGGTACAAAGTTGAAGAGAAATTATATCTGGGGGGTACATGAACAAAAAAGGTTGAATACCACTGCTCTAGACCATACGCAGTAAGAAGCAAACTTGTCATCTTTGCGTCGTTCCACTACGCACAGATGACTAGTGTTGAAGACCAACGATAATTAATTGGAGAGCGTGTGTGTAATTAATGACTTCACCCAGCAGATTTTGGTGTTATTTCTTTTCATAAACATACTCAAAGTATGGGTCCGGAGATAGGGATTAGCTCTATCTAGTGGGCCCAACTGTGTAGGAACCTGAAGACGGAGATAGAGTCCAATCTCCGAAACGTCGTTTTACGTTTTATATTTACTAGACGATGGATAATATCCAAGTAAATTTTTATTCAATTGACTCTTCACCATCGTCAAGAAGTTTTAGATTTGATATACTCAAAGAATGGATTCACGCAAAATTGCACTGCAGTAGTGAAATGTGTTTGTTTAAACATGAATCCTGAATTAGTCCAGAACAGTACCTTCTAATATTCCCGAGCTCTTGTCCTGGAGTTTATTGTACAGCTTTTGGCTTTCGGGGATGAGCCGAATCGAATGTTAAAAATTATTCAACGTTTCAACAAACATTTAAGCTGCCATTTACAGGGTGAAAACGTAATGGTTGGGCATTTTGGCTGCCTGTGGCAGGCAATGGGTCGCAAGTCTGCAGAAACGCTGGATAATTCTCAACACTTTTGCACGGCTTATCCCTGAAAGCCGACGTTGTACATCCAACACTGAGTTGTTGCAGTGTATCCTTCTGACACCATCTTCCTTGAAACTAAATGATAACAGTATTTTAATTTCCATCGTTTTATTTTACAGTGATGAAGAGCGTTACAAGAAAGTTCTCTGGAAGAGTGTGAGAGTTGGGGATCTCATTCACCTTTCCAACAATGAAGTAATACCAGCTGATATTCTGTTGCTGCGATCGAGCGATCCCCACGGGCTGTGTTTTATTGACACTTGTAATTTGGACGGAGAGACCAACCTCAAACAACGAGAGGTGGCCAGAGGATTCACTGAACGAGTAAGAACAGTTGTTTTTCGTATCGTTCGTTTTTCTTGGTTGGAGTTCAATGAACAACTTCATCTTTTGTGGGCGAGATGAGTGAAATGTTGAAAATTATCCATCATTTCGGCAAACATTGCGTTTTCCATATTCAGGATGAATTTAGAATTATAGGTTATTTTGGCAGCCTTGCTTAGGGCAAAGCAGTAGGCGTTGAGTTGGATTTGATGGAGCAGAATGTTAGAACGGAAGGGTGGTCTGCTTTCCAGCGTGACGGTGCTGGTTGCCCTGAGGTTTCAGGCGTGCCACATTTTTTTTTTCCACACGTTATATTTAGAAGAAGGCAATATCTTATCTTTCGAAATTAGGATTCTTAATATATGGATGTGTGTGTGTATACACACATAAACAGGATGTCCCAAAAGGATGCTTGTATACACGCAAACGACATTTTAATAAACTAATAAATTGGATTTCTATGGTTTTTATTCATAAACAAAAATACATTATCAATAGTTTCATGACTAATGGAACGTATTTTGTCAGTATTGGTGTTCTGGTTTGTAATGCCGTGTGGACTAAAGGTGTAGACTATGTTTCTTTGTAATGTTGGTATCTAGTGGTATCTTTTTCCTTGAATTTATTATGGTAGTTGGCCTCTCCATTCCTTCATGTTTGGTATTCAGTTTCTTACTGGAGTTCTTAAGATTGTTATAATGTGGCTGATGTCGCTAAAGCATTGGTAATATCAGTTGCCTCTATTTAACATTGCGTAAGCACAATATTGCTGAAGCTGTAAATATTCAGTCAAACACATCAAAATGAAATAAAATGCATATAGGAATCTCAGCCAGCCTGTTTATATTGGCTTATAAATATACTGTGTAATGTTTATTTTGTCTGTGAGTTTGGGTTTTTCTTAATCTTACTTCCTCTTCTTGGTTGCATGCTTACAGCAAGATGTTTTTGAGCCAAGGAAGTTCAGATCGGTTGTGGAGGTTGATGGTCCGACAACGAAGATCTACAGGTTCCATGGTGCCATAGTTCATCCAGCTGGTGAAAGAATCCCTGTTGGAACCGAGAATTTGTTACTTCGGGAATGCGTTCTTAAGAACACAGACTTTGTTGAAGGAATAGTTGTGTATGCAGGTAGGAAAAACATGTTGTCTACCAGTATTGTCATTGTTTATCCATTGTTTTGTAAGGGCATGAAACTTTGATCTGTAACCCTGAAAGAACACAGAATGAGGGTGTTGAGGAGAATATTTTGACTTAACACAGAGGAAGTAACAGGAAGATGCAACAAAATTTATATTTAGAAGTGTATTATTAGTGATCAAATAAAGGAAAGTGAGTTGGGTAGAGCATGTAGCATGAATGGGGGAAATTATATGTACATACAGGGTTTTTGTTAGAAGGTCAAAAGACCTAGTTAAAATAACAATTAATATTAAAATTAATTTAAAAAATAATATAGACTGGATTCATTTGATGAACATTGTCTATATATCTTAATGAAACATGGAACATTTATTAATGTGCGATGAGCCTGTTCTGCCAAACAGGTGTTGCATTACATGATTTGAATTTCAGGTGAAGACTATCATGACGAGTCTTTTTTCCAGGTTTTTTCCAGTTTTTCAAGGCAAATTTTTGTATAATCCGTGAAAATAGTATATGGTCCATTCCTCTCACATTCCTCCCACTTTATCATAGGCAGTAATTCAATTCAATTCAATTCAGTTCTTTATTATTAGTGTGCTGTATCAACAGCCTGAAGGCCAATTAGAGATACAGCACAGAGATGAGCTCACGAACACAATAAAAGCATAAAAGGTAAAACAAGCAGAATAAAAAATACATTAATGCGGAGGACGTTAATACACAACAAAATTGCTACTAAATATATTAGCATATTTGTAAAAATAATTTAAATCAGTTAAGTAAATTATATTATTGTAGAATGTGAAGAAGTGTAACAATTTTCGTCTCGAATACGTCCGAGTCCCTGCAGACGACATTAGCAGCTGATGCGCATCTAGCAGAAGGACTGTTTTTTGATCAGAGGGCTAAAACTGAACATAGAAAAATCTCTCAGATTCCGAGCAGGGATGCGGAGACCGACAGCTTCCAGAAGGGAAGGACAGCGTTTAAAACCGCGGTAAACCTGTGCAAGGAACACTGCATCACTGCAATGCCTTCTCTTCTCCCAACAGAATTAATAATTCACACTTCATAGTCTCAGGACTTAATGAAGCGTAGTAAAATAATCACGTAACCTGTCTGTCACTATTCTCCCAACATAATCCACATTTTCTGTCGTTTTGTACCTTCTCTCATACTGAAGATGGAAGTTGTTCTTCATCCAGCTTTCAGGAAGAAATCATTTCTAGTTTCATTCTCATCTTTTGTTGGTAGGTCATGAGACAAAGGCAATGCTGAATAATGGTGGTCCTCGTTACAAGCGTTCAAACCTGGAACGGCAGATGAATTTAGATGTCATATGGTGTGTCTTGATACTGTTTGTGCTCTGTGTGATTGGTGCTGTTGGCTGCAAGCTGTGGCTGTCTTCCTATGAAAACTATGATAACCACTCAGTGCCTTTTATTCCTCTTGCTGAGAGTCCCGTCAAAGAGGGATTTCTTGGGTTCTGGACGTTTATAATCATCTTACAGGTATGTTAATAGATCATACGTACAGAATGAAGGTTTCTTCTTAGAAACAGTAATGGCTGTTTGAACGTAACTAACCATTAAGAAGAAATAAATAGCTCAAAAAATGTTTTGTTGGCATAGATGAGACCCCTGTCTGACATAACAGAAAAACTAAACCCGATGAATGCAAATTAGAGGTTAGCTATGTGTTGGTTTGTTTTGGAAGCAACTGACAAGTGTTTTTTTGTTTGTTTTAGGTTATGATTCCTCTATCTCTGTATGTAACAATAGAGATGGGAAAGCTAATGCAGGTGTACCACATTCACAATGATATTGATATGTATGACCCTGAAACTAATAAACAAGTTGAGTGCCGTGCTCTCAATATCTCTGAAGAACTGGGACAGGTAAGAATCCTTCTTGTCAATAGATCATTGTGTTTTGGAATGTTTTAGTATTTAATGTATGAAAAAGATTTTTTATTTTGTTAACATCTATAATAATTGGTCACTGAACAGTTTTAACTGGATTAAAATTATGTAAACAAGGACAGCTTTACTGCTTTTGCCTTGAATGAGTCTGCCTATATTGAAGAATGCTGCACTGTTGGATAGATCCCTGTATGTACAGGCATACCTCGGAGATATTGCGGGTTCAGTTCCATGCCACCGCAATAAAACAAGTTACGTGAATTTTTTGGTTTCCCAGTGCATATAAAAGTTATGTTTGCACTATATTGTAGTATATTAAGTGTGCAATAGCATTGTGTCTAAAAAGCAATGCGAGAACATTGTGAGAATTGCCAAAATGTGACACAGAGACACGAAGTGAGCACATGCTGTTGGTAAAATGGCGCCGATAGACTTGCTTGATGCAGGGTTGCCACAAACCTTCAATTTGTAAGAAATTCAATTTCTGCGAAGCACAATAAAACGAGGTACGCATGTATAACCAGCTTTTCTTTTATAGAATCTGGTAATTGTTTAGCTGGTCACAAAAGTGTCTGCCTTTTGAGGAATGCAAAGGGTTTATTACCTTGTTCATAAGAGTTCAGCATTGGACTCTGTTCTGAACCAGTTGAATGTAATCAACTTACTTGCATCCTTTATCTTTTCTGTTGTAATTGTAATATAATTTTCTTCTAAATTTTTTTGTAGGTGCAATATATTTTTTCTGACAAGACCGGGACACTCACAGAGAACAAGATGATATTCAGAAGATGTTCAATAGGTGGAGTTGATTATAATCACCCACCTCCTGAAAATGTACAGGTGAGTTCTTCAAAGTCTGAAGGCGTGCACATTATAATGGTTTATAATTTTAAATAAGTGTGAGGATTTGAAGTTCACAAACAGAATAAACAAGATAAACTACTGAGAATATTCATTGAATGTGATGGGGAAATGACAGTATTTAATCAAAAGTGACTTTCATAGAATTTATTTACTACTTGTCAGTGAATTTATCTCACTGTGTTTTAATGATCAAGGACATGTAAAGACTGTTGTTTTATAATCTGTTGAATTTCTCAATTGCAGTATTTTTAATTGAAAGAAAATCCTTGTTCTTGAAGAATATGAAGGTTTTTTACTATTGCCACGAAAGCTTGTCATTGGATTTTATCTCAAACCTATTCAACTCATTTTAAATCCTCACATTTATTCCCATTATAATTTGAAAACTACAAAACAAATATAATATTTTACTTCATATTTTGGAGTTTCTATCTTCAATTCTTTCCCCAGAGACGGTTTATTCTTATTAAATTTTTAAAGTAAGTCTTTATTGCTTCTTTTAAAATGCTTCTTCATTTTGTTGAGGCAAATATTCTGGCTTCCAGACCACATTAGTTCTAAATAAAGAAGTTGAATTCTCTTGCAAAATGTTTCATGCATTTTTTCTACAAAGTAAAGTATTAGGGATCATGCATTTTCTCTAGGATTATGGTACAGTGCAGACAGCCCTCTGTTGTGTTATGTAGTGATGGTGTCTGTTTCAGTAGTCTGATTACATACTTGAGACCAAGTAAGTCTGCAGCTGTGGAACATTATCTTAAATGCCAGATCTTGGATTAGAGCAGTGAAACTATTAAATGGTACTGGTATTTTTGTGCAGAACCTGAGACTGCGACCAGGGGCCCCTATGCCACTGTTGGTGAACCCACAGCTGCAAGAAGAGCTGTATCAACTGAACCTACAGCATGTACTTGAAGAAAGTGGTCAGGGTGACATGCGGCAAGCCCCCCATGCACAGCGCATTCAGGAGTTCCTCCTGCTGCTGGCAGTGTGCAACACTGTAGTGGTGTCTCGACACCCCCATCATGATATGGTGAATAATATAGTCTGTTATTGTTTATACCAAAAGGGTTTTCTTAAACCAACAACATGGCTATATTCTGTTGATATGTGAGTGATTACTGAGGCATTCTATTTTCATTAAATTTCAGATCTAAATTTTTTGCAGTAGCTGATATAGAATTGTAGAGCTCTCGCTCTTCCCCCCCCGGCCCCCACCCTATAAGCAGCTGGTGATTTTTTTTATAAAATTGTTGGTGGGTTTGACATTTTTTGATTACATTGTGTGAATTTTTAAGTAATTCTTTTTCTGCTGTAATAATTGTCCATCAGTGTCATAGTTAAAGTCTCCTCAGTCTTATAAAAGAGTAAGGAAATAATATTTTCACTAGGAAAAAGAGACTTAGTATGTAATTTATATTATTATCTAAAAGAAACTTTACCAGGAACTAAAGCGTCATGAATATTACTTATTCTTCAACAAGTATGTTTTCAGTGAAGAAAACCTAAGTTAAATGCAACTGCTGTTTGCATGGTAGAGAATCTTCCTCAGACAGTTGTTGGTTATCAAAGGCTGGTTTTGTTGTGACAGTTAATGAACCTTCATATTTCTGTCCACAGTCCAGTAACCGTCATCTTCTTTTCTGTAGTCAGTTGCCTAGTTTGTTTTGAAGTTAGGATAACTGGTGCCTGTGTGTAAGGTGATATCTTTTCAGAGCATTTTCTTTTTCACATTTAACGCTCTTCTCCCTCAATCCTGGAAAGCTCTTTCCAGTTCTCTTTTTGTTATGTTTTATCTACATGGCCCCCTCCCACTATAAAACCTCCATATCTCAGTGACTATGGCAAAGAGCAGGATATTTGATAGTGATGAGAAGTGCACAAATACCCATGTGTTAAGATTTGAACCTGTTATTATAGTTTACAGTCTGTATAAGACCACATGAGCCTATACTGCTCAACTGTGCATACCTGATGACAATTTGTTTATTTCATTCACAGATGAATGCTAGTGGTGTGATAGAATCAGTTCAAAATGTGCTTGGCAGTCACTCTGGAGCCAACATGAATGCAGTGTCTTCACATCTCTCCCATTGTGATGAGAATCCATCCTCTGTCACATCAAAACAGTCTGTTGCCATTGCTGTCAGGGGCTCACAGATTGACAAATATTCTCGCCTCTCAGAGTCCCGATCTGTAACCCCCTCCCCTCCCCCTCCACATGCCCATTCCTATCCTCCACATACATCTGTTAACATTCCCCCTTCTGATGCAACTCCCTTTGGTAGGCGGACATTAAATTATACTGGAAGTGGGATAACCTCAATGGAATTTCCACATCAACCTATTTTGTCTCCTATCAACTCTTCTTCTGAAACAACGCCAACCACTGAGTCACCCACAATGCCACAAGCAGCCAAACAAATTAGTCGACCAAAACTTCTAAATGTACCATCTTTACTGTTGGTTGGTTCAAATAAAAAGTCTTCAAGCAGTAAAGGAGGGAACTCCCAGAATTCACAGCAGAGGTCAGCCACACCTTCCCCATGTGAACTGAAGCCAATTTTTGAGGCGGAGAGTCCAGACGAATTGGCATTAGTAGATGCTGCCTACAGTTACAACTGTCGCCTAGTGAAGAGAACACCCCAGTTTGTTACAGTTTCTTTACCAGGTTAGTGCCTAATTACATCAGGACTAGGTAATGCAGAATTTTCTTGACACTGATGAACATACAAGGTACATTACAACTAATAAAATTACAAAGTAAAACAGTGTTCAGGAGCTTTGCAGTTAGAATCTAGATTCCTAGTAATGAGTCACTTGGAGTCACCTTAATGTGCTTATAAAGATTCTGGAATGTTGCATCATGTAGTCTGGTAAACGTTATTGATATTTCAGAGGTGCTTGCTGCCTCTGTCTTCAGTGCTTCACATAATGCAGGGTTCTGAAATTTTATAGAATTAACAGAACAACATGACCAAGTGAAATCTGTATTCATTTTTCAGGTTAACAGCAGTAACTAATTAAGTAGTGTGGCATTTTGTATGAAGATGGAACTAGCATGTACCGCTAAACATAAACATTTTATTACATTAACAAATCCCAGCAGGGACAGGGACTTTTTGTGTCTGACCTTGTTCAAAAAGACTGACCCACCCAGCCATTTTGTCAGTAGTTACCAGGGCTGTTTCCTTGTTAAGTGGCCAGAGTATGAAACTGGCTAACTACAAGTTGCGCAAATGCACGTATTAACATCGTACTGTCTGTCTGGCTGTCTGGCTGCACATAATGACTTGTAACAGATTTTAATTTATTTTTAAGGGGAATTTTGCTAAAGTTTGTCAGCATATTCAAATTTGTGTTTAAATCGGGCAACAATGATAGGCACTTCACATGAAGACCTGACCCTTTTTCTGCAAAAGTGGTTGTGTTGAACTTTATTCACAAAGTTCAAAGCTCATATTCTGGTGAACTTGCCAGAATTGTTATGCGTGTTTGCCATTGCAAAGATAGCTGCAGCACAAAACTTCAAGGATATATTTAACAAATTTATTGTACCAGTAGTGGGTGTTTAATATTGGAAATGGATCATTAAACTGTATGTTTATTAATTTTGAGCTCTCCTAATCATATAGATTAAAGCATTTGAATAAAAGTATTGTTATGAGTGAATTAGAGTACAGATAATCAAGATATTTGCTTCAGATGGAATACTCTCATTGCATTTTCCCGAGTTAATATTTTTGGTATATTTATTTTTGCAGTTTCACAAATCATTCCTTAATGAGAACTTCACAAATAGATTGAGAAAATTTAAAAATCAGTTATGAACGTAGCTGGCACACAAAAAGTATAGTTTCATTTTGAATAACTGCTGTGTCTCATCATGTAAAATGATTGTGGTAACTCTACTCTAAATATGATAACTGGAATTACTGTGCATTATTTTCATGTGAATCTCTTTTAAATGCTGTGTTTCCTTCCAGGTGAAGGTTTGCTTGACTTTGAAGTCTTGCAGGTGTTACCATTTGATTCTGCACGGAAATGTATGTCAGTGGTACTGAGACATCCGGTTACAAGAGAGAAAATCCTTTATTGCAAAGGAGCAGATTCAACAATTCTGCCTCAGCTTGCTCCATCAGGTTAGTACATAAGTGTGAAAGGAAGCTTCGGTATTCAGTTCACAAAAAAACTACATAAGGGATATGAAGTAAGAGGGAATGTAAACACTGCATAAAAAGGAAACTCACGTTTCGTACCTAGTTTTGTTAGAGTGATTTAATGAAGGATGAACTGGAAAGAACATGCTTCTAACTTACTACTGGTATTGCAGACATACTTTCACGTTAAGTAAGGATGATATGTTGTGAGTTGGAGATGGAAATGTGGGTGTGGAAAGGGATAGTGAAGCGGCAGCAGAGAGCAGTTCCCAGGGTGACAGTAGTGATGAATAACTTTGTAACATGATATGTGAGTCAAGATTTGTTGTTTCATGTAATAACTTACGAAAATATTATGTATTCTTGGGAATAGTAAATTCATTTTGTTGTTAAGGCCTATAACAATTCTTTCTCACTTGAATTACACATCCCAGTATTTGATCACAAAATACAGGAAATATATGTGAGATTTACATGAGTAAATACAGTATTATGCTGAGTTATATGATATTACAGAAATACATGTTCCACACAATTCAAATCTCTATGGGTTGAGAATACCTGTTAGTTTAGTAGAGCAAGAAATTAAGAGCGAACTGCAAACATGTATATTTATTTTGTTAGACTTTGTCCATTGTCTAGTTCTTCGTATATTTAAAACCAGAATATTTTTGAAGCCAGCTGTACTTCCATCTCTGGATTGGTGCTGGTAGGCTAGAAGCTTACTCTGTTGTTTCCCTTGTTAAGGTGGTTTTAATGTTACAAAGGTTGTTTTAATTATTCAAATAAAGAACTTTAATGTTAATGAATCTTTATATGTTATTCTTTTTCTAGGTTTTATAGGATTCTCATCTTAGTTTAGGGCTTTGTGAAATATTAATCTGGCCCTATCTATCCATCTGCCTGTAAGTCCTTTAAATGTTGATAGGATACTATGAATCTTATATAAATAACATTTTGTGTAATTTTAAGGAAGGAGTAGAGATTGGGCTGCATTCAGACAACTTGATTAGAGATGGTGGATTCTTCCTAAGCAGGTCATGGAAGCCTGTTACTTAAACCCGTGAAGAACAAAAAAAGATTCTGAGAGCAAGACACGCATTTGCTTTTGATCTGAGCTTCCTTTCTGAGGCCCTCTAAAGGGATTGTCTTTTCTCTTCTCTTGGCCTTGCCTACCTCTCTGGTTGCCCTGAAAAGGGCACTTTCTTGTTTCTTGCTCATGCTGGAACAGAATTATCTATGTCTCCCATCCATTTTCTATGGCACTGAATGGCCAGTCTTCTTGACCTGACCCTCCTTTTTTCGTCCTTGAAGATGGAGGCAGCATAATCACCCAAAACTATGTTAAAACAACCAGATGACTATACTGCATAACATCCCCAAAGAGCTGTATCTAAGACACATCAAATCCTACAATATTCTGTGAAGTTCATTGTATACATTGATTTGTTCTAGATGACTTCATGATGCAGCAGCTTATATTTCGAACACAGCAGCATCTTAACTCGTATGCTCGTCAAGGTCTCAGAGTTTTAGTAATGGCCCGAAGAACTCTGTCAGATGTGGAATATAATGATTGGCTGCGGAAACATAGTGAAGCAACACTGGGACTGGAGAACAGAGAGAGGAGGATAAGGGAGAGCTATTCCAGGCTTGAAACAAATCTGACATTGCTTGGTTAGTTCCTCAGTCAGGTTGTGATTCATTTTAAACTGATCATATTGTAGACTGTGTTTCTGTGTAAAGCATATTGTTTCATGACCAATTCACAATTTTATACTGTTAGTGGTTATTAATTAATATCTTATTTTAACCCAAGAATTCAAGTTTTTTATGCATTTTACAAGGTTTATTTTACCTATTGTATTATTGTTCATTGTGTATGTTTATGTTACTTTCGTTGTTTCATCTTTTACTTAGTGTTATGAAGGAACATCTTCCTTCTTAAGAATCCCATTGTTTATGTTTATTACTACTGCAGCTTTGTCACATCATTTTGATGGAACATTAAAAGCTGAATTAGTCTTACTCAACAATAGTCCTATCTCTTTTAGACTTAGAAGACTAAATTTCAAAATCACCAGCATACATAGGTATGTTAATTTGAATGTTTTTTCTAACTTATATTACAAGATTATTAAATCTCTCATTTGTAAAATTTCCAGTCATCTGCCTGACTTTAGAGAGTGGGTTTCGTTTTTACTTCAACCGTTTTATAATTACAAAATTATTAATTGTCTCATAGTTATCTTTATTGCACAGTTTTATGTTTCTTTGAGTGTGTAACTTTAAGAAGATTTTAGAATTTTCTTCACCTTCCATCTGTTTTATTTGTTAGATAACTGGAAACTCTGAATCTTAGATTAGTTATCAAATAACCAAAGGTAGCATCTAAGTAACATGTCTCATATGTCATATCCCAAGCAGGTGCAAGTGAATGTTAATACTGACCAAAACAAAGTTTAAAAATGTGTATGTACATGCAGTCTCATGTAGAAATTAATTATACATGTACTGTTCAAACAGTGCTCTGTGTTGTTTGTATTTAGAAGTGGTATTTCTCTCCTGAGTTGAATTATATAATTGACCAATAAAATAGTGTGTGTATTGAAGGTTTTTTATATAATAATTTATTGATTTTATAGGTATATATTTTTTGTGAGACGTCTGAAAGTTATTGATTTGGTAAGTGACTGGTAGCTTCTCAAGAAATACTGTGGTCCATGGAGTAAATTATTTCTTACAGAGTTGTGTTGTATGCGCTTTTTAAATTTGAAGTTACAGTTATCTGATCCATATGTGATATTCTGACTGAGAATTAAAATTTTCTATGTACCAGAACAGTATTTCCCTACTACACAAAGTTTATACATAATGGGGTAGTCATGGTATATCCATCTATGTATACACACATTTTATCTACTGGATTAGTTTACATATTTTGATGAGATATGGTACATAAAATCTAAGAAGTTTTCATTGGTTTACAACAGCTCCTTGCTTTAGAAGGTCAAGTAAAAAATTATTTGTATGTCACATAAAATATAGATCTCTTTGGGATTTACACATTTTGTTTTAAATGTTTTTGCTATCCATGTGTAAGACATAATTTATGACTGTGGAGTGAAACATCTTTATGTTGATTTTCTCTGTAATTTTGATGACTACTGTGTTGCAGGAGCCACTGGTATTGAAGACAGACTGCAGGATGGAGTACCAGAGGCAATAAGCTCCCTGATTAGTGCTGGGATAGTGATTTGGGTGCTGACAGGTGACAAACCAGAGACTGCCATTAATGTAGCATACTCAGCGAAACTTTTCTCACCACAGATGGAGTTGCTGAAACTATCTGCCAGGTCAAGAGATGCAGCTGAGAGCACAATATTGTTTTATCTGGCAGATATTGAGAGACAGTCTCCTCCAGATATTGGGTGAGGCTTGAACATATAAGTAAAGTAAAGTTTGTCCCACTATACGCCATGTAGGCGTTTGGGGTGAGTGGAGGTATAGCTCCTCTCTTCCTTGACCCCGGCACTAGATGGGGGTGAGTGGTCAGCATTACGCCCCGGCCGGCTTTACCCCCGGGAAAGGACCCCGGTACCCATTGTAGAGGAGGCTGGGTGGGCCCCAGAGCCGGTCTGGACGCAGAGGCGAGAGGAAAAATCCTCTGCCCCCGTCGGGGATCGAACCCCGGTCGTCCAGCCCGTAGCTAGTCACTATACTGACTGAGCTATCCCGGCTCTTGGCTTGAACATATGAATTATTTAAATATAGATGTCTTGTCAGGTGATTGGCATCTAGAATTTTAAATGTATTTTGTGTGGTTGGATGGGGAGTGAAAAGTAATATGCATGTTTTTAGTGTTTTTGGTTTATTTGTCGTATTATTGATATTTTACTATACTGTTTTGGAAAATAGGAACTTTTTCATATTTTAAATTTACTATCTTAGTTATATTGAAAACCCATTTATTTTTAATCTCTCTATTAATGCATGAAACGTGATAAGATGCCAGTGTATCTCCATCAGTATAGTGACTGGCTACGGACTGGACGACTGGGGTTCGATCCCCAATAGGGGCAGAGGATTTTTCCATCAAGTAGAATTGAATTTACATTACATAACTTTAATTTGTGATTTGTTATAAGTATATTACACTGAGACATGGTTTCTAGTGTTTGTTGTCATTTTTTGCACAGCTTGTCTATTTTAAATTTATTGTATTAGAATGATGATAAATCTCTAATCCTGGTGACCACATGGAATTATCAGCCATTTTCACACTTGGATAGCAGTTGTGAATCACATCTAGAATATATATGTTTGTTTATGTTTTTTGATGGTGTATGAAGGACGGACCCCTAATGTAAGAAATTATATGATTTCCTAAATATGATATAGAAATATTCTGTGGTCAGACAAAATCAGGACACAAACTGAGCTGCAGCAGCTATAAGAATGGGTTTTGTAATTAATGCCTATAAAATACACAATGTTTAAACAACCCATCAGCAAATCATCATTATTTTTATATTTTCAGAATTGTAGGAGGACCTCCAGGTTTAAACCAGGTGGGAGTGTTTGCACGAGCTACTATTTCTCCTAGAGACACTCCATCACAGCATCAGAGGGGGCCCCTTCATGCCAATAAAAGGAGGGCCCTTGTTATTGATGGTAAAACCCTCACGTAAGTTGCTGATGCTATATGAAAGTGTGATAGTAAATTCTGAAGATTTTGATACAAATTGTAGTAACCATGAAAACAATATTATTCTTCAATAGCTTACACAACACAAAACTAAATTATAAGCTTGTGCAATGGTAAAAAAACTGGCTTAATTTATAGCTTAAGAAAATTTGCAGATACATTTATACAGTGTGGTGTGAGATTAGTATTATTAAAAAAAAGTCAGTAATAAAAAAATAATGGTACATGAAAACCAAGTTGCTCTGTCATGAGTTTCTGTTTTGTAAACTCAGAGGAGTTAGGAAATGTATGCATAACATAATAATTCCAATGTATTTGTGAGAATTTCACCTTTGCAACTGATTCTAGTGATGTCAGAGTTGTATGTTGCCAGTGACTTTTATATTGAAGAGGTGTCTGGCACCTGGCTATATGTGATGCCTTCATCGTGAAGATTTCTCACATAGTTGTACAGCTGGCTGGGGATTACCCATCTATCATGCAGTGATCTTGGATCTGGAGTCAGTGACCTGGGGCTCAGGCCAGTGACCAATGACATTAAATGAGGACTGATGTACATTGGGCCTCAGGTCAATGTGACCTTTAGCTTGGCATCAGTGACATTTCACCTATGTCCAGTGACCTTGGAACTGGGGCCAGTGCAAGTCTTCATGCAAATTGCTCCTTGTTGTCCAGTTTTAACCAACTCCTGTATATCATATTTTATGAAAATGTGTTCAGTATTTTGTGTATACTGTAACCGTTCCTCTTTTTCTTTGCTTGGGTGGCCTTGGGTCTGCGACGATTTACTAACCGTCTCTTCTTCTGCTCTTGGGTAAAACGAGACATGAGACTCTTACGCTGGGTTTACGGGGTTTAATTAAAGATCGCCTCAGCTGTGTCTTTAGGTATTTATTTGCAGGTGATTGTTGAATTAATTCCTCCGCACGATACTGGCAGATGATGCAATTTTGTTTGAGAACAAAGTAAAGTGAATACACATATGCGTCCATGATAACCGACTAAGAATTTATATTGTTAAAATTTGAGGACGAACTTACACCAACTGATAACTGACAACTGCAACTCACGACTGTCTACTGAAAGAAGTTTGTCTCTCGAATATATTAATTTCTCACACTCATTCCGAAATATGAATTTTGTAACATCATTGGTTCGACTTCCTGCTTTGTTTTGTGATTGTTGGAATAATTTGAATTTAAATCAGAATAACTTTTCTCTGATTGGTCGGTTTGATACCCAAGGCCAACTGTGACAGTTTACATCGCACGGTGATGCTAGGTCACTTATGCCTACTTTTGCATAAACCCAATTAATAGGGGTCTGACCTCCTAGGGGTGAAATACTGCAATGGCCTGTCAAAGTATCCAGTTACAAGAAGTTTTGAACTTCTTGAATGTGAATTTTTCGAAAGGACAGCTGACAGTGACAAATGTAGGTCTATGTTCCGCTGACCCTTCGCGACATGTGCAGGTGTAAATGTATTGTAAACGGAAACATTACTTCATCCTTGATGGGTGGTCATAGTCCGAGCCTGACCTCATGACTAGACGATTATACCATGGAAGTTACATGAATTGTAAAGTGTGTTATTAAATAATTACTCTGTTATGTACAGCTTCCATATTTTCTGTGAAGATGATGAACCAGTTATATTTATTATCATTAAAATGTGGCATCCAGAAACTGTGCTGTACCTTGAGGAGCTATTTTTCATTTTACTGCAGGGGATGAGGTGGAACTCCAGATGAATAAATTAACTTGGGTTTGTAAGAGCAGTGGTAAATATTTTTGTTCATGTTTTATTTCAGGTACATTCTGGATCAACGCTCAAACTTGCAGAAACCATTTTTGCAGCTGACCTGTTACTGCAGTTCTGTCCTTTGCTGTCGAGCCACACCCTTACAGAAGGCGTACATTGTGAGGGTTGTCAAGGAACAGCTCAAAATGAGAACACTTGCAATAGGTGCATCCTACATTTTCACATGTTTTGCAAAGGCTGACATAATTTTATTTGAATAAGATACAGTGCCACCAAAGAAAATACAAGAACTGTTGAGTGGAGATTCCACTTCCTCCCCTTCTTCTTGGAAGAATCTTTTCTCTCTCTGCTAAGCCACCCAATACTTTTTCTCGTTTACAAGCCGTTACTTTGCACTTAACTGTTGTTGAACTACACGTGATTCACTGAATAATATGGAAGATGGTGTATAAACATTTTGTTCATAGTTATTCACAATGGGGAAAGATATATTATTCTTAAAGAGATATTTTTTGATGAGAAAACAAATGGGTGTGTGTAGTGAAACCATCACGCATAAACATGATTTGATATCTCAACTTATTTTAACAGTTCTGTCACTTCTGTCTATACAATGCTATAAGTTACTGGCATTTTCATCATCAATGTGTTAGCTACACTTCTGCCATCTTCATGGTATCACACTATTTGATGTGATTATTGTTCTCACCTATTAAAAATTATGTATCTTATGTATAGTATTTTGAGTTTAACATGAATCATCTATGTAATGACTTTTATTAACCTAATCAAAGTGTGTGCTGTCTTGAAGATAGCTGGTGTAGTGTAGGTGTTGAAATAAATTGTTGTGTTAGATGGCATTAATGTGGTAAATAGTAAAGACAGCGTGGATTCCAGGTGATGGTGCAAATGATGTGTCCATGATTCAGACAGCAGATGTTGGAATCGGAATTTCTGGTCAGGAAGGGATGCAGGCTGTCATGGCATCAGATTTTGCAATTTCAAGGTTCAAGTATCTGGAGAAGCTTCTTTTGGTCCATGGTCACTGGTGTTATGATCGGCTGTCGCGTATGGTGCTGTATTTCTTCTATAAGAATGCTGTAAGTGGATTTTTGTTTTGCAAACCATTAATTATTTGAATTAAAAAAGAATATTATACATGCTCTTTTTCTGCCAAGGTTATTTTCATTACAAATGTATTAATTTATTATGCTGTCTCTCAACCCAGAAACTAATATGCTTTTGTAGGGTGTGGGAGTATTTATCTCAGAGGTTTACACCTTGGAAGAAAGAAGTCCAATTTGCATGGTAGAAAATTTTGTTTAAGTGGACAGATGCAAATTTGGTATGTGAGAGAGATGAGTGTTAAAATTGACAATTAGTTACGTAATAATTAAATTTTCTGTGGCATTTATCGTTATCCCGAGAGAAAGTCACCATACTAGAGTCTAAATGGGCTCATATGTTAAAGATAGATTTCATAATGGACTTCATAAATTTTGTGGAGGTAATTTAGTTTTAATGAAACTGTGTTAAAAAAATTTAAATTTTCTTTCCTGATTTAACCTTTATCAACCACGTGGCATGCTCATATGCAGTGCAGCTGGCTGTGTATTGCTCTGTCCTACAGCTAAGCCATTAACTTGGTATGATAAAGGGAAATAAACTACTTTTGGTCAGACATTCAGCATGGTGTAATTAATGATATCATTTTTGTGTTATAAGCCATATTGAAAAGTCAAAAGTATTGAAGTAACTGAAATTAGCAAATTATTTTTGGTGAAAGTTTTAATTTCTTCTTCTTCACTAAAGCCATTGGATAACACAAGAACATGTTATTAAAGAGCGGCATCTGAATTTGTAAATCAGAGTACAGGTAGTCCTCGATTTACGCCGATTCACAATAACACCGATTTTGAAACCAGCAAGTCAAAAAGTGAAAGAAAAAAAAAATTACTATTACTTATAACGTTTTACAATGTTTCTCGTTCTGATTCTTATACTAAATCGTAATTCTTACATCGCTGATTTTGAATAAAAATTATAAATACAGTCATCTCTGCAATTACGTATGTTTCGTTAACGCGAATTTGCTCCAATGAGATCGATGAATCGGTAAAAGCTGTTTGTGAAATGCAAACTTTTGCATATTTGCATTTGCTCTTATACAGTTTCATTCCTGGCGCTTTAAACTTTCAAAGGACTAATTTAATCTCTGCGGAGGTCCCGGGGTTATTTTTACTACGCGATTTTCTATAGGTCGGCGTCTTACATGAATGCAGCTGTCGCATAACAGCAGAGATGACTGTACACATCAAACACATGAAAAAATCACAGTCAATCGTGGGTACCGACAAATTGCCGATTGTGTGTAAAATATATTTTTTTAAATTCCCTTTATTTTATTTATGTTATTTCAGAGCTTTAAATGTAATGCCACTATATTACTCGTTAGTGTTTGGGTGCTGGGAATGCATGTCATTGACTTCCCATTGATTTACATTATAAAAGAGTTTCAATTTACGACGATTCCATTTATGCTGGTTCGTCCAGGAACGCATCCCCAGCGTAAATCGAGGGCTACCTGTATTAGTAAATAGTTCTTCTCACCATGGATAATTGAATTATACTGTAGTTAGAGTATTATTTTGGTATATGGTGTTTCTACTAGCATAATATCATGTTAGAGCATGAAGTATATTGAAGATGACATTATTTATTGACACTTTCTGGACCGTGCTTTTATGAATATTTTATAGTTGTGTTTTGTTTTACAGACTTTTGTATTTCTCATTTTTTGGTACCAACTGTACTGTGGCTTTTCTGGATCAGTAATGATTGATCAGATGTACCTGATGTTATACAATCTGCTATTCACATCCCTTCCACCTCTTGTGATAGGTAAGTACAGCTTAATCTTGAAAGTCTGTAACTGTTGTTGTCAGAACTTTAATGATCTTAGTATTTTTGTATGTGATCTGTTACATGCAAATAGAGAGGAATTCAGTTTGTTTTATTTTATTTGCAGTTTCATACTCTGTATCCAGTATCCCAGTATATGGAAGGACCTAAAACCTATTTTTTCCCTGTGATTTTTTAAGGCAACAGTTTATTAACTTGTCATGTTTAAAACTAACTCTTTGTGGTTCTTTAACTCAACCACCACATGCAAGTGGTGCCACTGCCCACAGTATTCTTACTGCTAGTAGAAGGTAGATTGCTTGTTTCAATTTGTTTTGTTAGTGGATGGCAGAAGTTGTGGGATTTTATGCATTGTTTAGAAAATGAAATTGGTACCACCCCAGATTTTAAAGGTTATTCTATTTTTCATGAAAAGCAAATTGTTAATTGTAAATAAAGCATACCTCAACTATAGTTTTTATTACTTATTTTGTTGGTGTTATGTGGCCTGTATGTTTGTTTTTAGGTGTGTATGACCAAGATGCACCAGAAGATTTGCTGTTGGCTCGACCAAATCTGTACAGACAAGGTCGTTTAGGTTTAGTGTATAAACCGCACTCCTTCTGGATCACAATGGCAGATTCACTCTACCAGAGCATTGTTATATTCTTCCTAACTGAAGGGGTGAGTCATTGCTGATTTTCACTCAGTACTGATTCCCATCAGTAGGTTTGCCTGTATGTAGCATAATAACTCATATCATTCCTGTGTGTGTGACTGTATATACATACAGGCACACATTTGTCTTCAGCTGTCACAATCTGTTGATCATCATCTGGGTTGTGGCACCTTGTGACCTTATAGGTAGTTACCTAAAAGAATATCCTTCACTACTGTTAGAACCTCAGATCTTGGGTATGTCATGTAAAATTCTGGTAGATTGTATGGGAAGTTACTACATTTATATTTGTCTTGTTTTAAAAATGACATATTGGCTTAATTATACAATGATTGGGACTATCATTATACTGAAGTGTGAATTGTGGCTTGTCTTATGCTTCATAATAGATTGTCACTTTTTCTAGAATTCCATTGTTAGAATCCTATTAGCAAACTATATGTGTGTCTCTCCGCCCATCTTTTATTCAAATATGGGTACTGATATATTCACACTTACCAATTTCTGCTGCTGTTGGTGCGAACAACATGACTCCTCATTTTTGGAACTTTTCATATCTTAGCCACCAGCTTGGTGACCATGTTACCTTGCCGTGGGAACAACACAAGTTCTGTTCAAGTGTGGGGTGTTGAAATTTTGTGTAATGACAGATATTTAAAATGCATGTGACTTTAATTTTGATCTTATTTTGTAAATATGAAAATCAATATTTTGCCATGGCAAATATCAAGGCATGATGGTATTGGTTTATCAGTGTTTGTAATGTGGCTTGTGGAATTTGTATGGTGACATGTTATAAATACTTTTGTTATAAGTACAAATTACATAAAAATGTTCAAAGGCTGATGGTCTGGAATTGTAAAATTTGTGTAACTGTACAAGTGTTGGCAGAAGTATGTATCTGCTGTTGGATTGTATTTTTATTGAAGATGTGACTCCAGCCTCAGAACTTTTGAAAGCTGTCTTGTATAGTTATTGATCATCTTTACTGCCATCTTTCTCATTTTTTAATTTGATTTTCTGCCGCAGGCGTACCATGACACAGATATTGGGATCTGGGAATTTGGGACCACAATAGCTACCTCATGTTTGTTTGTGATGCTGTTTCATGTTGCCATTGAAACTAGATCATGGGTAAGCTAGTTTACATTATTATAAGTTGTTAAAATACTTTGTGATTCACATAGACTATGTAAGTGACACATAGATTTCATCTGTTTTATTGCCTTAACTGCAGATTTTTTTAAAACTGCACTGCAGCAACCACACTTGGTCTTCTCATGTAATGTCATAGAAATATTGACATTAACCAAAATAATATATCACGTCATCTGTCATAAACTTTACGAGGACAATGATTATAATTTTAAATTTTATTGAAAGTTGAAAAACTCTCTATTTGAAATATGAATCTTGAATTTTATGTAAGACTAAACTATACACATATAAACAAATTATTATTCTCTTTAACCACATAGAAAATTTGATTCTACATTCATAATTCTTTATTGTTTTGTTTATTGCAGACAATAATCCACATTCTCTCCATTTCCATATCTATTGGTGCTTTCTACGCCTTCTCATTAGTTTACAACTCTATATGTGTGCAGTGTTTAAATTTGCCAAGTAATTACTGGGTTGTGCAACATGCAGCGAGTTCAGCAACATACTGGTCAGTTGTGTTCTTGTCTGTGGTCATGGCTCTTATTCCAAGGTTTGTATCCTACATATAATTCTGCAATAAAGGTGTGCTGAAAAGTAATACATTTGTTTCTGCAACAGAAATAGATCCTTTATATAAACAAAAGAATGGGTACTTTTCTTGAAATTTATTTAGTAATTTTACACAATTACTTAACATACCTCTGCAATCCACACACTTACACCAATGTTCAGGTAGTTTCATGAGTTTTTCATAATAGAACTATATGTCTTGTTGATAGAATCAAATGTTTACTGCTGTTTTGACTTCATCTAACAAGAAGCAACATCCTCTCAGATATTACATCAGGAAGTCAGGTGGATCCAAGTCAGTGAAACCAGAGTTGAGAGTTTCTGTAGTCATTTGTGCACTTGTATGAGGCCCTCACTTTATCTTGTTGGAGGAAAATCTTCAGCATATCAGGACAGATTCTTCATAAATGAGCTTTCAATTTTTGTATTATTCCAGTGCAATGCTCAGGGTTAATGGTGATACCAGTTGGCTTGAATTCTGAATGCACCACTCCATGAACATCACAGATATCAGTGAGCCAACTTTGGCAGGAGAAGGTGCAGTCTAAAATTTCTTTGGTGCTGGAAAATTTTTGTAACAGTATCCCTTTGATCTTTTCTTGTTCTCAGGCTTAAAGTGTTGCTTCCAGCATTTATCTGTAGAGACATTGTTTTACAAGACTTTGTAGGCTTTATGTTCATATTGTAATGACAGTCATTAGCAAGTTAGCTTCTGTTTCAGTTTCTCAGTAAGCATTCTTATAACCTATCATTTGCACTTCTTTCAGTGTCCGAGATCATCAGTCTTCATTTTTACTTGTTTATGTGAAATGGTAATTTGATTCCGTTTGCCTGCTGGGAAACATTTTGATTCTAGTTGATAATTTCATGATTTTGGTGAGCCTTGTTGGTTGCTCTTTGTAATCTCCTCCTATGTTGCTTGTCATTCAGGCTGGCACACATGCAACCCAATGTCAAACAATACTGATGTCTGAATAATCATCACCATAAATGACTTTTAATTGGCAACAAATATCAGTTGGTGAAACATTTACTGCAGTCAAAAAACTCAATCACTGTATGCTGCACTAACATTGTTTTAGTACACTGTACCATTTTTTGGCTTTGTGTCAGAACTATGAAACTTTACACAAAATGTGGGGAAGTGTAATTGAATGAATGAAGTTTGATTCACACCACTATTTGGGCTTGTTTCTTAG
>NW_019059723.1:2875-16805 GCF_000696155.1 Zootermopsis nevadensis | reverse complement strand
CTCTTTCCTTTGAGAATTATATGGAATCCATATGTACATTCTGTAGGCACAGTGCAGAGTTGTTGAATGTTAAAGCATGTGGTACATATAATTACCATTGGACCTTAAAAGGTTTAAAGTCTGGCCAGAGCATCTAGTAAAGGGGTATAATTCCCCTATTACCATATTATTAAGGATAAATGGGGGTAGTTGCGAGAAAGTATGTATTGTTACTACGTCTGTATTATGACCTATAACATTTAGCACTAAGATTTTGGGAATTAAATTTTGCTGTCCACAGTTTGGACATAAAGTGCAGTTATAATAGCTACACTGCCTTGACTTAACTACCAAAGCCTCTTTGTGAAAGTGGGTGTACCATTTGAAGGTAGGAAGAGTTGTATCCTATCCCTCATACCCGAGGGTACTTTGCTGCTTAATACCTCATGGAAGAGGCTATATTGGAAACCTGGGCATATTTGGGGGCATAAAAATGTTGATGTTGAGAATTAAGATGTGAAGGTGGAGACTTGACTGAACTGTCTCAGACCAGAGACCACTGGCAGGCCTTTCCAAATATTTTAACAAACTGCTGAGTTCCTTATATATTGAGTTTTGATGGTAGGAACATTGTGTATATGTACTGTTTTCCGTGATGCTATGCCACTGATTATACATGGAGGAAAAGTCTTGTATCTTTATTATTCATTTTCATATAAGCAAAATGTAATATTTAAAAATAATATTATTTCATTACTTTTATGGGGGTTTTCAGTTTAGCACTCATCTTGCATTCCATTGTGTTTGACATCCACAACTTGTATCACAATTAGTCACTCTCTGTAGCTTTCATAGATGCTAACAGTCACACCTCATTCACAATTCAAAGTCGCCTTATAGCACAAGTGTGTGCCTTCATCATTTTGCAAAGGTAAGAGCATGAATTTGCTTTCATACTTCTTTTTATAAGCTGTATAGCTATTATGGTGCTTAATAATCCTGTCAATATGTTATTTACTTTACAGATAATTTAATTGCAGCAGAGCATTATTTCAGTGTAAATATATATCCACGAGCTCTTTGTCAGCAGAATAATGGACTTTGTAGAAGTAGCACTTTATACCGGAAATCTGTAAAACATCAATCACTATATATAACTTAAACTTGCTTTCTGCTAAACTAATGTTATGTGGAATTACATCATGTGTTTCAAGGTTACAGTGGTCAGTGGACATGAACCTCTGGTCCTCTGTTGAGTAAAAATGAAATTATTCTACGTCACTAACTCGACTATAAAAGTGTGCATGAAAGTATGACCTGCTTTAGCATGCCAGGTCAGGTCAGGTCAGTTGTTGGCAGCAGAGGGCATCAGTGTTTCCTGATTGGAGACAGTCTGTATTGAACAGAATTCAAATGTTGGTATTGGCATGGTGGCATTAATATATTTAGCTAAATGATACTAAATGTTTGAATAATTGGTAGCTTGAAAAAGTCAATGGACCTTCTTCCATGTGAGCTTTCCTGTCACACTCATCTGTCAGTGTTGGTGCTAGAAGCACCTTGCAGGCGACTTCCTTTATTTCTCATTACCTGTGTAAGTACTGCCGTTATTGCCTTTCTTGCCTGTTGACAGACACTAATAGCCAGAATAGATGATGCGCCTGTAAAGAATTCATTAAAGCATAAGTATATGAATCAGATGTTAAATGTGGGGAATTATAATAATAACTGGAGTTCGTATTAATCTGCAAGTCCCTTTGTTCTGTATTGTCATTAATACTCTATCTGTGGTGTGTTTGCATTAGAAATGTATTTTCACAAATCTGGCCAGGAGAGACAGACCTGAATAGAAGGAAAAACACTTTCTCCTTCTTTTCTCTATTTCTCTCTCTTTGTGTGTGTGTGTGTGTGTATGTGTAAGAACTGACTGATAATTGCTGCAATACGTCTCTTTTTTAACTTTTTCTTTTGTGGTTCTCTCACTGTTCTTGTCTGTTCTTGTTTAAAGCAGCAAATGGGTGGAACCGAAGGGACATGAAGCACTGAAATAAGCATTGCATCACATATATATATACTTTTATCCATTTCCCTGCTATAAATGCAGCTTTTCACATGGAAATAATGTCTTACATGTAGGAGCTGTATAATGTTTGTGTGATGTAACAGCATTTATGAATTCTTCATGGAGGTTTTTAAGAATGCTATTGCATTTGGATCTATTTTAGAAATGTTTGTTGTGTAAGATTTGAGGTTTTCACAGCAGTGAGTATGAAGATTTCTGTCTTCTCGGTTGTTGCGCTGTGTAGTCTGGTCGATGTTAACCAACGTTTCAGAGGTCATACTGCCTCCGTCATCAGGGTGATGAATATGCCAATAGGGTGTGTGGGGCTAGTTTTGTAGGTGCCGGAATGTGAATGGAGTAGCCTGCCTCGAGCCAGTGGGAGTGGACCAATAGGAGAGCGTGGGCAGGCTACTCCATTCACATTCCGGCACCTACAAAACTAGCCCCACACACCCTATTGGCATATTCATCACCCTGATGACGGAGGCAGTATGACCTCTGAAACGTTGGTTAACATCGACCAAACTACACAGCGCAACAACCCAGAATACAGAAATCTTCAATGTTTGTTGTGTCTAATAGAAAAAAATATGGCATAAATATGTAACATGTATGGAAGACATGCAGAATATTAGTTGGAAAGCCTGAAAGGAAGATATCGCTTATGAAAGATCTAGTTGTAGATGAGAGGGTAATATTAAAATTGATCTTAAGGAATAGAATGGGGAGATAGAGAAAAGACAACTGATTTGGTATGGACATGTGCAAAGGATGGAGGAGGAAAGGTTACCAAAAATGACTATGAAATGGCAACCAAAAGAGAGACGGGAGAGAGGAAGACCGAGAGCAGGATGGAACGACGGAATTACAAGAATCTTGATAGAGTGGAAACTACCTCCGGAAGGATGGGAAAATAGAGAAGAATGGAAGAAAATATTTGGCACTGGAAGACCGAAGTAACGGTCAAGAAACAGAAGAAGAAGGAATAAGATGTGAGGATGTGGAATGGATTCATCTAAATCAGAATAGAGACCAGATGTGCTCTTTGAACATTGTAATGAACCTTCAGGTTCCATTCAAGATCAGGAATTTTGACTAGCTTAGTGACTGTTGGCTTTCCAAGGACTGTTCAGTGTTAGATAGTTCAGTGATATGCCTTCTTTACAATATACATTTACTTTATTATTCCTTACTGTATTGGCTATTATACATTCACAGTTTTGTTGCACATCCATGTTCTAGTTATTTGTTGATTGTTGGCATGCTGAAGGATTCTTGCTTTTAAAGTTGATGTTTATAACTGGCATATGTAAGCATGTTTTTTGGTTTTCAGAGGTCGGGTGTTTAGATGCCATGTAAGTTATACATTCTGCTGTGAATGTATTCAGTGTCTGTTGATATAACAGCACATTAGTTCAGAGCTTTCTAGTAATGTGCTCTTTTCACAGCTTTCAATTCTGCACTGATATGCTGACATTAGGCAGTGTTTCCATGTCTGTTAAAGTATGTTTTTCTTTGTGTATCTAGTGTACGTTTTATGGTGATGGACCCCATTTGTTACCAAAATTTTAGTTTTTTCTTTGTGGGCAGCATTTCAGATGTAGTATTTTGTTTGTTTGCTGTAGGGTTATTAAACAACTCACTTCATTTTGTTTGAAAACATTTTTCTTTTTTCCTGTTGATGTGTTGTATAAGGGTATCACAGAGCAGCAGTTAATGATTACTTCTGATGTTACATGTGGTGCACGTGTTTCTGCTATGGTGGAGACAGTATTAAGTACTGTATTCTCCATACTGTAGCATCCATGTAATACTTCACATGGAATATATTTAGAACTTTGTGCTTTCTGTTACTTTGTTTTGTGTGTTGAGTACTCACACTGTATGCTTGTTCATCTATGGTTTCAAGAATAATGGATGCAGCTTAGTAAGGAATATTCTAAAAAATTATACAAGTGCCGCATTATGGCTCTGCTCTGTTCTGTTATTGGAATCTTCATCATCGTGTCTCTGTGGCTCTGTTTAATACTGATGATCCAGTACCTGAATAATTTATTTTTCATTAATCTAACTTGAAAATGGTTGAATGCTCTGGATTTTTTTTTTGTTTAACAGTTCTTTTTGCGTTAGAAATGTTCTGCTGAGGCTGACTTTCACTTCATAACTCAAAGTTGTTTTTCCACTGTATTTATTTTAGGTTGTTGTTGAAACTTGGTCTCTCACATTATGGGAAGAACACAGACTGAGTGTCTTTGAGAACATGGTGCTGAGGACAATTTATGGACTTGAGAGGGGTGAAGTGACAGGAGGCTGGAGAAAACTGTATAATGAGTAGCTTCATAATGTGTACTCTTCACTGTATAGTATTATGATGATCAAATCAAGGAGGATGAGATTGGTGGGGCATGTAGTGTGCATGGAGGAGAAGAGAAATGCATACACAATTGGTTGAAAATCCTGAAGGGAAGAGACCTCCTGGAAGACTTAGGCATAAATGGAAATACAATATTAAAACATTTTTTAAGGAAATTGGGTGGGAGGATGTGAACTGGGTTTATCTGGATCAGAATTTGGACCAGTGGTTGACTGTTGTGAACAGAATAATGAATTTCCAGGTTCCATAAAACTTTCTGGGAGCTTTCTAACTAGCTCAGTGACTGTCATCTTCTTAAGAATGATTTACTCTTCTAGTATGACCAAAATGTGAATGTGCATGTTGTTTGGCAGGTGTGCATAACAACCAAAACATTCAAAATTTGAAATCAGTTGTTTCCTCTAATCAAAATCAGTGATGATCCAGCTTAACTTCACAAATTTGTTCTCATGCTATGTTATGCAGTTTGGTTTATTGCACACATTTACAAGTAAGTGTATACTATAGCATATACATATTTTGTATGGAATGTTTTCCAAGATATTGCATACCTTCAGTCTGCTCAGTAATGTAGAAATACAGTGAAATTAGTAACAGAATTTTGTTTTCTGTTAAGAAAGAAAAACTGTAGTGTGTGATGTGACCCTTGAGGCATGGTGGAGAATTACTAAATATGGCTGTGCAGAGCTTGACAGCCTTGTCTTGGAAATAGTTTCTCATATAACTCCTATATGTCATTTAATTTTCAGTTATTTTTACAGACTCCAACTATAGAAACTATT
Source organism: Zootermopsis nevadensis (assembly GCF_000696155.1). Next base: position 11,608 of record NW_019059723.1, on the reverse strand, counting down.
GTAATTTTGAAATGTTTCTAATTTATGGTGTGTAAAGCCAAGCATATTTTATATCACTTATGTATTATTCATTTTATGCTGCCAGTTATTAAGTTTAGAGTTTTTTCTTAGTATAATGTATTTTGGCATTTATCTTTATGCAATATAATGTATATAATTACATATCTGTTTGTTTTCATGCTACTTACTTCTGCTTTAAATTATCATTTCAGGACCATCGATTATGGAGCGAAGGATGTGAATCCAAGCAATCTTACAGTTGTAGGGTAGTGAGGAAGCAAATCAAGTTTGTAATAAAACTTTATTGGCTGTGAGTTACTAAAGGGACCAATAGAAATATTTGTTGGTAGTGAGTGGAACATTTTGTTTGCAGTGTAGGTATGAGTATTTGCCTCTCTCAGTACTTACATTTAATACGAGAAGTTCCTGAGTGTCAGTTTTGTTTGAACAGCTGAAGCGATTCTGCATCAACAAATATATATGCATATGTAAAAGAGTGTCTGTAATTTAATGTAAAGTGATTAAGCTCGCCAATTAATTTATTTTTTCTTACCTGTGATGCAGAGCAATACGTGGTCACATGAGATGATGTTTGCCAAGTTAGTTTCTTTCACCATTACATGTTTCCTGAGTTCTCAGTCTAGTGTTATCCTAGTGCTAAATTTGGAATTGTGTGGAATATACAAGTTTGTTGAATTCAAAATGTGTCTTCAGATTGATACAAAGGCGTTCTTTTAGTGATAATAGTTTCAGTAGTGCTTATAGTGCTGCAGTATCAAGGAAATCATGCCTTGTGTAGATAATGAACAGTTATTGTTAAATATTGTGTAAGGAGTTATCTAAATATTGAAATAAGGCTTAGTTGCCAAGAATAGTCTTCTGGTGTTAGATCAGAATACTTTATGCCAAATGAGTGGTAATCTGTTATATTTCACATTATTGTCATCATGCCACTGTTGTCGGGCGAGTTTGAGTTAAGCAGGATAATTTAACCTCATGTTTTAAGTGAAATTATGTGAGCAGCATTCAGAAAAATTACTAACTGTGTTTGAAAAATTTTACTTTTACATTGTGTGATCTCTTTTTTGATCAGTTGTTAAAGGTTTTTGAATGCTTTAATTTCTTTTATCAATCATATTTTTTCATCATCTTCCATCTTATATTGATTTGCAATAGCTCTGGCCTGAAATGGGAACATTTTTTATCTTCTGTATTAATGAGTACTTGACAATTTACAAATATTTTATTTCTGACTTAAATAGACATTATCATTCAGTGTACTTATGAAATATCAATGCTTTGACCACAGTCTTTGAATCTAAGATTTTGGGAGCTTTAGTATTGAGTTTTAATTGGATGGTCTTTTATTAGTTTTGAAAAAATTACTAGGGGCCAGTTATAATCTGGTAAAAACTAAATTAAACTGGAAAAGTTTCTATAAGCTCCATATTTGTTCTGTAAAACTGGTTTCTGGAATGTGTTTTGTTTTCCTGTGTCTTTCTTTATTTGCAAGCATGCTGTGTCTTAGAGGAATGTTCAGTGAATTGTGATGTTTAAATTTGTTATGGAGACTATGAATGCTGGATTACATGTTTTACAGACAATATTGAATGTTCTTTGTCATTTATGATTATATCAGGGAATTTAATTTTTATGCCTTTCTGGGATATGTTATAAAATAATGTTAGGGCCCTTTATAATATAAATAGGATTATAATTATGAAGCTGAGTGGGTTTGTAGCCTTAAATATCATGTCATTCCCAAATCCCATGCATTCTCCTGTAACACAAATCAGATCTGGCATCAGAAGCTCCAATGCAACATTTTGTTTGATATATCTTTTTCTTCTTCTTCTTCTATGGCAGTTATAAATTTCCAGTGTGATGCAAGGTTTAACATTTGTTGTAGTTTATAGTTAAATCACAGTCGATAAAGAGCTCTCTAAATATGAAAGCGGAAGAAACCAGTGTAAATAACATGAAAGGAAACATTGCATAAACGTGTTTAAAAAAGAATTTCACATATTTGCCTCCTAGGCTCCATGCCTTGCTGCAGGGGCAGTTTGATGATGTATTTTCACCCGGATCTGAATGTGTTGGTGGCACTCTGCATGGACTGGGAACCGCATGTACATAACTGAAGGGCTAAGGATATCAGAAAGTCCAACAGATACGAATTTTGGTGAAGTAGCTGTTTACCCTTTAGTAATTTTGTACAAGTTAGGCTTCATATTAGGACATGTGTCTGAATGTAAGTGCAGCCTACAGCAGCATTGTTGTTTGACGGTTGTGAAACTTCAAACAAGATTTTGAGAGCTTATGTCTCTCTGCACTTCTTTGATGTTACTGATGATAATGATGTATATCCAAGAAGTTGCAGGTGCAGTTTCTGTGGAATTCTGTGTTACAGTAATTATAAGAAGAAAAGACAAATAAGATGATGGGTGGAATTGTATTTTACTCAGTGACATTTTACTTATTTGCATTCGACAGTTCTAGAAACTTTTCCCCAAATGTCACGTCATGCATTCCTTGAAGTTTTGCATAAATATGCCTTGCTTTTAAAACATAAGCTTTCTCACATGACCAGTAATAACTCATTTCAGTAAATTCTTTGAAGAAACTACAAGAATTTAATTGATAATAAGCATTAGTTTCTGGCATTGCAGTTGATAAATGGCTGGAAATATTAGTAAACACATCTACTTTTATACACTTTTGTGCAGTTTCCTGTCTGTGATGGAAAATTCTGCTGAGCGAAGCAGTTTTGATCAGATTCTTTGGCAATGTTACCCAAACCTTTCGTCAGTGGTCCCCAACCTTTTTGTGCCTCCGGGCACATTTGAGAGATAGTGGCGGACACCAACCAATTAACAAAGCCAAATTTTCTTTTCTCTGGAGAAATAAGATATGGACACCAAATAATACGCAAAACAACACAACGTTTAATGATACAAGAATCGATGCAATCAAAAATACGTAGTTTCACAAGTACAATTATTATTACTCAAGTGGGAAGTTAGTGTGATGTTTGACGTTGCATTTCATCGGCCAGTCTTTCGAATTTGGGAGTGTAGGATGATGTTGCTGCTCGCAAACAATCGTCAATATGGGAGTCAGTAAGTCGAGATCTGCGCTTTGATTTTATGATGTTCATGGTTGAACGGCCTTCATTATTCAGTATAACCTCTTCTCGTAACAACGCGGGCACCCAAAAAGAGCCTTGGCGGGCACCGCGTTGGGGACCGCTGCCTTACACAGATATTACACAACAGTTTATTTTATTTTAAAGTGTATGTGCATCAAAACTCTTGAGCAACATTGCTGTTATAGACTCTACATATCTTTGAAATGAAAAAGAAGAAATGAAGCAAATGTATTATGGTATCACATTTCAGACTGATGTCTTGTGTTTGTTGATGGTATCTGATACAGAAATTTGACTCTCATTATTTTATTTTATATTTTTCCCCTAAGGAACATTTGATATCAATATTGCTGGAGCCTTAGAAATGGCTGTGGAGGTGGTCTATATGTGTTGAACAGTCAAAGGTACTTAACTGCTCTGTATTTTAAATATATTATTTTACAAGATTACTGAAAAGTAGTGTTAATCAAACTCTACTATAGAAGTTTTTGGTGTCATAACTGTAATAACTTTACATGGCATTTATGCACAAAAGTACTTGTTTAGGGGTCTATTTAATAATTGCAATATAGTGTGTAATAAATTTATTTTGTGTTATGAATGGGGTTATTTGTACTTCTCTGAATAATTCTGTCATTAAGAGTGAGATGATCTTAAGACTACAGTAAACCACACAATAGGGATTTTGCTAAAAACTATTCATATTTCTTCAGGCATTTTCTTTTCTTCTGTGATGTTTACCTTCGTAACAGGATGGAGTAGCTGTTTAAAATTAAACTCTTTCACTAGTTTTCAGTTCTAAAGTCTTGATATGAAAGTATAAAGAAGCAAAAATGAATATCATAACTTTCTCCATAAAATTAAATTTAATAAAAGTTGCCTCATATTTGAATCTTTACTGTGCCGTGAAATTAAGATATTGAAGGTGACAGGAATTGACGAATACGTATGTGACATTACGGACCTAAAGTGAGATTTGAGCCTTTTTTGGCTGTGGGTATGAAGATGATTCTCTTATTGTTTGTTGTTGTGCTGTGTAGTCTGGTAGAAGTTATCCAATGTTTTAGAGGTCCTAGCTGCTTCAATTGTATGTACAGGTAGCCCTCGATTTACGCCGGGGATGTGCTCCTGCCGGAATCGGCATAAATTGAAACTCTTTTATAATGTAAATCAATGGGAAGTCAATGACATGCGTTCCCAGCACCCAAACATTGGCAAGTAATATAATGGCATTACATTTAAAGCTCTGAAATAACTTAAATAAAATAAAGGGAATTTAAAAATATATTTTATTGACTGCGATTCTTTCATGTGATTGGTGTGTACCGTCATCTCTGCTGTTATGCGATAGTTGCATTCATGTAAGACGCCGACCTATAGAAAATCGCGTAGTAAAAATAACCCCGGTACCTCCGCAGAGATTAAATTAGTCATTTGAAAGTTTAAAGCGCCAGGAATTAAACTGTATAAGAGCAAATGCGAATATGTAAAAGTTTGCATTTCACAAACAGCTTTTACCGATTCATCGATCTCGTTGGAGCAAATTCGCGTTAACGAAACATACGTAATTGCAGAGATGACTGTATTTATAATTTTTATTCAAAATCAGCGACGTAAGAATTACGATTTAGTATAAGAAGCGGTACGAGAAACATTGTAAAACGTTATAAATAATAGAAAAATATTTTTTTTTTCACATTTTGACTTTCTGGTTTCAAAATCGGCGCAAATCGAGGGCTACCTGTAGTGAGTTTTGAGTTGACAAAGGAGATACCTGGAATTTAAGTCGACAGAGGTGAGTGAACACACTGCAGTTCCACTCCGTTCGTTTCTTGTAGTTTTGGCGCTGACTGTCGTCTGCATTTCGAATCCTTTGAGACTGTCTGCCGTCTTTATTGACATTGAGGAGGGTGATGTAGATCACAGTGCAGAAGTTGGTTGATTTTAAACCACTACTGAGTGGAAGCTGTGGAGGAAGTTTATAAAACTTCGTATTGTACAGCAAATGCAAACTATGACTGATAATAGGAAATATTACTGTAACCATCAGCAAATTGCATGCTTCAAGGCTATGGAATGACTTCGCCTAGCTCCTAACTCGACTCTAAGTCGCCACTACTGCCTTGATAGCTTTGATACGCAGAGAGTTCTGTACTGTCTTCACTCACCAGGGCCCCGTTGTTTGATTTTGCTGTGACGGCTACTGTAATCGGCTATAATCGTCCAAGCCTCTGATTAACTAGGTCATATGCAAATTTCATCAGTTGTAACTGACCGTACTCGTGTATTACCACGATATAAGGGAACCTGCCACCCCAATGCTTAGAAGGCCTGGAAATTGAAAACTGTGTTCAGTGAGACAAAAAGAAACGTGCTGAGATTTTCAGTATGTGGAGTGAATAACAGAACGGTGGAATCAGCTTTTGTGTGGAGATCTTTTTGTGAAACATGAATGCATTAACGGATGGCTCTGTGCTCTCACTGTAAAGCAGCCAAGCTTTGAATCGTATACTTCAGTGTCCTTTACTGCATGCGGCGACCACTGCAATGAAAGCAGTTAACTAACCACTGGAACAGAATCCCACGTACTTCTTTGTGGACGTTGCGCCGTGTAGTCTGGTAGAAGTTTGCCGACGTTTCAGAGGTATTTACTTCCTCCATCGTCAGGGCGACAAGTGCAGAACAGCCGATACGATCTGGAGTACCTAATCTCAGTCTCTCATCTGATAATCTGCTCTTTGAACCTTCTGTTTCTTTATGGTCTTGCCCTGTTGCTACTCACCTGTTACATAATCCTCGAGAAGGATCTCATCCATCGAGTTACGAAGTTAGAGAACACAGCCGGAGCTGAAGAAGAGAATTCAGGAGAGTCGGGGCCGATTACAGAGTGTCCGGACGTGGTCCGACTGTAGTGAATTTGGCGCTCCCAAATTGAGACAGTCTGTGGCTAATTTGGGGCTTCATTTACATTTCTGCTTTCTTGTTTGTACATTAGTCCTAAAGCCTTTCGCATCCTCAGTGTCTTCGCCGAAACAAGCGTTATTCTTACGTTAATCACAGCCATAAAATAAAAAATGCGCCAGTGAACAAGACCAGTACAAAATGACATTACGTTCAACTCATACTTGAAAAGTTTAATAAAATGCAGAAAACCCATCTGTGCGCTTATCATCTTTTATCCACCTGTGTGAGAGGTTCGCCAATGGCTTCAACGAATATAATTTTGCATCATCAGACCTATAATTACAGGAAGATAATGTAGTATTTGTATTCAGTAGGCCTTTAAGCTTTATCAATCCATTCCATGTTCAATGACGTAGTTCCTGTCCATAATATAACCACACACACAAGCACACACCATATGCAGACATAAATCGATAGCGACAGAAGAAGACAGATGCAAGTGATGAAAGGTGAGTGTCGGGGGGACTCTACTGGCTTGCGCACCGCGCAAGGAGTGTACGCAGAGTCGTGGAAACGATTAGAAGCAGAATGCGATTAGAATTCTTGGATGTGCGTGACTGTGATCACAGTGCTAGTGATTAACAGGACTGTTCCCTAAGATTGTGTCAAAGCATTTAGCTCTGAACACGTTTCCAGACGTGCGGAACACTCGAATTAGCATGTGCGTTCAGAAAGTCTGTCGGATAATGAGATATGAAACTTGTCAGTCACCACTGAAGATGTGTATGTCATAGCTTCAGAGTTGTGCACAGCTATTGTTGCATCGTCCCAACCGAACACTTTGCTGAGATTCGGGTAAGATTTGTGATTTGGGGAATCGTGAATACGAGAAGAAAATTGTACTCATTACGAACTAGTATAGGTTATGGTTACCTCATCTGTTTTTCTGTGTGCTTCATTAAGTTTAATGTTACATTGCTTATATATTTGCCTTTATCCAGTGGATTTATTCTATTAAATATTTAAGTAGGGTTTGTATTTGCTTATGCAACCTTTGAAATGCTGATTGAATTTACCTTATAAGTCATACACAATGCTGGACAACTACATTTTGCAGTCAAATCGGTCTACTTTAATCTGTTTTTGATTCTAGTAGAATCAAGTCAAAGTAAGAATATCAGCGTGTGGGATGTCTAAAAAAATCGATTTTCTGATATTAAAATTCAATACCAGACAGGGGGCATAAATACATTTATTTTTACAATTTTTTTATAGCTTCAGAAGTATTGTTACATTTAATCTGTTATAGAATATATTTAGGGAAAGTCGTTTTTACACTGTCGTTCAACCTGTGTAGTCACCCGCCCTCCTGTCCATCGCGTTTTCCAGTCTTCGCAAAATAGAAAACCTAGTCCGGCGTTATTACACCCCATTCAGCAGACTAGCTCATTCAGTCTGCATGAGAATGGACGTAGAGAGGGAAAGTGAAGTAACAGGACAGGTAGTTACTTAAGATTCATTTTTACGTTATTTTACAGGGAGTTAGTTAAGGTCTAGGAACATAGAAGATAAGAACGTAAATAACAACGTGTTTGAGAACAAAATTCTGAGAGATTTGAGCTAACAAAAGAAAGAATAATATGTAACGAGTAGTTTCATCATGTTTCTGCTTCACTTAAAGATATAACCAAGGTGATTATATCAATAAAAATACATGGGAAGGGCGTGTGGTACGTAGAGGATAAACAATTATTCCTGATTCATTTCGATTAAATAATACAAGACAGGTGTATTCGTGATGGGAAGGTAAATTTAAAGCGGATCTTAAATGTGTGAGTTGCGAAGAAGTGAAATGTAAAGTAATGGTTATATTCTGTGATAGACTTCAAGGTTCAATGAGATTATATAATATTTGCTTCAGATGAGTAATATTCTATGGCCTTTATATTACTTATGTTGACTACGGATGGATAGACATACAGAGATATAGACACGTGTGCAGCTGGATGAATTATTGAAGAGACAGGTAAACCGATGGAGAGACGTAAATAGTTTATTGATGATAAATGCCTGTGGACAGATGTATCGTTTTCCATCGAAGCTGCATTCAAGCGTCTGACCAAATTCAAGAACGATAGATTGCCATATTACAAAATGCTATTCATGAATATTAATGGAAATCTGGAAGTTCCTTAAACCATATTTGAGTTAGGAACATGGCCAGGTTTGCAGTTTTGGTTGTTTCTGGGGGCATTTAGTTCCACAAGTCGTACCGTAATGGCATAAATTCCAATTTAGCGTCTCCTGTTACTGTGACTTCGAAAAGCGTAATTGAAAAGTGTGTTTTGAGTTTTTATTTCTGACATCCTTACGTTTAACGTTCTGTTCATTGGCTTTTGAAAATGACGAAATTCAATTTCTGTAGCCTTTGTGAGGCAACTTCGTAGGAAGATTTCTATCTACTGGGTTGTTGCGCTGTGTAGTCTGGTCGATGTTAACCAACGTTTCAGAGGTCATACTACCCCCGTCATCAGGGCGATGAGTATGAAGATTTCTGTCTTCTGGGTTGTTGCGCTGTGTAGTCTGGTCGATGTTAACCAACGTTTCAGAGGTCATACTGCCTCCATCATCAGGGCGATGAGTATGAAGATTTCCGTCTTCTGGGTTGTTGCGCTGTGTAG
>NW_019059722.1:35846-48099 GCF_000696155.1 Zootermopsis nevadensis | reverse complement strand
GTAAAGTTGCGTCATATTGTGATATAATAAATATATATTATTTAATCTTGTCCGTCTAATCACAATAAATTGTTATTAAATATTAAAATATTACAATAATTAACATTTAAAATATTTTAAATATTAGATTAGACGGACAAGATTAAATAATATGTAAGTATTTGTGCATTAACTTTTCTAGATCCGTGACTTGGGCCTACGAAAAATCTGTGGAATGTAAATAAATTCTGTTCTATTCTACAAGTTATTTGAATCAGGATAAGTTAATAAGTCAGTTCCACGCTTTAATCGTAATCATTCATTTATATATTGATTTAACGTATTTCTTAGTACATTGTGATGTGCCACCTCTTATTATTTTATCTATCATTAATATCATAATCTGTTAATATTTCTAATTGAATTTTAGTCTTTTTAACATTTCATCCAATGATAAACTTGGTGTTGTAAAACGCGTACCCAGATCTGATCCAAGGACTTCCATACATGTTTCTTTGTTCTATTAAACCTTTCAATAAAAGAATAGTTTTATCGGTATATTTTTAATAATGATTACAAGTTCTTCGAGGTCTTTATCGTAAATTGTTTTCCATTATCTGTCTGTAAATGTTTTGGTGTTCGTTCTGATAGAATGCTCTCGAATGCTTCAGTGAAAGTCCAAACAAGTTTTATCATCAACTGGGACAGCCCTTGGATACTTTGAAGCACACAAGTAAACAGTCAACATATATTTATAGTCTATATTGATCTTTCAGACTCCTTTCAGGTTGCCAGAATCAATTTCAACCAAATCGACTTTCCAGAGGTCATCCATACCTTAAGATACGACACGCCTTTTTGTGTCTTCGTGGTTTTTCCAACTGGTTTATGTAGTTCTTAAATAATTTCTTTTCTGATATTCAAGTCAATAAATTTTTTTGTTGGAAAGAACTCGACTTTGAACCACATTTAGTACACTTTGATACAAGATAGGGTTTACGCTTTTGTTGACTATGCTTTGCACTTTAAGCAATATTAATTTATTATGGGATAAATTTTCCTCTATGTACTGTACGTAAATGTCTCTCAGATTAAAACATTATCGCATTTTATGTTTTGAACTAAATGTGCTTATGTCAATGTTTACAGTAACTTAAGGAAAAATGAGTCAATGTTCCCTTATATAAACATCTGGAGAAATTACGACCGCTTCTTAATTTAAAAATTGGCGTTCTTGGTATTCTAAATTGATAACATCGTTCGGAACCAAAGGGCTCCCAACATATTTTAGTCTTTTACTTTTAAAATCAAATTGATAATTATTTAAAATTGTACAAATGAATAATCTAATAATGTTTTACCTCTTACAAGTTTATTATATAATTTATGGAATTGACCTTTGGTTAAAATATCTCTGGGACCGATTTCGTCAGTCACATTTACAAGTTGCCTCAAATACCTTCAAACTGTTTCGAGTTAAGAGCATGATATTTGTTTATTCCATGAGCAGTTCTGTCTATTAATCTATTATTAAATAACACACAAGTTCATATAACATTTATAAGAGCCTACAAAGCACCCATAATTTCTTTTGGAAGTATGGATTTATTTTTCAGCTCACGTTGAGACGTATTGTTTCCAAAAAAATTGATTCCCATGTAACATAAACAACCCATTCGAAACTATGGCCATCTGTGAATATCTCACGTAACTTCTTGTACATTTTGTGCCCTGTTAATGTTGTTTGTTCCTAGATGTCGAGAAACCATTTGTTTATGGGGATTTACTATAAAAATAATCGGTCATAAGCATAGTTTTTTATACTAAGCTACACAATGTGACCCCGTGTTCACTGACGTACGAATGTTAACAATACGACGCTTATATTTTGTTAGTTTCTTTGGTACCTCATCAGTTGTAAACAGTCCTCTGAAGTATTTTATCAAATATATGAAAATTACTCAAAAGTATTTTGTGGCTAAATCCTGCTTTGGCTTCCATAACTTGATTGTCTTTTGTTCAAGTTTCCTTTTTTCATTAAAAGAGAGGTACTCTATGACATTTTGATTAAGTTTGGAATAACAAAGAAACTCTTATAAACATCTGACTAAAAGTTGCATTTAAGAAAGTATATTTAAGTTTATATAATTTTATACACCTGAAGATGGTTCTTTTAGAACTGAAACATGTCGTGTAAAAATTGATGATCTAATGTAAATCGAACATTTCGATAGACATCATCATTTAATATATTTTAAATATTTAAATGTTAATTATGGTAATATTTTAATATTTAATAGGAATTTTATTGTGATTAGACTGATAAGATTTAAACAAATATATATTTATCACAATATGACGCAACTTTATAATCTAAAGAAACTTGTTAGGTTAGTTAAGATGTATATGGACGGGGTATCTACTAGAGTTCATGTAGGTAACCTTCTGTCATATCCCTTCCCAGTGCACAATGACCTAACACAGGGGGATGCTTTAGCCCCAACGCTATTTAATTTTGCTGTAGAACATGTCAGAGGGAATCAGGAAGGGCTTGACTTGACTTGACTTAACCGAAAAATCTGTCGTGACTTCCAGGTTATCGCATTTAATATTATCTGACCTAATTCTATTGTCATTCTGTGATGTCCATTTGCTATTATCGTGGTTTTTTCTGTTGCATTTAAATCTTCCTTCAGCACTAATATTCTCTCGACGCAAGGCAGATATTTGACTTTCATATTTAATATCGTTAGGTTTAACTTAAGACATAGTTTTATTTCGTCCTTTAATTAAGAGGAGTAATTACTGGAAACGTTTCAAGAAGTTTTGTATTGACGTCGTGACGTGGGTGAATTCTGTGAAAGGTTGTAACAACACAGAACACGGCAATCTTCAAAATTGCCTTCCTGACCAACCTCTTCGCGTGCAGTGTTTGGTTATGTAATTGACTTTGAAGCACCGAGGGGATCGCGGAAATACTGGTCTGCAAACCGGAAGCGAGAGAGCGGACAAATTACTGACGCAGACACAGATGAAGGGTAATATTTAAGTGGGTTTTTAAAATTATATGGGTTTTTAAAATTGTATTTCTATATTTTTCATATAAATGTTTTTTAAAAAAATATGTATATAAGTGGGTTTTTAAAATTTATATTTATGTATAAGTGGGTTTTTTAAAATTATATATTTATATATAAGGGGATTTAAAATTATATATTTAAGTGGAATAAGGGGTTTTAAAAATGATATATAAGTGGGTTTTTAAAATTATATATATATGAGTTTTTAAAATAATGTATTTATATATAAGGGGTTTTAAAAATGATATATAAGTGGGTTTTTAAAATTATATATTTATATATAAGGGGTTATTAAAATTATATATAAGTGGGTTTTTAAAATTATATATATATATGAGTTTTTAAAATTATGTATTTATATATAAGTGGGTTTTTAAAAGTATGTGTGTGTATGTATATATATATATAGAGAGAGAGAGAGAGAGAGAGAGGAGGGGGAGTAATGGCTGGCTGTTGTGAACTTGCCCTTTAACCTACGTGTTCTGTAAGAAGTGTGTTATTTCTTCACTAGAGCTTTCTGAACGAGGACCGTTCTTCATTAAATTGTCATTGGACACACCCATCTTTAAAGCTGTTTTGAGCACACGAATGTCGTTTGGGGCGATGTTCTTTAAAAAGAGTTTTCGACTCTCTTTTAACCATCTTCCATCGCGACGGTCTCTAGTTAGAACTTCCGCTTGATAGATGATTACTGACGTTTCAAGGACTTCGCTGCCTCCGTCATCAGGGTGACGAAGTCTGCAGCTGTTGCATAACTAATAACGAAATAATATCTCAGAAGACCGCCAGCTTCATACCCGCCGTCGTCAGAACCTGAGCTGAGCTTTCTAGCAGAACACAAAATGCAAATTTGGTGTCGGTTCTGCGCGGAACTCACGTCACACCAACTGTCTCTGGGTTGGCCGTTCTCACTTCGCGAGTTCGCGTGTCGTTCGTCGCCTCAAATTCCGGAAATTGTTGCAAGAAAGTTCTTACACATAAACGGAATTTCTTGTGAGGTTACTCTACAACTTCTCTTTCATAACCTTCGTCCTCTTCTGTACATATTAAGGAAAAAGACGTCGTTCATAAATATGATGACACTTATTAATTATAATTTGAGGCGTTCACCGCGGCGAGTCCGAAGATGGCTGTCTTCTGGGTTGTAGTACCTTGTAGTCTGTTAGAAATTTCCCGACTTCCTGCTGCCTCCATCGTCAGGGCAAACGGAGCCACTAGCCACCGCCACTTTATGCGGTAAAGTTTTATAACTTACTACGCTGATGTTGAGTTCGTAATATGATTTTTAAGTATTTCAGTATTTGTTTAATTTTAGTAGCGTGAATATGATAATACATATTTGAGTTCTGGTTTTACGCTAGCCTGGATTTATTTGAAGTTATAATTTGATTCAGTAGTACATGGGAGACAGGTCTGACGACAGGTCCATATGAACAGGATCCTTCCATCCTTTCCTCGGACTGGGACCTGTTCATATACGTTCTTGGCAGATGATCCAGAAGTGGTTTGCCATTGCCTTCTTCTGTGTGTGAATGGAGTAATTGTTGGGATGCCACGGAGGAAAACTCCGTGTTGCCTAGACCACGGCCTTGCCCAACACAAGTTATAAATTCGGGCACCACCGGGAATCGAACCCGAGACCCCAGGATTACAAGGCCAGCGTTCTAACCGCTAGACCACCGTGGCGGTATATGGGAAACACATTAAAATAATTAAGCCATTAGACAGTGGATCCCTGTATTATAATTATAAATCTTATTTTTCCATGGTACTTCTGTTTGTGACTCAAATTATATGTTTACATTTGTGGATGTCGGATCGTACGGTAAAGCATCGGACTCAACTATTTATAAAGAAAGTGAACTATTTACGAAAATAGAAACAAAATCACTAAATATCCCTCCGCCACAGGAAATTACCGTTATGGGTACCTCTCGACCGGTAAACTATTCGTTTATTGGCGATGAAGCATTTGGTGGTCTCTCTGAACGCGTATATATGTACGTATACAACGTATTTATAATAAATATGTGTATCAAAATACAAAAATCAACAAGGGGAAGTTAGTAGCTGCGTCTGCGCGGGATAAACGGTGACCGGACGCAGCGAGACACGGCCACTAACCGCAGCGTGTGGACCGGTCGGGCGACTACCGCAGCGTGTGGCCCGGTCGACGAACGTCGTGTCTGCGCTGAGTCTATTAAAACTGCATACAAAATACAGATCGCAGCTTGTGGCAGTCACCGGTAGAGGTGGCTAGTGGCTCCGTTTGCGTCCGGCCTAAATAGCTTTTAAGAATTCAGTCCGCACCGCAAAGTAAACACTGAGCTTCACCATTACAAACATAAACTGGCCAATGTAGGGACACGAACAGGATTTGTAACCATGGATATTTCTGCTCATTTGCGAATCAGATTGTTTCGGCTGATTTGTAGTCATTAAATGTTCGTTAAACTGAGACCTCCGCGTGCGCGCGCACGCACTCACACGACCTTCGCTTGTTCTCCTACGTAGGCCTAGGACACGGCAGGTGGTGCTGATGTACGGGACGGTCTATTGTTTCTCTCCTGTGGGCCCTGACACAGTACGTGAATGTGTCAACAAGCCACGTAACACGGTCCGCGTGTTGCCCAAGCACGCATAAATTGAAAAACCTGTCATTTGTTATTTCAATTTAGTTTTTAGGTTTTACTACTGTTCACTGCTAACTCTGATCCTGGTTCGGGGCCATGAGCTGTATTTGGGACGTTTCGGAGATCCTTACTGTGTGTGTATAAACCAGGGACTCATTTTTGGAGTTCCAAAAGGACTCTGTCCTCCGCTCTGAAGCATCGCGGACCGTACACAGCTTTTATTAACAACATTATCTTTCTGATCAAAATTGTGTACGTATATATCACCTCATTGGCTTCATCATTCGAAATAATTTACATTTTTATCATCTGCATAGTCTGCGTCACTGAAAAGGCGTCATTAAATAAACTATAAATAATTAAACTACACCACCAATTCAGGGAAAGTATTACAGAACGCTAGATTATCGACTGTGCTGTAATAATCACAACTAGATTACTCAACTCACCGTCAGATGTCGAGCGTGTTAAGTCTCCCATTCAACACAAGCGAGTACAGCTGTCTTGTGGGTTGCATCTCCGAGCAGTTGGGTAGAAGTTTACGGACGTTTTAGGGGCTGTTACTGTTTCAATTCCCCTAATGATGGAGGCAGTAAATACCTCTGAAACGTCGGCAAAATTCCACCAGATAATACGGAGCAACAACACAGAAGACAGCCATCTTAAAGAATCTCACTTTATTTATAGACGTAACCGGCTTTCCTACAATTTACACACTCCGGGCGTCTGAGTAAACCCATGATAAAAGTAAATGTAAAGCAGCCCGATACACGCCATGCACGCGCTTGAGGGGAGAGACGGTATAGCTCCTGATAACTCGGCAACTCGGGAGGCTGTCAGAGGTCACCCAAGGGCAACCGGCCCCGCCGAGGCCGTCCCCAAAAGACGGCCAAGTCGGCACAACGAGTGGTTAGACTACTCGGCTACACTGATTGATGTTTTCCGTGCTTTTCCTCAGTTGTAAGGCGAATTGCCAGGGTATAATTCAATAGGGGCACGGCCCGCCACCCCCGATCACGGAGGACCTCAGCTGAAGTGCCCCACCCGCTCTGGGTTCAAACCCCAGAGAACCAACCAAATTCTTTTGGACAAGTTTTAGTTACAAGGCTCTGTTTACCAATTCCAGCAATGCGTTTCGTACGCAGGAACGGCGTTGCCTAGCAACGGACGATGTCTTGCGCCTGCGCAGGACTCCGCCCTTAGTTAGCTTTCTGATTGGTTGGCTTCAGAGGCTTGAAGACATCGTTTTCTTGCTGGCAATAATTTCTGTAATGGCAACTTTTCTCCAGGATGTCAAGAGACGAATGATGTGTAATTTCCCGTGTAATTCCGTGAGAATATTTCGCTGTGATTTCACCGCAGACCTTGAACCAGAACTTCTGCTCGTTTATACTTCGTGAGTGAACTACACATGGGCTAGGCCAGGGTGGTCCAACTTTTTTCCTGTCTCGGGCCAGAATTGGGCCCTAGGGCCAAGAAACCCCTACAGTCACTAATACTTGTTCAGAAATGACAAATTACCTTTTCGTATGCTGAAATATAAATTTTATTTAAATGTGCAGGAACTATATTATGTATTTGAGTCAAAGGACATGGTTTGAGTTTTGACAAAATCAATTATTAATTATCAATACTTCGTTGTCTCAGGGAGAGCCAGGAACTTGTGTAGTTTTCTTTGTTACTCTCTCCTAACGGATACCTGGCTGTAACTGAGACACTTACCTCAGAAGGAACATCATTCTAAAAAAATTAAAACCATCTTAGATTTAATTCGAAATATCAGTGGACACGTGTTCTTAACTGCTTTGCGTTTAAAAATAACACACCCAGTAATTACTATTTGGGAACCTGGGTCGGCCCTGCGAAGTAATCGTAGTAATTAGGAAGCAGCTCGCTCTAATTGGGTTTGATATCCCGCGTTTTTCTTGCAGAGACTTGTGTCGTTTTTACTCTACCATTCACAGCGTTCCACGCAGTTGTGTAGCTTCAGAACTTTCACGATAAATCGTTAATTTCCCGTGGATTTTATAGGCCTCGGTGGATTAGTGGTTCGCGGGTTCGATCAATGGATTTTTAAGGGTGATTAGAATCCGTAGGACAACTTCCTTCGGGAGGGATGTAAGTATGATCCCATTTCGTAGATTTACGGCACGTAAAAGAACCTTACGAGCATGAATGAGATTGTTTAAGCAAAATTCAGCGGCCATTTCTCATCCAAGTCTCTCGTGATTCATTGCTAGATGGCTCTGGCAGTCAAATCAGAGTAGAAATTGTGGTGGTCACTCACTACTCATAAATGCACGCTTCAAAGACTAGGAAAACATCCGAACGGAGGCGGCCAAGACTCATTACTCGGTTAAGCTACTAATAGAATAGATAAATGTATGTATCAAGAAGAGATTAAGAGAATACACATTGATAAATTTTTGAGAACATAACCTGTACCTGTCGGTTAGAAATTCAATTTTTTTTTGGGGGGGGGCAGACACGGACGAAAAATGAACACTATAAAGTGGATGATTTTGTTGTGATGAGTCCCATTGCACTGATAATGGAGGCAGCAGGCTCCTCAGAAACGTCGATAAACGTCTGTCAGGTTATGAGGTGAAATATCCCAGAAGACAACGCGAAAGCTTGTAAGATAAAAGAATGAATTATGAAGGTTTGCGATTTAGTACAACTTGGAAATATTTAAGACACGCTAATGGTTTCAGGTGTTATATTTCATTTCTGTAACTGGTAATCCGGTGCTTTCTCCGGGCAAATATTGTAAGATGATAATAAATGAAGTAATTTTGACGATGATAAGTACTTGGGATGTTTCTCGACATGACAGAGTCGACACCAAAGGCTACTTGAACCTTCGTAGAAGTTGTAAGGAACAAATAAACTCGACAACTTTCAGGATGTGCGATGGAACCGCTCGCAGGCATCGGCCAATTCAAGCGATTTGTTTCGCACGCCGAGTTACACTTCTAGAAAGCGCAGGACCGTGGCCATTGTTGCTGTAACTTCCCGCTTGGGAGGAATTCGGCGCTAGAATCGCTGGCTCGTGAAGGCGGGAGACGTGAGGCATTTGTTTGCTTATTGTTAAGTCATAATGATACCGTAACAACACTGTCATAGTGTGGAGCATTAGTCAAAATGAAGACATAAGAATAAACACAAATGCAAATAAAAATATTAGATTTTATCATTCCTAAAAACCGAACAAGTTTAATCCATGATTTTAAAAGTGTGGTCCACGGACCCCACATGTCCGCGTGAGATTCTTTTGTGTATGGCAACGTAATGTTGAAATAAGCCTACCAAAATAGTGAAACTGCTTATTTAGTGTAAACAAATATTGTATAAATGCGAAAGGATTTTACGTCACCCATATTTATTATTATTTACCTCCGTTGCGTCGCGTATTAATCTGTTTATGCATTAGAAGGTGTCTAGTAGCTATAATGCGGTGGACATAGATCGCTTTATGCATGAAAATCCTTTACAGTCGCCTAAGAAACCGAGCAAATAGGAGAGACAAAAGATTTGATGTGGGTGATAAATTGGATTCCATTTGGAAGGAAGTGGTCGTGACCTATTTTGATACGTAATCCCAGGATTGCGTGGAGGGACTGAGGAAAAAATGGACACTTAGCGTAGAAGATTTTCGGGTCAAAGTTCGATCAGGGACACTCATAAAAAGAAGTAGGGGTTCAGACCAGTGCATCGCAGTGTTTTGGTTATTTCACGACGCTGTATCAACTACCGAGCTTTAGCGATGTTAAATGTCTTGATGCAGGAAGAATTGGCCATTCGCTAGTCGGGGAGTCGGTAAATCCAGTCGCTGTAGTAACCTGTCCTTCTTGAAGAATGTCGGAAAGAAAACATCTTTATTTTTAAAATATTTGTAGTAAAATCAAGCGATGCAGAACATTATTTAAACTGGTCTAAATGGGCTCCACGCCAATGCCCTCGGAAGTATAATGGCGATGTCACGGAACCTTCAACGCTTCCGTGGGTCCATTCCACCCGCACCCATAATGCATCGGGCCGCCCGACAATTGGTGTTGTTGAAGCGCGCAGTTGGAGTAGGGGCCAACAGAGTGCAGCAGGAGCTACGGCCGATGGCAGAGTGTGGCAGAGTGCTCGCTGGAGGTCAGTTGCTATTTGCACGTCGAGCGAGTGCCATGTTGCTGTTTGCCATCCTGTGGTCAACGCTCTACTGTACTGAAGGTAGGCTTTCGGTGTGTTCACTGACGATATTAGCCTTTCCCTGCATAATGTAAAACATACGTAGTAGTTTATTAATTAATGTTATGTACGCCGAGCGGAGTCAATTGTTTCTTGATTCGTAATTCTCTTTGCTTTGTGTAATCAAGGATCTTACACACATGTGTCGCTAGAATTTGTGTTGTGTTGTCTGCCACTCTTTTATTCTCATATTTCAAATGAGCGTTTAGGCAATGCTAGTTGCTTCATACCTTAATAAATGCACAGTCATTAACCGCCTGTCAACAATGGCTGAACGGTGTCACGCGTGACCGAACAATGACTGTTTTTTGTTGTTGTTGCGAATTTAAGATCGTCGCATACAAACGAGTCTAGTGGGAAGAGAGATTTACGAGACCATTGAGGAGTTGACGTAATATAGCAGCAGGCAACATTTCCTGACTCCGAAGAGGTTAATGATTTCAAAATCTGCGTCATTCAACTGATATCGTTAAATAAATAACGGTCACCTCAAGTGTTATGAATTATCTGATTGGACGGGAAATGTAGCTTAATAATTTCGTGGTCCTACTGAGTGGCCCATATTGTTGAATTATAATGTATCATTGTCGTTGTAGTAACGGGTGTTACACCAAACTACTGCCTCGTGTTTTGAAGGAAGTGAAACCTGTTTAATCTACGAAACTTGGTCTTTGTTTACTAACAAATCTGTCGTTTAGTAATATTCGAGAATCGCAAAGAAATCGTGGAAAGTTTTATAAGTTTATTTGCAACGTCGATGGATGTTTGAGGAATGTCCTTGTACCGTCTTCGTTTTCTGACGTCACGCAGAAAGATGTATGCTTCATAATATACTTGTATTTTAATAATATGCCAAACAACGTTGGAGTTTACAAATTTATTCTTCATATTGAGTGCTTTGGTAGTGACGGAAATTAATTGTGTAGAAGAGGGGAGACATTTGGTGGTTTAAAATTACATAGTTTAACATTTCGAAGAAATTAGTTTAAAATGTGGGAGGGGGGGCGAAGTCATTTACGTAAAAAAAACACATCTTATGGATTGCAGAGTGATAATTTTGGATTTTATTGTTACGGAAATGACCCACTACGATGTAATAGTCCTTTGAAAACTTCTGACATGTAATTAATATGAATTTTTATAAAAAAAATTTCCGGCGCTGCGAAACCTGTATGGACAAGCGAGCCGCCATTTTGAAGCTCGATCTTTTGCAGAATTCTTCTGCACCGATTTCGTAAATGGCAGAAATTTAAACGCTTTGCTTACGATAACTGATCGAATGGTATCATGTCGTAACACAAGCCACTGGATTTATCCGGAAACTTGGTTTTGAACATTCAGGCCCAAAGTATTCGGAACTGGACCCAAAGACTTCTGGGTTGTACTTCTGTGTGTAGTCTGGTTAAAGTTTACCGACGTTTCAGAGGTACTTGCTGTCTCCATCATCAGGCTGCACTGATGATGGAGACAGCAGACGTCGCCTCTCTGCCCTCAACCTGAACAGTTACCCTGACGACTCCATAGTCACGGAAGCAGATTTTGAAAATTATAGGATATTTTGTTTAGCAACAAAAATTCGAAGCAAAATGCGTCCATAAATAGTGAAACACTACTTATCAAGAGATCCGGTGAAGGAATTGAAGGGCACTGAGTTATTTTTATCACAGCAGAAACATTATCACTCTCCAGGTCGTAAACTTGCGTTATTTCTGCATTGTGTCACTACCGTGGTTGATTTTCTGTTTTCAAGGTCACGTTACTTTAATGTTCATCAGCCCCGTCTAGTCTCGAGTAAAGGCGGCGATCTTGATATTTTGACCTATTTGTATGAGGGTGTGTGAACTCGTATGAGCTGGCTGTTGTGAACACTAACAAATCTGCAATTCTTATAAAATGCAAAGTAACTGTTGACCAATTGAGCCACCATCAGATTCTACTTCATGTTGCTGTGCAATCAAAAATTTGAGCAAATCACGTGTTTTTTTTTTTGCAAATTTAAATCAAATTCTTAATACCAGATATCATCAGAATATAATCATCTACGAGGTGCGATCGGAAAGTTTCAAGACTGCGCCTATAAAAACCCGTGCACTTATCTCAGGTATTAAATTCATCCATCACCCTCGAAGTAGTTCCCCTGGGAGTGAACACAACGATCCCAGCGCCGCTGCCAAGCCTGGAAGCATCCCTGGAAATCTTTCTTTGTCAGCCTGTCAAGCACCATCTGCGATTCTGCCTGAATCTCTTCTATCGTCTCAAATCTCCATCCCTTTAGCTGAATTTTCATCTTTGGGAAGAGGAAGAAGTCACACAGAGCTAAAT
>NW_019059722.1:6106-26398 GCF_000696155.1 Zootermopsis nevadensis | reverse complement strand
ATTATATCTGGGGGTACGCGAACAAAAAATGTTGAATACCACTGGTCTAAAGAACACTTCATAGTTTGTACAGCACGTCCAAAAGTATTGTGTGATAAAGTATTTCGACTCCTGATTTCTGAAGCGAGAGACAAAATTAAACTCTTGCTATTGTTAGGATAATTAAAAAACCTATTAATGATTCGGCGTGCGTGTAGACCTCAGTCGGTTGTGTCGCGCGACACGCACGGTTTAATACTGATCAGATTGTTTGTTCGGATGGAAACGTTTTACCGCAGGTGAAAGTTCCTCTCCATTTACAGAGGACTCTGCACCCTGCAGGAACACGAAAAACGGCAATCCGAGACTCGATCCACAATCCTTCTGCTCCGTACTCATAATTGACAGCCGTTCACTCTGTCTTCTAACCGCTGAACGGCGGACGACGGCTACCAGGGTCTCTTCTTCACGTGGCATCCGTGGTACAACTTCACGGAAGATACGTGCACGCATTCGCTGCCTCTGATTGGTCAGTTTGTCCGCGGTGAAGGAGCTGGATGTGGGCCGCCATAACCGCAGATTATAGCCCGAAGTGCAAGGAACTTCGGAGTCTTAAGGACACAGTTAATACATTACGGAGGTTTTGTGTAGCCTGTTGAACTCTGAAGACGATTTGAGAACAGTTGATTGGAAAAGATGGAGGAGGGAACGGAAGTGAGGTTTTTCATGATAATGTCTCGAAAGGGCTGAAGAAACCGCAAGTAATCTGAGTACCCCGTGCCTCAGACGAGATATGAACCGGCCACCTTCGGAATGAAAATCAGCTTGCAGATGCAGGCCTGGCCTTCCAAGTTTGGCGACAGGGACAGAGGAATGCCTTGACTGTCCCTAGTTCCACTATATCACGAGTCAGCCGGACGCTAGTTTCAGTATATCACGAATAATCCAGGCCTTAGTTCCAATAATTAACGAGTTAGCCGGTCCCTAGCTCCATTATATCACGAGTAAGGCGGTCCCTAGTTCCGGTATATCACGAGTTAGCCGGTCCCTAGCTCCATTATATCACGAGTTAGCCTGTCCCTAGTTCCAGTATATCACGAGTAAGGCGGTCCCTAGTTCCAGTATGTAACCAGACAGCAGGTCCCTAGTTCAACTATATCACGAGTTACCCGGTCCCTAGTTCCAGCACGAACACTGGTTCCACGAAGCCGACTCCTCGCACGTTTTGTTGCCGTCAATAAATTAGGCGGGGGCTGAGGTCACTGCTTCTCGTCATGCATAGGAATTATTTGTCTTGTGCTTCTGAATACACGTCCTGTGTCCCACTTCAGCCGTTTTCCCAGAACGAATGACATCGACTGCAGAAAATGAGGACACGCGATTTCTACCGAACGAAGTCTCTGACGTTCCTGCTGCTTGTCGCTGTGGCTGTTATAGGGATGACCGGCGCCTGGATTCGATCCCAGGACTCTGACTCTTAAGTACGATTATAATTTGATTTTTAATGCCTCCGTCCTTGGTTCCTGCACTCCGAATTGCGAACAGCCGACAAGGGGTGGTTCTGCGGGAGGACTAAAACTCCTTACTGTAAAAAGGATATGAATTTTCGAAATATTCCACGTTAAGGAAACAAGGACTGGTGGTGTTTAAGAAGACGACATAATGATGAGCTTCATAATTTATTAATTAATAATTATTTGGATGATCAAACGAATGATAATGAGATCGACGGAGCTTGACTTAGGCGTAGATGGTATGATAATATTAAAATGGATCTGGAAAAAAATAATGGGAGTGTTTGGATTGAATCGGATAGAGATCAGCTGAATATCCTTGTGCACGCGTAATGTAAATTTTTGGTTCCATAAAAGGCGGGGAATTCGTCGATTTGCTTCTCAATGTGGCCACTGCGCGCGCATGTTTTTTCGTGATAATCTGTTCTCGGCAGAATCGATTCGTATGTCGACAGTCGCCCTGGTCTGGCGTCACCGCCGACTGTGTGTTTACTCGCGTAAGAGAAAGCGATGGAACTGATACGGAGGTGTCAAGGGCGACTGTCAGCGTGTCTATTCGTAGGAAGCTCTGAGGCCTGGAAAGGTGCTGAAAAGTTAGTTACTGGCTCTCAGTCAAGCGTCCTTAGTGGTAACATTTTATGGGCAATTGCATGTAAAAATAATACATTACAGGAAAAATAATACTTCGGTTGTAATTTTTGGACAACCCTGCAACTGGCGAATTATCATAATCGCTGTTCTCCAGGCGCCTATAGCAGAATGGTTGCACGAAGAAGCAGGCTGTGTTCCATATTAACCGTGTTCGTCCGACTGACAATTTCAATATCGATTTATCTCGATAATACATAGATACATACCCACAGAATATCTCGATCATTTCCTTCGCATTATACTGACTCCTTTGTAGGCGACGAGGCGCATGCGTCGAGTTACCAGCGTCATATCGTCTGGACTGCTTTAGGTTATGTTAGGTTACGATGTGCTGCTTTGCGTTCGGTCAGATTAATTCGGATCCGTTCCGTTTACCTAAGTTTAGTTCAGTATTTCGGTTTAAATGAAGTCTGAAAGTTTGTGACAATGTGCTTTGTAGTCTGTAAAAGTTGTATTTTGGATTATGTCCATTGTGTATATTTCAATAAAATCACAACGACAAGAATACAGGTACTGCAAACCTTTAATTGTTTCTAAAATTTGTGTTTATCACAAAATGGTTCCTTTCATGTTTTTATTTGTCAGTGGATTCAACTTTCCGTTTTGATTGTGTTATTGTTACGTCCACCTTTTCGTAAAACCAATGGATGGATGTGTGTGAAACAGTTCTGCTGACGGAACAATGGAAAAATCAGTAGGTGTGGCGTAGTTGTTAAGGACACTGTCTAAAACGACGGGCGTGGGCTGTTGTTAACACAGTAATGAACCTTTTCGGTGCCATGAAAGGTGAGAAATTTCTTTTACCGGTTGAGCAACCGAGGTCTGTCTTCTGTAGAGTTAGTTCATATCAGATACGTCGTTAACTGCCAGTCTGATAATACTTCAATTGATCGCATTGTCGTAGACATGGAGTAATTTTAATCGCAGGTAAGGACGACACGTGTAAGAAGGGAACAATGATGATGAAAATTATATTTACTTTCTGATAGACAAGATCAGTGTGTGTGTTCGTCATTGTCTCTACAACATTTTGAAAGCCAGCTCCTTCAAACACACGTAAAACATTTGCATTGGGGTTTGTGTCACTTTTCAAGGCTTGGGAAGTTTTCTCATGCTACCTGCATGATTCGAAGGTTAACCCACATCGAAGCAGAGGAGATGTCATTAAGATGAGAGTTAATTTGATGCCCTGAGAAATTTCTGCACAAATTTCCCACATGCCTCATATATATATATGACCTTGTGGCATTCTGCTCGTATGAAATGTTCTGAATTACCCGGGCGGTGATTCTCATCTGGTCTTTGTCCTTGGAATTTTAAAGCATTTGCCACTCTCGACGACGTGGCTTTAACCCAAATATCTACGATGGTTAAAATCGTGCGATGTTATTGAATAACTAAGGTGAATTTTTCCTTTGTTTCTGGAAAATGTTTACTTCCCGCAGAGCTTATATTTCAATTTATTTTGCGTAAGGGCTGTCCAAATTATTTTATATGGCATATAAAAAGAAATACGGTCATAGTACCACGTGGTTATGAGTAGGGCTCGCCAGTTATTTATTTCTGTTCAAGCTCAGTCCACTTTATATCAGCTGCGTATTTACAAAAAACATTGTCGATATCACAAAATTACACTTTGTTCTCCAAATAATATTTGGCGCAGAAATTGACTGTCAGATTTGGTTGTGCATTTGTGCCTAATCTATTATAGGTTTCTTTTAATTGTCCTCGTTTGTACTAGTTACTTTTTCTGTTTCAAAGGTCTAACTAACTAACTAACTAACCAGATGGCTTACGGAACTCGAAGGTTCATCACCGAATTAACCAAAGCCCTCCACCGGACCCTGTCCTGGGCCAACAAAATCCAGTCTCCTTCAACTCCTATCTCCCATAGATCCCGCCTGAGATCATCCTCCCATCTACGTCTAGGTCTCTCCAGAGGTCTCTTCCCCTCAGGCTTCCCAAATAGTGGACCCAACCAACCAGATGGCTTACAGAACCCGAAGGTTCATCACCGAATTAACCAAAGCCCTCCACCGGACCCTGTCCTGGGCCAACAAAATCCAGTCTTCTTCAACTCCTATCTCCCATAGATCCCGCCTGAGATCATCCTCCCATCTACGTCTAGGTCTCTCCAGAGGTCTCTTCCCCTCAGGCTTCCCAAATAGTGGACCCAACCAACCAGATGGCTTACAGAACCCGAAGGTTCATCACCGAATTAACCAAAGCCCTCCACCGGACCCTGTCCTGGGCCAACAAAATCCAGTCTCCTTCAACTCCTATCTCCCATAGATCCCGCCTGAGATTATCCTCCCATCTACGTCTAGGTCTCCCCAGCGGTCTCTTCCCCTCAGGCTTCCCAAATAGTGGACCCAACCAACCAGATGGCTTACGGAACCCAAAGGTTCATCACCGAATTAACCAAAGCCCTCCACCGGACCCTGTCCTGGGGGAAGACAAAATATTTTGAACTGAGAAGTAGCGAGCATTTCCAGAATTTAATCTCCTCCCAACTTCCTCGTGAGTGTCATTTTGATTTGTTGTCAAATATTTGAACTTTGTCACGATTTAAATTGTCCTCTCACAGCCGTATATTTTTCTAGTAGAGAAGAATGTGTACAGATCAGCTGAAGATATGTTGACGGCCAGAAAGGTTTATGGTAGTTTACCGACGTTTCATTGCCCTGACGACGGAGGCAGCAGGGACCTCACGAACTTTGGTAAACTTCCACTACGACCCAGAAGTCAGCCATCTTCATTTTGTATTACAATACTTTGATGGTTGTTGGTATTTGTGGGCGGCTTTTAAATTAACAACGAGAAGACTGTCTTAAATGAAAATGGTTTATGAAGAAGGTTTTGAAGATTTAAAACTATTTTGCGTTTTCTTTATTTTTAGGACAAAAGCTCGGATTTGTTGAAATTCCACAAAATGTCAGTGCCACAGTTGGAGAGCCATTGCTACTGCAGTGCAAAGGAAACTCTACTCTGACGGATTGTCAGTGGTCGTGGCTGTCGCTCGAAGATGGACCGAACGCCACGGCGACGCCCGTGAAGGAATATCCGGCGTTCGGCGATGGAACGACGAACGACTGTAGCGTGAGGTTTACCAGTTTATTGGCTCAGCAACAAGGGTTTTGGATATGCGGAATTCGTGGCCAAGGACTCAGCACCTTCGTAAATTCACCCCCAGCGAAGTTGGTAGTTCACTATGGAGGTAAGTTTAACAAATTACGTAACTAAAGTCAGATTTCAGGTTCTCGTGGCGTCACGTACGTATTTTGCAGAGATTTCTGAATGTTCCAGAGTTTCATAACATTTTTTACATTACGGGATAGCTGAGTCAGTACAGTGACGACCGGGGTTCGATCCCCGGCGGGGACAGGATTTTTTTCCTCTAGCCTCTGCGTCCAGACCGGCTCCGGGGCCCACCGAGTCTCCTTTCCAATGGGGTACCGGGGTCCTTTCCCAGGGGTGATGCTGACCACTCACCCCATCTAGTGCCGAGGTGAAGAACTAGTAGGAGCTAGACCGCCTCTCCCCCCAAGCGACTAAATGGCGTGTAGCAGGGCTGCTTTACCGGATTTCTTGTCTGGTTTGATGAATCATAGTCCACGCCCCTTTGACGTGGTAACTGACAGTTTCGCGTTTTTATTTATTAATCCTGTGTCCGACTCTGAATCTTGTAACTCGTCCATCCAATAATACTAAATCGTGATCTGATTTGATCGATAAATTTTCTTCTGTGTGTAATTGGAAGATCTATTTGTAGCTTATCATTTCTTTAGGTGAATACTTTGTTTTGTATTATGTGAAATTTACATAATAGTTCGAATTGTACTTTATAATATGTATTGTTATTATTTTTATCATTATTATTATTGAGATGTAAATGAAGAGAATAAAGAGGAAAACAGTTTGAGCAGGTTAACTAGATGGAATATATATAAAGGTAAATGCGTATCTGTTAAAATTTCTGTTGTAAAGTGCCTCATCCTGGAAGCATTTTCAGTTTTTATTCAGGTGCTGTGATGTGCACATTGCTTAACTGAAATTGTTTATTTTCTCAGTCGAGTTTTCTGAGGTGATAAAGGATTCTGTCCTGGAAGCTGGTCAGGAGTTGCTGTTGACTTGCAAATCTGCACGTCCAGTGAAGGAATGTCAGTGGAAATGGAGGACCCTCGCATCGGACGATGAGACGGGGCTTACGGTCAAGACGTTCCGAGCATTTGGGAATGAGAGTCGGGACTGCAGCATCCGCCTAAGCAACGTCTTGATGGAGCAAGAAGGATTCTGGACTTGCGGTGCTCGTAATTCCGAATTAAACTTTACGACAGCACGACCGATGAAACTCTCTGTCCATCACCCACAGGAAGGTGAGTTGAAAGATAAAATGTATTTTTGCTTTTAAGATACAGGTGATTTTTAATCTTCTCCTTCTCCTCCTCCTCCTCCTTCTCATTCTCCTTCTTCTCAGTCTCCTCCTTCTTCTCCTTCTTCTCCTCATTCTACTTCTCCTCCTCCTTCTCCTCCTTCTCATTCTTCTTCTCCTTCTCCTTCTCCTTCTCCTTCTTCTTCTCCTTCTCCTTCTTCCATGTCCTTCTCCTCCTTCTCCTTCTCCTTCTTATCCTTCTCCTCCTCATTCTCATTGTCCTCCTCCTCCTCCTTCTCATTCTCCTTCTTCTCCTCCTCCTCCTCCTTCTTATCCTTCTCCTCCTTCTCCTTCTCCTTCTTATCCTTCTCCTCCTCATTCTCATTGTCCTCCTCCTCCTCCTTCTCATTCTCCTCCTTCTCCTTCGTCTTATCCTCCTCCTTCTCATTCTCCTTCTTCTCAGTCTCCTCCTTCTTCTCCTTCTTGTCCTCATTCTTCTTCTCCTTCTTCTTCTCCTTCTTCTTCTCCTCCTTCTTCTTCTCCTCCTCCTTCTCCTCCTCCTCCTCCTTCTTATCCCTCTCCTCCTTCTCCTCCTCCTTCTCCTCCTCCTTCTCCTCCTCCTCCTTCTTATCCTTCTCCTCCTTCTCCTCCTTCTCCTTCTCCTTCTTATCCTTCTCCTCCTTCTCCTCCTTCTCCTTCTCCTTCTTATCCTTCTCCTCCTTCTCCTCCTTCTCCTTCTCCTTCTTATCCTTCTCCTCCTCATTCTCATTGTCCTCCTCCTCCTCCTTCTCCTCCTCCTTCTTCTTCTCCTTCTCCTTCTTCCATGGCCTCCTCAATTCTCCTCTTCCATTCGGACCTCTGTTAGGTCGGTCTGTCCGAGGCTTTGATTGAGGTTTCGAAACATCTTTTTTTTTGCAGTGTAAGGTTGTTAGCCTTGCGACCAACCCCCAACCTGGAGGACCAGGGTACCTCTCCCCCTCGACCAATCTACGCTACCGCCAGCATAGCTCTTGGATTTTGAATTATAGCAAATAAAATTAGTCCTTAGTGAAGTATGCGCTTGCCTTAGTACACGTCGAGCAGTTGGTGTGGTCTACAGGCCTGGAGTCAGCAAATGTTTTGAAAATTTGTGCATATTTGGTGACATTAGCCCATTTTTGAACATGTTAATGAAATTGGAGGAAGAAATTCAATGCCTTCCAGGATCTGGTTGTGCGTTTGCTAGAAAGGGAGACGACGCAGCGACTGAAGAATGCAGGCAATTGAATCTTTAATCATTTTCAACTGACACCTCCCACCACATCAGTAGGGGTTGAAGGCGGAATAATTTGGTGTTCGCCCTTTCTCGATCTTCAGCGGCCGGTCACAGAACATGAAGGAAGCCACAGACAGATTCTTGGGATGCGTGTCAAAATGTAGACCTTCAACTAATCCAAAAAGCAATTGGTAATTCACAAACCGCGTAACACACATTCTCGCAGACACGCTTAGGAGTGAATTAAACTCGCTCTAACCAAAGAACTGGTTCTAAAGGTATCTCAGTCCTTCCATATATAAATTTATTGACTTTTTCACTGTTTCAGCAGTTGAATTTTCAGAGTTGGCACATGACATCCAAGTGAGCGTCGGAAAGCCGCTCGTACTTAACTGCAGAACGTTGAAACCTGTAGAGGAATGCCAGTGGACTTGGAAATCGACGTCTGCGACCAACAAGGCGACGGAAGTAGTGATGAAGCAGTTCCCCTCGTTCGGAAATGACAGTCGAGACTGCAGTATCCGTTTCGACAGTGTGGTGAGTGAACAGGAGGGAGTCTGGACGTGCGCCGCTCGCTTTGAGTGGCAAAATTATTTCACGTCTGCACATCCTGTGCAACTCTCCATCTTTACAGGTAATCTTTTGTAAATGTCAGAGCTAAGGTTAAGGTGTCTTGAATTAAGATTTAAGCCAAGATGGGTTAGAGGTGGTCCCAGGACTTCCGAAATACAGGATCGCTAACTGCGTTCCTGCAGGATTCAGTAATGAAACTAGAAGCGGAGATATTTTCTATGAAATAGAGAGGCTTTTTTCTAAAAGAAAGTACAGTTTTAAGAGAAGAAGTTGCTGATGAGATTTGGTTTATTGAATTGTGAATTTTTGTTCAAGAATTTTTAATCTGTGATCCGCTCTGGGGGCATTTTTAGGGAAGGGCATGGCTGAATATTTGTGCGCCATCATTTGTCCATATTTAATTTTGTTCTTTTATACATCTCTGTGCATTGAAATCAGTAGTAATCCGTCGTGCCTTTTCTAACAGCGTCCAACAAATTCTCAGCAAATCAAGCAGAAATATGTGAATAAAAGAGTTTCTCAAAAGTGCCATCGTGCGATTGGCTGATGTTCGTAAACACAAGTTTTGTAGTTGTTGAGGGCATGAAGGAAACTGCCGACGTAAGAGATAAGAAATGGGGATGGAGAATGAGGAGCTTTTCTGTGTTGTTAGGAAGAATGAAGAAGGTTGGAACATGTAGCGTGCTTAAAGAGGCAAGAAAGCATAACACTGAGGCAGGCGCGCTGTATCGGAGGATAATATTTGAGTAGGTCGTAGTTCATGAAGTCATAAGCCAGAACTTACCAAGGACAAGGTGTATTGATGATCTATCGTGGTGATGATGAGCATTTGCATCCATGGCGACAAATGATTTATTGTTAATCTATGTTATATTAAATACTGAATAATACTTTACTATGCGGTTACATAATTTAATATTATTATTCTATATTTAGGTGATTTTTTTTTTCTTCCAAAAACCTTAGATTTCAGAAATGATTAATCTTTACTTATGTTTTTTTCAAGATTTCAAGATTGTAACTGGATTTTCTTTCAAGTTATATTGGAAATTTAAATTCCTGTACTGTAGAAGGCTGTTGATCAAATTTTAATGTTATAGTGATATGTTAGTGAGTGCGTGAGATGTGTTGCGTAGTCAGTAAGGCCTAACTTAACCGTGCGCCAAAATAATTATGCCACCGTCTACTCTAGATCAGTCGTCAAAGCTAGTTTAACATGTCAGCGTTTCGCTTAACGAAGATAGGTCAGCACGGTGCTACAGTCAGTAGACTTTAATTTTACGAAGAGTGCCGAGTACTTAAATTCATGTAAATTTGATACTGGTTCTGGGTAGGAGTGGAATTTGTGCAGCTGTCCCAGGACATTCAGATTGCTATTGGAGAGCCGGTGTTGCTGCGCTGTGTAACGAACATGGCGGTGGAGCTGTGCCAGTGGTCGTGGCAGCCGCTCAACGGCACCAATGAGACTGCTGTCGTGGTTAAACAGTTCCCAGCGTTTGGTGAGGATGGACGAGATTGCAGCGTGAGGTTCAAGAGTGTCCTGGAAGAACAGGGAGGCATCTGGAGCTGTGCTGTACGCTTGTACGCGCACTCCCCTTTCACTGCGGCCACGCCTCCGGCTACACTTACGTTGCTTCCTGCAGGTTAGTCGCTATGAAAACAAAGTTTAGAATTCAACAATAATTTGAAATTTGAAAGAGTTTTACTGAGGTGGATGTCTTCAAAACTTACTAAGATTTTACTGAAATTATATTTAAGGTGTCTTTACCATCTGTGCAGTAATATAAATTAAAATCCAGAAATAGTTATAAACATTTGTGATTGAATGTAAAAATTAAAATAAATGTTTTTGGTTTAAGTGCTCATTTAAGACATTCATGAAAATGTAATTTTAAGGAAACTCATTTTCTGATCCGAATTTGAACCTTCTGATGTTTGGATCTAGTAACAAGACTTCGGTTTTTGGTAAAGATGAACTTTCAGGTTCTAAAATCAGTTGATTGCTGTTTGGTTTTAAATTTTAAAGAAATCTGTACTTAGAGAATGTGGTTTTTGTGCATGCTGAGGCCAAAAGGTCATATTTTATAACCAAATTTTATAACAAAAGTACATTTGAAAATGAGAACTGTTGTGCTTTAAATTGCAGTGCGCGTGAAATTGTTAGAGCTGCCAGAAGACGTGAGAGTGGCAGTCGGAGACTCGGCTTTGCTGCGTTGTGTTGCGACAACATCCGTGAATGACTGTCAGTGGACATGGCGGCCCTTATCCGAGCCCAACAAGACAGAGGTGGTAGTGAAACAGTTTCCCGCTTTCGGCAATTACAGTCGAGACTGCAGCGTACGCTTCCGTAATGTGCTGAAGGAGCAAGAAGGTCTTTGGGGATGCACTGTAATAGGTCCACCGAATTATACCCTACTGGCAGCACCTCCTGCAAAGCTCATCGTGTTCGAACCAGGTAAACATTTCTGAAATAATCTTTTTTTGTGTTGATTTTTCAGAAAACAACCTTTTTAACTGTTTATGTGGAACTTCGCTTAATTGGGCTAGAGTGTTTGAGTCCCGATGTGTCCCAGTTAACCAGAATCCGATGTATTTATGAAGGATTTCTGTAGCGTACATCCTTAGAAGGGAAAGGTCTGGGTAGGAGATCAGTGTTAAATGTAATGAGGAAGTGAATTTCAGTGATGTGATTTCAATTGAACTGGCTCGGGTAAAGATACTCCTTTTCTTTGAAGTGGTGGACTCTTGGGTTTAAATCTTAGATGTAGATAGCATTTTGTTTCAGTTTCTGAACCTATTTTTTGGGGGGTATTAAGAATGTGAAAGATTTGACTTTCCTGTGCGAGAACATTGTTTCCTCAAAATCAGTTTGTAATGAGCTGCCATTACTGCATATCATTGAAAATTGTTAGAATTCTTCATAAAAAAATAAAACAGCATTTCTCCATTTATGTTTGAAATTTTAAAACTACATTTTTACTATATTAATTTATTTACAATAATTTAGCGTACTGGTAGAATCTGAGAGTTGTATTACTTAACATTATTCAATTAGTATCACACATTAATAGATCACATTTGTTGGTTGGGTTATACTATTTATTTGTCTATTGAGAATGGGTCATGTTTAAACATCAATTTAGGTTCGTGTTGCTGGTTTCATGTACATAATTTTAAGCAGTCAGTATTATCTGTCAGCATGAAATATACACTGTGTGACAGACTGTGATACTGGGAACGACCAGTCCTTCAAGTGCCTGAGCACTGCGGGTCCCAACTTTTCGTTGGCTCGATCTATAGACATTTCGGTAGGACTCCTTGGACGAGGGATCGGCCCGTCGCGAGGCCTCTACCTGTACACAGGACAACATCCATGGCCTGAGTGGGATTCGAACCCACGGTCCCAGCGGCACAAGGCCCACGCCTCAGACCGCGCGGCCGCTGCGGACCCCGTGTGGCAGACATGTTATAAAAATAATAAATTCTTCTCAGAGGCCACCAGCCATGTCAAGTGGTTGAAAGGTAAAAAAACTGTTTAAGAACCATCTTCGTCCTCGTCCCCAGGGTTCTGAAGCGAACGCTGGTTTTTTCACCTTTCGGTCACCTGACGTGGCTGGTGGCCTGGCAAGGATTTGTCATACTTTGTTGCCATGAAAACACCAGATCACACGTGTTATACATATTTGTGTGTAGTAATTAACTCAGTGGAGGAATGGAGTCCCACTTCTGTGGAACCTGAAGGTTCAAAATTATACGCACAAGAGCCCAACCCTGAAACTTGTCCCAAACCAGCTGAACCAAATGCATGCTCTATGTCTTGTTTCTGTGAGATCTATTTTAATATTATCCTTCCATCTACACCTGGGTCAGTACGTAATAGTAATAATGTCAACATATTCTTTTACTCACTTTTTTGTTAATTTCTGTAACTGAATATTGAGTTCTGTATTGCAGAGATTATAGATCTGTGAATTT
The DNA here is from genome assembly GCF_000696155.1 of Zootermopsis nevadensis. The sequence goes on along the minus strand of NW_019059722.1, from coordinate 14,079 downwards.
GTTACTAAAGTATGCGGCTAGAACTGTGACGCAGTAATTAGCAGTATTTTGGATGAGACCGTTCAGTCTTCTAAAATTCTTTGTTGTATTTCAGTGCCGATTAATTTTATACAACTGTCTCAAGACATCCAGATGCCTCCAGGGGGGCCACTAACAATTCGCTGCACGACAGATTCAGAAGTTGAGGAGTGCAAATGGACATGGCAGTCACTGGATGAATCAAATTCCACTGAGATTGTGTTAAGACAGTTCCTGGCACCAAGAAACAACAGCCGAGACTGTAGTTTGCACTTCGACGCGGTGCTGACCGAGCACGAGGGCAACTGGACCTGTGCCGCCAGAAATCCGGCGGAGACGCACTTCACGTCTGCTCCTCCCGCTCGTCTCACCTTGCTTCATCCAGGTATTAAGTCTGTGAACCACAGAAGCTCAAAGGGACCAACATAGACTGCGTAACTAACTAGCATTCAGTATCAGTCACATTGGTTCCTTGTACCCAAAATTCTGAGGCATGCTTTTTTTAAGTATGTTTCTTCTTGGTGGAGGTTTCAAATCTGCTAATAATTTTGCTGGAGATGTGTCAGATCTTTTATTTGTTTCTTCCTAGGGGGTAGATGAATGACATTTCTACGTAACTTCCATCAGAAGAGAACTTTTTTTTTTTTGAGTCTGTTATTATAAAAATGTGCTATAATTTTTATGAACTCAGGGAATCGAAGACTTCGGACGAGTGCCTCAGTAACTGAATTTTTAACTGTTTAAGAATGCGATCACAGAACTGGAGCTGAGATGTTACTTTGTGTTTCAGTAGGTATTGTGCATGTTACAAGAGATGTTTTTATTAATAAACTATATTTATCATCAAATTTATCATGATTTTAGCAGTGAAAATGCATGTCCACACAGTGTTCCTAACATTGTCAATGAAAACTGTAAATAACTCTGCTGAACAGAAGTTTTGATTCGTCGAGAGCAAGATGTCACATTAGCAATCATTTATTTATAAACCATGTGTAAATGAATCTTTTTCGTATTGTAGATCACTATTTTGTAGGGTGTGGGAAAATGATGAACATAAACTAGGGGGCTATGTAGAACCATAATTTGGAGGGACCTGATTCCTTGGAAATTATCATCATTGAGATACAGACCCAGAAAGTGCCACTGAACGAGCACGTGTTGCTTGGTGCGCGTGGTAACAGGGCAGACATTGCAGCCGTGGGATATGTGGAATGCCATCTTCAAAATGCAAATGTGTTCCACCGGCCGGAGCAGAGAATGAGCGAGAGTGGCGATGTCTGCCACTGCCAACAGCAGATAGAGGTTGGTAGCACACTCGCTGGACATCCGTGATCAAAGAGATTGTTCTCGGTGTGGTAACACAGGATGCACATGGAACTCCTTTTCTTCAACGTGTATGTGAACGTGAGCAAGATCCCAGATTTGTTGAACGTCTCGTGAACTGACAGAGTGGCACCCGTATGTGAAGGCGTCTCTTAACAGTCGTAACAGTGCTGGTGAGCGTTGGACGTGTGAGACGAACCACGAAGTTCAGTGGAGATGAATGTGTGGTCCGGTTTTATTGGCAGAAGTGCGATGAGACGTACCTGCTCACGTACCGCCTAATTCTCTCTACGTGTAGTGTTTATGATAAGTTGTACCACTGAAACGTGAAGACGTTACCTTGGATGTTTGCTGTGATGTGGTTTCAGCATGATATGGAGTACCTCCCCATTTTGGGACAGGCCCAACAGCATCCCAGCATACATCTTCCTGACACGTGATCTGGCTGTAATAGCCGAATATCATACGGACGTCTGTTTTTTGTGTACGCACCTGAAGGAACTCATTTACAGGGGCTGACCATCTGACAAGGAGGAGGTGAAGAAACTGCATGCTGATATCATTGATAGAGACATTTTACAATGAGTGCAAGCCAGTGCTCGGAGGATGCGGGGGTGGACGCTCTGAACACCTCGGCCTGTCAGCATTTGATATGCGTTGAGTGTCTCGTTCCCATCCACTTCCTGTTCATCGTTAATGCTTTTACTTAATGCATGACTGCCACCTGCCAGTTTTTGTTCTCGTTCAGTCACATCTGTCTGCTTGGGACTGTTCCTATGCATCAGCGGCACCACCGTTTTCTGCACTACATCGGATCAGACGACTGTCCAATCTGATGGTACTTTCTGGGCCTGGATCTCAGTGGTCATAGATTCAAGGGAATTTGATCACCACGTTTTATCTTTGTTTTACATATCCTTATTTTTTTAATAAATAGCATTTAATATTCTAAGGAGTGAAATGATTGGCCATCGAACAGACTTCCATAAGATAATGACAATTTTTGATAATGAATATAATGCACCGACTGATAATGCTGCTGCTGTAGCGGATGATAATGTTTACTGATGTTATCTGTTAATTGGCAGAGAGCTGAATAATAATGTGGACTAGTTTGAGAAAAAAAACTCTTACGTATGAATTAATTAAACACGTATGTGCGGAATCGTAAGTGTTTAAGAGTGGTATAAACGCAGCACCGTCAGACTCGTAATGTGTACAGTTTGCAACCAAAGAATTAGTAGATGAAGCTGAAGGAAACTTTAGAAGTTGTACATAAATTTGTCTGGATTAACATGAGTTTGTAAAGAGTTTAATTAAAATGTAATGAGAAAGGTGAAAGCGAGCTGTCAAGTTAGTGAATGCAGGAGAAAATGTAAAATATTTAGACAGTGATTGTGTGGATTTCTACATCGTGTAGTCTTGCAGATGGCTACCGGTTTTTCAGACGTTTGTATCATCTCCATCTTCAGGTTGTACCCAGAAGTTCAGGGTGTTAAATGTTTTAAATACAGTTCTAAATTAATATAAAAGAAATGCCGGTTCAGGTGATCTCTTAACATTCAACACACAATGAAGGATTTTGCCAAAATCTTAAAAACAAAGCCTGCCTTATTTCAGTTAGTGAACAATGTTAATATAAAAATTTAAAGTTTTCATGGCAATTTTAATAATATGATGACTTGCGGGTTGTCAGCCATGTCGGTTGAGCTGGGGAAGAAATCGCCAACGTTTCAAGAACTATGTCGTTCTCATCCTCAGGGTACTGGTGGGGCTGTAGAAGCAGGCTGCGGCTATGCGCTTGCCTGAGCCTTGTATTCCTGGCTGCGTGCTAGCCAGTGGGGGAACCGGTCCCCCATTGGCTAACATGCTTCTACGGCCACACCAGTACCCTGAAGATGAGAACAGCATAGTTCTCGAAACGTTAGCGGTTTGTTCACCAGCTCAACCGACATAGCAAGTCATCATATTAATGTTAATTTCACGTCAGTTCTGAAGGGTTCTGACAATGTTATATCACAGTTATTGAATTTATGGTCTTTGTTACACTCTGAATTTTCAGTGCCATGAAATCGATCTCTGATTATCTACAAACTTTTTTTTTTTAATTTTTTTGTTGAACTCGCCAGTCATATCATCCACATTGTTTGTTGAGTTTTCAGAATCTGAGCTCATAATTGTCAAATTTTACCTCTCCAGCACCATCGTTTTATTATTCAGGACTAAATCCTGTGTGATCTCTGTGTCAGATGAACTTATATGGCATTTGCATTCCAGAGAAATCTGAGCCGCTGAAGTTGCTTCCTAATTGCCTGTTGGTCAGACATAATCTGTGCCATATTCTTTGAACTTACCACTCATTAAGTAGATTGCGTATCTCAGTTGCTAGGCTCTAGCTACGAAACTTTAAGTAATTGTAATATAAGTTTTATTTAATTTTAATTATTGACTACTTGCTTTGCTCGTATTTATGATAAATTATACATGTGTGACAGTAAAGTGTATTTCTCTGTTTCATACAAATATTAATGTATAATATTTTATTGTAGTAATTATTTCTCAAGACTAAGTGTTTAGCCATGAAGATGGCTATAAAGCTAGTCAAAACATGTTGCTGATTGTTATGTACCAGTGACCTTGAAGTATGTTGCAGTGTCGTGATACTGATATAATTGTTGTGAATGGATGAATAATATTAAAAATTAAATTATAGTTGAATTATTTGTTGCTTACTTTGTGTATATTTTAGATGCTGTTGTTTTTGATCCGTAAATCAGAGCCTTTTATGAGTAATGTTGCGGCATTTATGAAATTGGGTCGAAGGCAGTAAATGTTGTTATTACATTTTTAAATTATTATCGGAAGCCGCCAGTACAGGTGTTCTCCTACCAGTTGAAAAACAATGAAAGATTTTGTCATCTTTTTTGTAACACAGCCTGCGTTCTTCAGTTACTAAATAATTTTTATATCAGATCAATTCTAAATGGCTCTGATCAATGTTATATTGCCAGTTACTATTACTGTCATCTTCACACTTGAATTCCACCGAATTACATATTTTTGGAACATATTCATTTTCATGTGTTTGTATTTATGTGGTTCGAATTTCTTTCTCATTTGCTTTGCAAAAATTTGCATCTAGGATACATTTCACTGGGCTCATGATTCACTTTGGATTCATCTTCTATACCCTGTAATAAATAATTCGGTGTTTGCCTTAGAACCGGCGTAACATAGAGTATCTCAAGTGACCTTGAAACAGTGATAAGATAGATGCATCTAAGGAGGTGCAATCCCTCTTAAAAACTGAACATTATCTTATAAACCAAGTCTCGTTCTAAGAGATTCAGTAATTTTCCTTTTTTTTTTTTTATATGTTTCAATGGAAAAAAACTTGTGTGCTTCAACTATAAACCAAGATGATGAAAGACTTTCGGGCAAAAAGCCGCGTCGAGAGTCTTATCATCAACTTCAGTCGCCATGAAAGCTCCATTTTGTATATAAGCCAAGATATTAAGATCTCTATTCAAGAAATGGTGCAATATTTGATATTCTTGATACCAAATGTTTTTATGTAGCAAACGAGTACCTGAATGCAGCTGACATCTATGGAACTTATTTTAATTCAGCTAGGTAAGTAGAACTGCGTGTCACAAAAATACCTTCCATTGCCTTGTAACCGGATGTGACTGATATTAAATGCCAGTGGGAGTAAATTTTCCTCACGCTGTACAATTCCAAGATGGCTCAAAGGTCGTGTGAAAATTTGATTTCCTTCCAAGATAGTTTAAAATATTTTAAGTGGAAACTCATCAAGGACAGGAATAGGAAAAAGTTAGGTTGTTTTAAAAGTAATTTATTCCCACGTACGCGAAACAAGTTATTTATATTTCGTGCAAAACAAATTAATGAACACTAATTTATAAAATTAGTCTACGCTGTTATGGTGGTCTTGAGACTAGAACATTTATCATCCACTAAACACAGAGTTACTCTACCTCTATTTTACATCTCAAACTTCATTAACCGCCAAGGTGGGAAAACATCCCTCTGTGCAATTGAGATTTAATAAAAGCAATATTAATGTTGTATAATATTGGTATCCATTAGGCAAATTATTTGAATTTTAAATTAATATAAAAATTAAGAAATTCATACATTAAGATCTATCCTGGGAACCATAAATTTATTTCAGGGTAAAATATTGATATATATTTAGCTCACAAATTCATTTGTATGTGTTTTGAAAGCTTAAAACCAAATAATACAGTACGAAAGTAATTATGTGTTGTGCGATTGCTTGTTTTCATCGTTTATGTATTATTTAGATATTTATTGTGCAGGAGCATGACTGAACCATGTGGTAAGGTGATGGTACTATTTAGCACAGCAATAGCGGCCTCTTGCCATCAGCACTGAAGCTCCTCTTCTCAGGTATGCCCTTGCTTGCTCTCTTCCTAAGCCTTCCGTTCTTGTACGCCTTCACACCAGGAGATCACTTGTTCATATCAGATCTTGTCTCTGTCTTTTCCAGAATCTGTGATGGTGGCATTGTGGTCGGCACCAGAACATAAAGTGACGTTGGCATGTCGCCTCAGTGCTCCGAGGCCCACGGCAGTGTGTCGCTGGCACCACCCGCCACACTTAACTGTGGCCCTCGAAGACCAGGAACAAAGGTCAAGGAAAATTTAAAATAATGAGGTGTCAGCAGCCTGGGAAATGATCGCAACAGGACTCAGATTAAATCTTTGAGTTCGTGCTCTGTTCATGTGCCTCGCCTGTGTTAACACAGCAGACACTTTCTAAAGTCATACTCTCTTGCGTTACATGCACATGAGTATACTTGTTGGCAGATGTCTTTAAAATTTCAAAGTAAATGTTGCCCCCTCCAAATAGGAAATGGATTTGCAGTGTCGGCTGTGTTCCTCGAGAAATTCTCATTACCCTGAGAGTCTGGAGATAGTTTTCTTGTCAGAATCGAAGAATTTAAAACTGTAACAAAAAAAGAAATTGTTTCTGGTTTGGTGTCGTATTGTAAATAAATAAACAGCCTTAAGAAAGTTAATAGCAGCTGTGAGTCTGAAGATGGCTGTCTTCAGGGTTGTTGCGCCCTGTAGTCTGGCTGTTGTTTACCGACGTTTTAGAGGTCATTGCTACTACCAGACTACATGGTGCAACAACCCAGAAGACAGCCATCTTCAGAAGTTAAATCTCCTAGCAGGGATGAAATTGCACTTTCATATTTTTTTATCGACATCTGCTACAAATTTTGTACTGATTTAAATATTATATTGAAATAATGACTCTTTGAAGAATTTGTTTAGTTTTCTTTCCATTCTCGATATAAATATCAGCTTGTCTCTTTTCTCTACTATGAAAAGAGTCCGAGGTTTTACCACAGCCAGGTGCAAGGGTGATACTGTTCATGTGTTAACTGCTATGGAGACTTGTTATAAGCATAAGTGCGCGCGTTAAGCAACAAAGTTTGTGTTCTGACCAAATATTTTCTTCATGTCATTAAACTCAATAGACCAAGATTCAGTTTTGAGACTTGATGTAAATCAAATAGAATCCTGCCGGAGGAACATTCTTACCGAACGGTATAAGGTACGCCTGCACGTGAAGCAATACTTTCTTTCCTCGAGCGAGTGTTCCAGGATGATACATAAATTGTACGCGGTTTATAAACCTGCGTTATGCGTTCCTGAAGGCCTAAAAATTCTTACTAATATTTCTAGATGGCAAATTGTTCTGTTTTACAAGTGCTGTTACCATTAGGTAGCTTGTAGAAATACTTGTGTGTGGGCGGTGATAATGTTGAAACAACAGGCATGGAAGAGGAAGACAGAAGAATGGAGGGAAGGAAATAGGCGAAGTGAAGGTAGTAGAATGGGACAAACTGCGGAAGAATGGAATTTGACTGGGTCATCTGTGCTAGTTATTAGAAATGTTCTACAGTCTGTACAAATTATAGGTGTAAGAATTCTGTCATTTCACTCTCTCGGTAGGAAAGGTGTTCTGCCAAGAATAACTCACACGTGTTCTCTTGTGCTGCAGGTTTTTCATGCAATATAATACCAGTCTGGGTACGTGTGCAATCATTTTTGGGCCAGAGATAGACGACTTGGGTCAGTGGAGCTGCACCTTTACGATAAATGATTGGGAAATAGCATCTGCGACTCTTGTGTTACTCACTACACCGCCAGGTAAAGGTATATCAAGTCATGATCTTGCATTATCAGCATCGTGCTTCAGATATTCGGCCGCTCATTACATCCACTGTTCGTGTCCAAAGATGAGAAACTAAGATCATGATATTTTGTGGGATTCGAGGTTTTCACCGCGGTGAGTACGAAGACAACTGTCTTCTAGGTTGTAGCAACGTGCAGTCTGGTAGACATTTTCCAGTCTTACAGAGGTCCTTGTAGCTGCCATCATCAGGGTGATGAAATGGTGAACTTGTACCAGACTACACGGCACAACCCAGAAGACAGCCTTCTTCAGAATGTTTTAATTTTGTAAGATTTGAGGTTTTCGCAGCGGTGAGTATGAAGATTTCTGTCTTCTGGGATGTTGCGCTGTGTAGTCTGGTCGATGTTAACCAACGTTTCAGAGGTCATACTGCCTCC
>NW_019059721.1:238282-254941 GCF_000696155.1 Zootermopsis nevadensis | reverse complement strand
GATGCATTACACAGATTGTGAAGAGTTCAAAACATATCTGGAAGCTAAAGTCACTCAATTAAATCGTTTGCAAAGTATTGTTTCACAATAGCTGGGTCAAGATGATATGACCACGACATCAAAAAAAAAAAAGGTGTTGAGGAAACAACATAGTTTTGAAATGTTAGTTAAGCATTAGTTCACGCACAATCAGGAAAAGTACAACCAGAGATCATAACCCCTATGTAAATTAAAACTTTAATTGTGAGGGACCAACTGCCATCAGGAGCGGGCCATCCTGACTTCACTTTCCCAGAAATACAATGACTAAAGTGGCAGTCCGCCACACTCTCTCAAACTTTCAAGCAACTACTTATCAAGAAATACTGTCACAGCCACGTGAAAGCATGGCCCTGCTCCATCCTGCTGGAAGAGTAGACAACCAGAAGGGGAAAATCATCCTTTAAAATTGTCGTGTAATAACAATGTGGTAATTGTAAAGTATTATGAAGCCCTTCACAAAAAGGAAATTATTGATAAGAAAAATGAATAGGGTAAATTAAATTTTTACAAATTTTGTTTTCACTAAATTAAACTTGCATGGATAAGGTCAAAGGGAAGGACACCAATACTTTACGTTTACCGACAATGTAATCTATTTACTTACATAATCTAACTACTGTAGGCTTGCTCGAATTAAGAATTAATGACAATAATAATAATCTTTTGAAACCCACTCTCATGGTTGCACATTACACCCCAGACTCAATGAAATTTTAAATGTTCAGAATGTATTTTTTTAATTGTACTTAAGGCATTAGCTCAACATATGATGTCACTTATTTCTTGTAAAAAGTCCATCACAAGACACTGCTTTTTTGCTTTTATCTTGAAATTTGCCATCCTCTTACTAATTTTTGCCGTAATTAATTGGAATAAAGTTTCAACCACTCCTGGTTGATTATGAGCGAACGCATACCGTTCCAATTTATGTTAACACTGTTTAACTCAGTTGCAAGCACAGTACTGACAAAGTTAAAACTCCACACTTTCACTGCATTCCAGTGATGTGCTCAATGTCTCACACCCTCAACAATAAGTAAATCCTCAGGTAGAAGGCATTCAGCTGTCAGAAATTCAAAACAACAAAATACTAACTGTAAACGTTTCCCATAAAAGCATCGAAGTTAAGTGCATGAACCTGTCCAACTTACAACAAAAAGGGGTGACCAAGTTCCAGGATAAAGGGTATTGTAAATATGTAAAATTATAGGATATTCGCCGGTTCCAATTAAAAGTGTCCAACTAGAGGGGTTTTACTGTACTGTAAGTTATTTCTTTGTTTCCAATTGTACTGGTACATTAAACATAGCCAATTGTAATCATATTATTAATTTTTAAACAAGATGTATTGTTAAAGATAACTTAAATTTGCTACTGTGGATATACAGTTACTCCTTTGTAGAAGTGCTTTTTGCAGTGTTTGTGAATGTATGATTAATTTTAGTACCATCTTTCTACTTGAATAGAATATTTGTTGACTTACCAGTATGCAATGCGGAATTGCAAGGTGATACAACTTGATGTAATCTGTATGGTAATTGGATGATTTATTTGTATGACTAAGGCACTCTTCATTGTAGCATAAATTTAAATTTACTTTAAGTCAGTGGGTATATCAGGTAATGATGCATACCAAAATGTTGACACATTTGAATGTTACATTGTCAGAACAACAGCTCGCTCTCAGATGGCGAGAGATTTTACATCCGACATACTGTTCATAAGAACAAACTCCCACTTTTACAATATGAGAATGATTTCTGCTATAAACAGGCACAATTAGTTGATTTAAGTTTCAAACAGATTGTATTGGTTGAATCTGTAGCGTTAAATGTATGCACACATTCCGTTCACTATTGATATTGTTGGTGTTCACTGCAAGATTGTATGCATTTTAAGTATTGCCAATTAACGATTTAATTGTTTTAATAAGTTTAAGTATTATTATACTCAAAGTTTAAAACATGGTTTTAATCTTTTTTGTGGAACAGGTGTAACATAGGTTATTGTTCCACACATTGCAACTAAGCATACCCTTCAAGTGTGTGTCTGGCCCATGTAACTTACAGCTGTGTTTTTAGGGGTGATACATTATCTGTGGCGCCATTCCCTGTAACATATCGCTTATGTGTATGAGTGGGGTCGCATTCCAGAGGAGAATGACATTAAACCTCTTGACCTGACTGTTCACCCCACCAAAAACCCCATCTCCTTTGATGTTCTATATAAGCTTATGACCCCAAGGCACAGCAGCAGAAGGTGATCTTGAAGTCATAGCATATACTTCGTGTAACTTTACTGTTCAACTTTACTATACACCTTTGTTCTTTGTCTTGAGTTTTGAATAAAACTCTTCTTATTAGAAAATACGAACTGACTATCTTCTACAACTGGAATACCTAGTTATTTCAACTTATCCGCAAATCCTGAACAATCCCAAACGTATTACACAACATCCAAGGAAGCCGATTAACAACTTTACCTCAGGCACTTCCAAACGTATTACACTAGCATCAAATTGGTCATTATGACTTTCATTTCTAGAATGCCTAATAGGTATTATACCTAGGTCATTAACCCTTGAGCACAACATTATGTCTCTTTGATTGAGTAACCTCCTCAGTCAACTCAGAAACCATACCAAGGAGTGACTTCAACATTTCAATTGTTGACTGACCATTCAGACACACTGTCTCAATCTGTATGCTAATACAGGCATACCTCATCTTATTGCACTTCGCAGATATTGCGTTTTTTTTTTTACAAATTGAAGGTTTGTGCCAACCCTGCGTCCAGCAAGTCTATAGGCGCCATTTTTCCAACAGCATGTGCTCGTGTCTCTGTGTCACATTTCGGTAATTCCCGCAATGATCTCGCATTGTGTTTTAGACATAATGCTATTGCACACTTAATAGACTGCAGTATAGTGTAAACATAACTTTTATATGCACTGGGAAACCAAAAAAATAGTATGACTCGCTTTATTGCGGTGGTCTGGAACCGAACCCGCAACATCTCCGAGGTATGCCTGCAGTGTCGACACTGCATACACGGAGCAAAATTGCCTCTCTAAAGAAAACACTTTCTTACTAGAATCAGATGGTGACAACTGTAGTATTTTCACCGGTATCTCATCTGTCCTTGGGGTCTTCAGTAGCTTTGTACACTGGAATTCACCACCGAACGTTACGTTCTACTCTGCATCACGCCTAACACAGTCTTGCATCATAGTTTTCTGACTCGAGATACTGTAAACTGGTGAACTTCAGTTAAACCAGTGGGAAGTATGTAGGCATTAAATAATCGCTATAGGTTTTGTAATATTAATGCAATCGTAATGAAAATAATATGTATACATATACGTCACGAAATAGGATATCATAATTCGCGCGTCGGTGGTGTGGGCAGTGGCCGAGAGAGGCAGCACGCGAAATGGCAACAAAGATGGCTGGCCGCATGACTGTTCAGGAGCGAGCGCAGATTGCTGCACGCGATGAGGTGTGAAATTTAGTGGTTGCTGTGCAGAGATGGTGGCGTACGGTGAAGGAAAGAAATGCCACAATCCGTCCGGAAACAATCAAGAACTGTCATTCGAAGGTTATGACCACAGGTTCGGTTACGGACGCACGGAGAAGTGGCCGTCCATCATCCCGATCTGAGAAGAACGTGGCGTTGGTGCGGGAAATGTTCACCCGCAGCCCGCATAAATCAACACGTCAGGCTGCTCGCGAAAGCGGACTGTCGAGGCACACGATACGTACGGTGTTAGAGAAAGACTTGCATTTTCGACCGTGGAAACCCCATTAAGTGCAGGAGCTGACACCTGAAGACTGTGACCGCAGAATGGAATATGGGGAGTTGATGCTGGGTTGGCACAAGGATTGGCCACAACTGTTTGAAAACATTCTCTGGAGCCACGAGGCCGTTTTCCATATCGGCGGTTTCGTCAATCGACATAATTGCCATTACTGGGCGGTGGAGAAGATGCAAAATCGTCCAGAAGTGCCCGTGTGGTGCGGAATGACGGCCACTAGGGTCATCGGCCCATATCTTCTGCCCGACACCATGAATGCAAACCGCTACCTTCAGATACTGGAAAATTACGTGTGGCCCAGCGTATCTGGCTGGGAAAACATCGATGAACTTGTTTTCATGCAGGATGGCGCACCGCCTCACTTTACACATACCGTACGTGCCTGGTTGGATCAGACGTTTCCGGTACGTTGGCTGGGACAAGAGGACCTCACGAATGATCTGCAAGAAGTCCAGATCTCACGGCCTGTGACTTTTTCCTGTGGGGCTGGGCAAAGGAGGAGGTGTACCGGGAAAAACCTCGCACACTGGAACAATTGGAGGCACGGATTCGGGACGTTATCACCAACGTCCCACACTACTTCCTACATCCCCGTCGTTTGAGGAAGCTGGTGGATGCCGCCGGTGCCTACATTGAATTTTAAGCTATGCGTCCATATTCCCTTTTACAAAGGTAAATTATTTTCATTATCTTTGTATTAGAAATATAGAGGTTATAACCATTTCTCAATGCCTACTTACTTCCCACCCATCTATATATCTCTACTGTGTTGCTACAAGTGGACTTGAATATCAATTCTTAAGTGTCCAACGCACCCAATCAACAAACAGACTTCCGCTCGGTCTACGCTCCCGTATCCCAGCACCATCCTTCGGGATACAGCACGCCGTCATAATTCTGGTGTCAGCAGTGCGGGGTGTGACACAGCCAAGTTAGCAACGACCAGTAAATTAAATCATCTCCAAGAATTCTACATCTCGTCGACTATCATCATAAGGCATCCTGGTGGTTGCAAGGAGACTGCCTGTCCAATTCGGAAAGTGTGAAGGTTGGCCCTGCACTCTCGTCTACAAGTTGCCTACCGTATCATCCATCACTGGTTACTCTTCGAAAGGATCCTCGAGCTCTGACCGGAGTTTGACTACGAGGCAACATCATCGCATTCTCAACCAGTCATCGAGACTAGAACTTCAGAAGAAGCCGACAGCAGATCGACTCCAAGGAACATACCCCTGAGACCGTCTGCAGCACCGCCATCTCTCGCAGGAAATTCGTGGGACGTCCCCTGTGTCTTCCACAGCCCCGAAGAAGAAATCCTCGGGTAAGTTGCACTCAAAACCTTACTTTCCTTCGAAGTCAGTTTGTTAGGAATATTGTGTAATTGTCTACGGCTAGGTATCGGGATTAAATATTATTCTTGATTCATAGTCGGGTTACAATTGGATAATTAGAAAGGTTTTCCCTTCGAGACGACGGTTTGGCCCAAAACGCGTTCGATAGTACTGTAGGCTGAGGGTTAAGTTCTGATTTCTACTAAACCAAGTATTCAGAAATTAACTGTTGAATATCATGGAGGCAGACAATAGTAGCGATATTGATTCGGTGCCCTACGAAGACACATGTTACTGTAGCATAGCGGAGGCTATAAAGTTAGTCACTTATCGTTTCGACGGTGACAAACACAAGTTACGGGAATTTGTGGAAAATGTGGACGTAGTATTCGAACTAGTGGACCCTAGCAAGCATGACATTCTCCTGAAGTTTGTGAAGGCTAAAATAACAGGAGACGCCCGATCTAAATTAATGGTTAGAGACCTGACGCACAGTTGGGATCTCGTGAAGGCAATACTAGAGGAAAACTACGCAACAAGGCGTACGTTTGATTATCATGCATGCAAAATGTTTAGTGCTAGACAGAGCAAAGGTGAGAGTATTGCTTCGTGGGGAAATTAGATGAATTACAAACTGACTTGAGGTAAGCTGCCAGGAGGGTTCGCAAACCCGAAGATTCAGGGAGCCATAAGCTTAATAAACCATCTAGGAAAGGCCTGTTTCATACAAGGACTCCATAACGAACGAATTCAAACCGTAGTTCGAAGCAGAGGAGAATCAACCCTTCTCTCGCAGGCTATAGAAATTTCACTGAAAGAGGAGAGCGCTATCCTCTCCGTGAAAGAAAGATCGACCTCCGCAGCTAATGGGCCCCCCCTTAAGATGTAATAAGTTGGGCCACACGGCCAACAGATGTATGAGCTCATATAGATTCCCTAATGCCGATGTAAAGGCAGTTTCAAGTTGTTTTTCTTGCGGTAGTGGATCGCACATCGCAAAAGAATGCCCGCAAGGTCGGGTATGTAGAAAGTGTGGTCGTAAGGGACACACTGCTAATGTATGTAGAGCCCAGAGTAAGGGCTGGATCGGAGCGAGAAACGATTGGAGGGAGCCGTCGAGCAACCCGACCAAACAAGTAAAGGGTTGTCCACAGTTCAGAAATAATGAATGTAATAGGCATGTAAGCAACCAACTAAAGTTCTTAGTTGATACAGACGCAGAAATTCCCATCGTCAATAATTCGACTCTGAAACCTGGGTTTGACTACAAACCCGCGGAAGGAATAAAAGTAAAGGGGGTTTGAAATACTATTATGAAAACCGAAGGAACCACTGTATTAAGGCTAGGCACAACAACCCTTGAAACCACGCACACTTTTCATGTTATGGGAAGCAGCATTCAATTCCCGTATGATGGAATATTAGGACGTGACTTCTGGGAAAACAAGGGAGCCAGTTATTGTGACAGAGAAATAATTATGGGAGACGATGTAATTAAATTCGACCCCAAGGAAATAGGCAATATCAATGGACCTCAGAAAATAACATTAAAATCTAGATCAGAGAACCTTGTACAGTTACCGACTTCATCAAAAGGACAGGGAATTATAACTAAAAGGGAATTGTTACCCGGTGTGTATTTATGACAGTGAGCTTCTTTCTGTGCGCAATTTTCGTGTGCGGTTTTGTCGTGTACGGTTTTGTCTGGTCACCGTATTTAGCAGAATCGCTTAGTGAGGAAGCTAATGGGACTTGTGTGACGAGCATTATAAACACCTTAGAGACGTCACAATCGATCCACCCAAAGTTGAAGTAGAAGAAATAGATAATGACGAATCGTTTGCCCTAATATTTACAACTGCATTAATTCAGGATAACAACCGTTTACGTAGATTACGGGAAGAGCTGAGGACGGATCACCTAAATTGGCTCGAAGTGGCCTATCTCCCCCTCTCGACGTTATTTGGAGCCGATGGCCTCAAGGCCCTGATGAGCCAATCTGTGAGTCCGCCAGGCAGAGGAGGACTCTAGCACCGAGTGCTTGAAGTCATATAGGTCTGTTTTTTTGGCGTTCCTTTAAAGTTACTAGTCGTAACCTGAGCCTTGGGGTGGGGTTGGTTGATTGATTGGTGTTTGTATGTTCTTTTTTTAATTTTTTTTCTTTATATACATTTTATTAATTTTTGGAGAGTATTTATTTTGTATTTTGGGGTCACCCCCAGCAATAATCCTGTAACCGTACCACCTCCCGGCCTCTGAGTTGTTATAATCTTTTCACGTCGCCAGTAGGGCGTAATACAATGACGTATTCCACTTACCAGGAGATAAATTAACATTCACGGCAGCTGTTGAACATGCCATACCCACTCCAACTATTAACCCGAACAGAGGTATAAATACTAAACCTTATAGAATTCCAGAAATCCACAAAGAAGAGGTTCAAGGACAGACAGCAAATGTTACGCGATGGTATTATCGCACCCAGCAATAGACCATGGAATTCCCCGATATTAGTTGTACCAAAGAAGGCGGACGCCTCCGGTAAAAAGAAATGAATAGTGGTAGATTTTAGAAAACTGAACGATGTCACGATTGGCGACAGCTTTCCCATACCTGTCATATCAGAAGTACTAGACGCCTTAGGTACCTCCAGATACTTCTCAACTATTGACTGCGCAAGCGGCTTCCTTCAGGTCCCAGTAAAAGATGTAGATCAGCCCAAAACAGCATTTAGTACCTCCCAAGGCCATTATGAATATAAGCGAATGCCTTTTGGTTTAAAAGGTGCCCCATCGACATTCTAAAGACTAATGACATCCGTATTTAGCGGAATTCAAGGAATAAAATGCCTAGTTTATCTTGACGACATTATAATTTTCGGAGAAACTCTGCACGTACACAATGAAACGTTAAGGGAAGTTTTAAGCAGAATGCGGCAGCACAACCTGAAATCGCAGCCTGATAAATGCGAATTTTTGAGAAAGGAAGTATCCTATATAGGCCATATTATCACAAGTACCGGCGTTAAACCGGATGACAAAAAGGTAGAAGCCGTAAGGAATTTTCCAGTCCTGACAACTACTAAGAAACTACAGTGTTTTCTAGGTTTAGAAGGATATTATTATAGGCGTTTCATAGCAGATTTTAGCAAAATTGCCAAACCCTTGACAGAACCATTGAAAAAGAACACACCATATGTTTGGAATGAACGGACAGAAGCAGCCTTCAATACCTTGAAAGAATTATTAACGACAGATTTTAAAAGGTCGTTTGTCCTAACCACTGATGCTAGGAACGAATCCATTGGAGCTATCCTAAGCCAAGGCCCAATAGGGAAGGATATCCCCATTGCCTACGCGAGTCGAACCCTGAACAACGCAGAAAGAAACTATCCCACTGTAGAAAAGGAACTATTAGCTATAGTGTGGGGATACAAATATTTCAGGCAATACCTGTATGGTAGAAGATTCACAATAGTCACTGACCACCGCCCTTTAACATAGATATTCAGTGTAAAGGGCCCAAGTTCGAGACTCTTAAGATGGAGACTAAAATTAGAGGAATACGACTATGAAGTAATTTACAAAAACAAAGTTCAAATAATACAAATGCTGACGCACTTAGCATAATTCAGGTAGCCATAAGCACCACTGAAGCCAAAAACGAAAATTCAGAAATAACTAAGGAAGAAAAACAAAGAATATTTCAGGAAATGCATGAAAAGCCCACCGGCAGTCATTTGGGAATGAACAGAACGTATGATAGGATAAAATGTTTTGTAACTAGGCCGAGATTGAAACACGAATTAGAAGAATATATTCTAAAATGCGAAGTTTGTCAAAAGAACAAAATTACCCAAAACAAGACAAGGAAGCCCTTACAAATTACCACTACCCTCGACGTTACTTGGGAGAAGTGTTCATTCGATATTGTTGGCCCCTTAACACCAACACTAGATGGAAATAAGTATTTGTTAACATTCCAAGACGAATTGTCAAAATTCACACCAGCCGTTCCAATTCGAAAACAAGATGCCGAAACAGTAGCCAAGGCCTTTGTAGAAGAAGTTGTGTTAAAGTTCGGAATACCACAAATAATTCTAACAGACCAAGGGTCAAACTTTTTGAGTGAACTATCCACAAACATTTGTAAGATTCTAAAAATCAAAAAGATAAAGACAACTGCATATCACCCGCAATCAATGAAGCACTAGAGAGAACTCACAGGGCATTAGTAGAGTATCTTCGTTGTATCATCCTCGAAAATCAAACTAATTGGGACAAGTGGATCTCTTACGCCATTTTTGTATTTAATACGACCCCTCATACGTCCACTGGATATGCCCCTCACGAACTCATGTTCGGTAGAAAGCCAAATATACCGGGAATATTGCAGTAAGAACCTCCCGACACCCAGTACATATAAGATAATTATATTAAGGAATTGTAGTCTCGTTTACAAACAAGTTACGAAATAGCGAGAACCAACATACAGGCAAGAAAAGAACGCAGCAAAGAATATCACGACAAAAATATCAATGTCCCTCTGTTCACAGTCGGAAACAAGGTTTTGTTACATGACGAAAAGATCAAGAGAGGTAGATCGTTAAAATTATCTCCGCCGTGGATAGGACCTTATGAAATCACAGAGGTCGATGATGTAAACATCACGTTAAAATTACCCAAAAATAGAACCCTCAAGGTCCACGCTGACAGACTGAAACCATTCTTTCATTAATTACAGGACTATGGCCAACAACAACAGACTCTGGACCATCTGTACACTATTGATGACACTAAGACAAGCCCCTGTCCTTGACGTGACACAACAAATATTTAAGGAATCACCCGGTCTTTATTACGACCAGATGGGAGAAGTCCAGCTGTACAATACAGAATGGTAAATTGTCACATATGTCAATCTGCGAGAAGCAGATAACAATTTAGATACTGTGAGGAAATAGGCGGAACAATCCCTGAAATTTTGTAAAAAGCATGAGCACACGTTCTGGATATACTTACAGACTGCATGAAAACTATTAAACATATTTTCTAAAACTTTCGAAAGAACAGATTCCGGTCGTCAAATCAACATTAAGGTCAGTAAATTCCACCTTGACGGAAGTATCCGAAAATGAAAGAGTTTTGTCTGAAGGTTTACAGAAAATGGCCTCGCGCATAAATGAAAACGACGGTGAAGTACAGAAAATGTTTACTGCCACCTCCATGATGCTCACTGTTAACGAACATGCCATGCAGTTAGATACAGCAATTAATGAATGTAGTAGAGAATACGAAATTTTAATAGATGCCGTTATGAATGCACAAAAGGGAGTACTTCAGCCACATACTATAACGCCTGCTCAAATTATGAAACAAATAAAGGCAAGCCAAGCTGACATTCCAAGTGAACTGTCATTACCTATACCACTGAGTGCAACGTACCAAAACCTAGTTTTAAGATTGATTGATTTTGATGTATTTTTAAAGGGTAATTATCTTGTATATGTAATTCGCCTACCTTTAACAAATCATGTAAATTACAACGTATACCACGTTCTGCCATTGCCAATTAAGATTAGGAACACAGATTCTAAATTTACCTTCATCCTCCCAGAACGTGAGTACCTATTAATGGATGTAGCTAAACAATACTACGCCAGATTAAGGGTAAACGAAATCAAGGATTGCAAAATAATCAACAACTATCACCGCATTTGCAAACAAAACCATCCTGTGCAGGTAACGCATCTTGATGAGGAATGTAAAGCTATGATGCTTCAATCCATTAGGACCATACAACCCAGCTGCTATCGGAGAGTAGTTCAGTTGAACTAGACTCTATTAGGGTTTGTGGGTTTTTAAAAACAGCTTTTTTGGATAAATTTGTAAAATTTAAAAAACCTGTTTTAGATACTAGAATTAATATGTAAAAATTTCTGTTAAATGAACTAACAAATTTAAACACTGAAATTAGTTCCAAATTATTAAATGCTTTAGAAGTACGACTTCAAGAAAGAAGACAAGTTGGATTGGTAACCCTTTTGCTATACAGTCAAACCCTGGTTCACGAACAATTCAGTTTACGAACAAATTTTCCGAGCAAAAAGCGTCTCGGATGACGTACTGTGTCTTGAGTTACGAACACGCAAGCCGTCAACATCGTGGAGCGATAAGCTGGGAGAATCAGCATCGGCAGTATTCGTAGAAGAATGATCCAGCATGGGGCCAAAGAAAGACAATGATAGCAGCGAAGTGAAAAGAAAAAATACCAATATCATGATAGATGTTAAGAAAGAAATCATAGCCAAACATGAAAATGGTGTTCGTGTCTCTGATCTTGCTACTCAGTTTGGGATGGCAAAATCAACGATCTGTACTATTCTTAAAAATAGAGAGACAATCAAGAAAGGCGATGTTGCAAGAGGAATGACAGTCATTACTAAACAAAGATCACAGACGATTGGAGAAGTGGAGAAATTGCTGCTAATTTGAATAAACAACAATATGTTAGCTGGCTACAGTGTTTCTGAGGGTATGATTTGTGAAAAAGCAAGGCGACTGCATGATGACCTGGTAAAAAAATATCCTGGTACGAGTGGTGATACTGATGTTTTCAAAGCTAGCAGATGAAAAAGAATCCCCTTCCAAACAATGACATTTCTCTTCCTCACCACCTTCCACTTTCGCCGTCAACTCTCCTCCATACAGGTACGATAAAACTAAATTAAGTTTTCGTCTGTATTTGATCTGCTTAGTGTTGTGTTTATCTTTTTTGTGATAGATTTAATGATTTCCATTGATTTTGAGTTAGGAACTTGTGCACAAAGTAGTTGTAAAATTTTAAATAAGCAATCATCTGGGGTCCAGGAACGGATTAATCCATTTTACATTAATTCCTATGGGGAAAACAGTTTCGGATTACGAACGACCTTCAGGAACGAATTAAGTTCGTGAACCGAGGTTTGACTGTATTTGCTAAATCCACAAAACATTTCAACAAAGAAATCTAGTGTATTTCCACTTGCTTCGAAACTCGATATTATTAAGTTATCTGGAAAAACATATCGGAGACGGAGAAACTATTAATCAGGGCAATGCTCTAAAAAGAAGCCATGGAAAAATCAATTCATAGGTTTCTTGAGGAACCTGAAGAAATAATATCAAATACGAAGACACTGAAGGCCGAATTTTCAGTATTTGAGGCAACCAATAAAAGAACAAAGAATTTAGATTTATTATTTGATGCCCTGAAAACGATACAACCAAGTTCAGTAGCCAGTGAGAGAGTATTTTCTATTTCAGGCAATTTTGACGTATATACATCTATACGGAAGGGTCATTCGGCAAAAAAGTGAAAGGAAAACGTGGAAGGAAAATGTGTAAGATCCGTATGAACAAATCGACAACAATGGTTAGGGAACGTCGTGTTTACTCGGCATTGTTGTGTTACATTACTGCCGTCAACAATCCGCTTTCGTTATTGCGGAAAGAGCTGAGCTGTGAATCGCTTGTAGAAGAAGTGCATCGTAGACTAGATAATTTTGTGCTGGTAAAAACGTATTAGAATATCAAAAGTACTTATCTTATATAAGAATTATTACATTACATTACATAGACGTATTTACGTCAGATTCTCCGGAACCGTGGTTCCACTGTCAACTTTTATATCTAGAATAAGAACAAGATTAAGTAATCGTTCAGTGGACATTTTATGTTTTTTGAAATCATATTTCCTGAAGAAAAATACTAAATGAAATAAAAATCTGTAATTTATATTTTGTACGGATTTTAGTTATTTTATTTTATTTCGTTTTGTATGGAGTATATTTTATTTTGTTATATTTTTGTAGTTCCATAAATATTAAATAAACTGCATTTTTTTAAAATAAGTATAAACATTTTTTACTGTTTTAATTATTTTTTTTTGTAAAAATTCGAAAACCGGTTTTTGTATAAACCCTAGACTCCATGGATCCAGTTAGATAACAATGAATGGTTATATGTTCCCCTCGACCTGATACCCTTACAGTTCTTTGTTACAAACAAGAACCCACAGTTATTGAGATAACGGGCACAGGAAAACTTAAATTAAATAGTATGTGCAAGGGTTATGGTTCAAGCACAGACGGTTGTTGAGTCAAATAATACAGATAAAGACATTATTCCATCTTTGCCTCTAGAATACAACTGTTGTGAACTGGAAGGTCAAGGTATCAATCTCAATACCATCCATCTGGACACTCCAATAAGAAAACATTGTAAATCATCTTGACGACTTAAGGATAGCAAGCCATAAGGTAGATGAGGTCGAGAAGCTTGTCAAAGACCAAGAGTGGAAGTTAAAACACGCAAACAAAGACAATCACCTTTCCTTCCTCTCCTACGTAGGAATGGTCACCACAGGAATAGTCATGATCTTCCTTTGCTGTCATTGTTGTAAATGTTGTCGCAAAATCTTTCCAAACGTTTCGAGGTGGTGGAAGGAAAATAACCCGTGTACCACCATAATATTTAAACCCAAGATTGTGAACTCAATCTATTCCTCAAGAGAAAGATTAAAATTTCCGAATAGCAGGGCAAGTATCAAGCAAAGATCGTCACAAGACGATGCACTAGAAGCAACTGCACTTGTGTGATTAAACACTAATGCAAAACGTATTGGTCCTTCTGGCAAATGCTGAATGTTAAATGTACATTGCATTCTAATCCTTGTTACAATTGTGCCTAAGCGCCATAGAACTGTAAAATAATCACCATGTAATTTTGCTTAAAAATAAGCACCATTATTGCTTATTTTTCCTTAAGGGAAGGAGGTGTTGCATATGGACCCTCTTGTCACGTAACTGTGTATGACCACATGTATTGTGTGATACTTTTAGTTCTTATTATTAATAGATACTTGTAATTATCAACCATATTGTAAGCGTCAGTAAGCTACAGATGCTACGGGCCAGACTGCGGAGATATTGAACTATAAATACGATAAGAAGATTACTATACAAAAATCCGATTACACTAATACCCCACGAGTCTCTAATTAAGTGTCGCCCTATTATAAACCCTCGCAGCTGTTGATGAGTCTGTTTGCCCAATCCGGCACTACGATAGCACACGACGCACTTTTCATCCCTTTATAAACCACTCTCTGTAAGGAAAACGCAGACTACACCGGAATTCACCACCGAACGTTACGTTCTACTCTGCATCACGCCTAAAGGGGGGGTTCACACGGAGTCGTGGACCGGGCGAGAACACGACCAAGAGGACCGGAGGTCGTGCTCACTACCGAGTGGGAACTAGTGGTCGTTGCACAGTTGGTAGTATACGTCCTTGAAGACAGCGGTCGTAACCACTCCGGCATGTTGGAGTGATCACGACCAAGTCAGTCGTGTGCCATTTTCAAGCACCGTGACTCTGAAGGCGAGAAGAAGCAATTGCAAAGTCAAGTGGGAACTGGAGACGGGCGTTATTAAGCAGGTCGTGTGACTCACTCAAATAGAGTAGTGTTCTCGCCTGGTCCACGACTCCGTGTGAACCCCCCTTAACACAGTCTTGCATCTAGTTTTCTGACTCGAGATACTGTAAACTGGTGTAACTTTAATTCAATATACAGGGCTATTCAAAAAGATTGTCGGGGTTTTAAAAAATCACTACACGTAGTACAATTGAGGTAGGAATACGAATCTTGTTTTATTGTGTAGCAAAATTCTCAAAGTTTTTTTACATCCATTATAAATGCTCAATATGTGCGCCTTCTGTCAATCTGCAGACATCTACACGATAGTCCATTTCTTCCCCAGCGTGTCAGCGGTGATGTTTAGAATGGCGGCTCTGATACGTACCTTCAGATCCAGGATAGTCGCAGATAGAGGGAGGACAAAGACTTGATCCTTCCCAAATTTCGTGTGGAAGTGCCGCTGGACAATGGTAACGGACCGACTTTGATGATATTCGAGAGTACAAAAAGCCATCTCCTTACCGTTAGCCGCCATATTGCAAAATCTGACACCTGGCGGCCAAACGCGTAACTACTGGATGGCGGGCGGTACAGAACAAAACTTTGAGAGTTTCTCTATCCACCAGTGTAATGATAATAGTCGTATGTTTAAAGCATTGCCCCACAAAAATTCACAAAACCCCGACAATCTTTTTGAATAGCCCTGTATATCCACATATCTCTACTGTGTTGTTACAAGTGGACTTGAATATCAATTCTTAAGTGTCAACGCACCCAATCAACAGACTTCTGCTCGGTCTACGCTCCCCTATCCCATCATCATCCTTCGGGATACAACAGAATATAATTCTCATATCTAGGCTCAAAAGTTAATTGCATTAATAACATCAAAGATGAAATACATAATAGAATACTCCTTGCCAACAGAGCGTATTATGACCTACGCAACTTGTTTACATCAAGATCCATATCTAGGAGAACAAAGTGTCTTCTTTATAAAACATTAATACTTCCAGTAGCATTATATGCATCTGAAACCTGACCCCTTAACCCCCCCCCCAGAGAGATTTCTTTAAACACATTTTAAAGAAAGACATTAAGGAAAATTTATGGCCCCATTCAAGATAAGAGTTGAAACATTTTCAAGACGTGTCTGAGACTTGAGATTATTCACAAGATGGATGACTTTCCAAACAACATCGTCAGAAACCCAAGGATGAAACCATCTGAAGTGGTTGGCCTGGAGGAGGCCATGAACGACATAATTGAAGGGGCAATATCCCCCAATAAGTTCCCAAGACTTTTTTCAGGACCCCGGAAACCATGGAGAGCGGTATTACTTTTTGGGCCCCCAGGAACTGGGAAAACCTATTTGGCCGAGACCGTTGCAACCGAGGCGGAGGTTTCAAAATTTCTTTGTATCTCACCTTCAGACTTGTCACCCAACCAGGATGTGGAATCTGCGTCACTTGTCAGAGGACTGTTTCAATACGCAAGAGATAATACACCCAGCATAATTTTCTTCGACGAAGTGGATTCACTTCTTTCAGAACGCTTTGAAAGTGAATCTGAATCATCCACAAAAATGAAATCTGAGTTTTTGATTCGGATGGATGGTGCTCGCTATGATAATGATGGGATATTGGTAATAGGGGCCACTAATATCCCTTGGGTATTAGATGGCGCGATCCTCCGCCGATTCGAGAAAAGTTGTACATTGCTCTTCCCGAAGAGAAAGATAGATTGAAATTATTTAAGTCATGTTTGGAAAAAGCAAACCACAACCTGGGAGTTGGCGATTTTGAAATCCTGGCCAAGATGACACAACGGTATTCTGGTGCTGATATCTGTAATGTTATGCAAGGTGCACTGATGCTACCGTTAAGACAGATTACTACAGCAACTCACTTTCATGATGCCAACAGCAAAGTCCGCAAAAGTCCATTGTTGACAACCCCACTTCTGACACCAGTGTGACGTAGGTTGGTAATTACGACCTTGGTTTTTCGGGGG
>NW_019059721.1:161634-226960 GCF_000696155.1 Zootermopsis nevadensis | reverse complement strand
CCCAGAGCCGGTCTGGACGCAGAGGCTAGAGGAAAAATCCTCTGCCCCCGTCGGTGATCGAACCCCGGCCGTCCAGCCCGTAGCTAGTCACTATACTGACTGAGCTATCCCGGCTCATAATATTATCTAAAGTAAACATGATAAATTGACGAAATAAAAGCCACATTTATTCGAATAGAACAGAGAATAAACAGTTTTTTAAAAATGCAGTTAATATCTTAATTGCCTAAATAGGCCTTAGAATTAACTTTACTTTCTTCTTTGGAAGCTCATTTGACATGGTAGAAGCCATGGTTGTGAACTAATGACCACACAGAAATATTTGTTTCCCCTACTTCAGTGGATACACATTCTTTTCACACATCATGCCCAGGAATGTGAGAAGCTTTGAATAGGGGGTATGAAAAGGAAGCCCAAACCCACTTGACAATAACAATGTTTATTGCTGTTTATGGTTATAGCTCAGGCTGACCTTGTCAAAACCCTAGAGAAAGTGAATCAATGTTTGCAGCCTCTAAAACAGGCCAAAAGAAGTAGCCAAGTCTACATACAGTGTTGCTAGATTTGCGTTCTGCACAAGGACCCTTATATAGGGCTGAGTACACAACTTACTCCCAGACAAGGAACCTTAGTAAGATAAATGTTAAACACTTCTTCTTAAACCTATTATTGTGATCCTACTGTGTACCTACTGATAGTGTTATGACATTTCATACACAAAAATTGCTCTGCTGGTCACACTTTTTGCCCACTACATTTTTAGAAGAATCAAATCACTCAGAAACAATGCCAAGAGTCTCCAACTGTGTGCTCATGTTTGATTTTCTTAGTACATAACATGAAAAAGACACAATTTAGAACTAAAATAGTTACATACAATGAACTTTGTTAACTAGAAGAACAAATGTCTCTTGGTCTCCAGAACACCAACCTCCTCTTTACCAGACTGTTTTTCAGGATCCTTCTCAAAAAATATGCTACATCTAAGGAAAATTTCAATGGCATCTTTGGTGTCTAAATAAGAATTCTGTCTGTCAAAGAGAAGTCAATTCTTACATTGGGGTCATTCCACATGAAGTCAACAAATGGATGTGATAACACTGTCAGAATTAATTATACTTGTCAGTCTTAATATGTGACTCCTAATTAAGTAGTATACAACTACTGAGCTGGTATCAACATTTCACAGATATTTCAAGAAGTATACACAAAAGAAAAATGTCACTTAAGCTATTTTAACAAAGGTAACATGGCAAATATTTTTGGGATCTTTGATAAGATTCACATTATTTTACTCTCTAACTGTAGACCTATAAGAGTAATTCTAGAGCATATTTGTCTTACTGCTCTTGGGAGCCAATTCGATGGCAAATTTTGGGTCAAATCTTACCACAAAATTTCATGGTTTTTGTAAGCTAGAAAAAAACCTGAGATTTATGTTGTCACACATCTCAGAAAATTTAAGACTAGAGCAACACGCTCCTTTCGGAGCGCTTTCTCTAATCTGATATTTTACTTCTTTACGTCGCTGTTCAGAGGCCAACTGTTCTTGGTCAGTCAACTTTCTACGTCCAACTCCACCCTTGCAAATCTTCGTCTTAAAATCAATCATAAAGTGTTTTCATAATCGTAATATATTGAATAAGTAGTATGACTTGAATGAGTAGTATTATTAGTATCAGTTTACCTTGTTGGTGTTGGTACTTCAAATAGCTGATAACATCTTCTTTCACTTTTCATTACTTAAATAGGTCTGATGTTTTAGTTCTTTACATCGCTGTTCAGAGGCCAACTGTCAGTAAAATCTTCATTTTCAGGAATGCGATGTGCTGCTTCTGGAGCAGTGATCATGTGACTGTCTTGGTAGTTGGTGATCTCGTCGTTGTGAAGCATCATTTGTTTACTCGGCATTGATGTGTTGGTATACCAACACAACAATGCCGAGTAAACAAATGACGTAAAATTGTTTGATGACATAATTGTTTGGCGACGAAAGATTGACGACGATGGGGAATCACGAATTTTAGTATATAGAGCAACGCGCTCCTTTCGGAGCACTTTTTCTGGTCTAATGTTTTAGTTCTTTACGTCGCTGTTCAGAGGTCAACTGTTCTTGGTCAGTAAACTTTCTATGTCCAGCCCCACCCTTGCAAATCTTTGTCTTAAAATCGATCATAAAGTCAGTTTTCATAATAGTTTTCGTAATCGTAATATATGGAATGAGTAGTATGACTTGAATGAGTATTATTATTAGTATCAGTTTACCTTGTTGGTGTTGGTACTTCAAATAATTGATAAGGTCTTCTTTCACTTTCCTTCATTTCTTAAATAGGTCTGATGTTTTAGTTCTTTACGTCGCTGTTCGGAGGCCAACTGTCGGTCAAATCTTCATTTTTAAGAATGCGATGTGCTGCTTCTGGAGCAGTGATCATGCGACTGTCTTGGTAGTTGGTGATCTCGTCGTTGTGAAGCGTCATTTGTTTGATGACGTCATTGTTTGGTCCTATGTTCTTGTTGAATAAGTTTTTCTATGTGTGTTGTTAATATGGTCTCGTTTATCAATGAAAGTCTTCTTTCACTTTTCTTTATTTGCTAAATAGTTATGATGTTTTAGTTCTTTACGTTGCTGTTCAGAGGCCAACTGTTCTTGTTCAGTCACTCCACCCTTGCAAATCTTCGTCTGTTCTTTTTTTGCCCTTCTGTTCTTGTTGAATAAGTTTTTCTACATTTATCAATGTAAGTCTTCTTTCGCTTTTCTTTATTTGTTAAATATTTCTGATGTTTTAGTTCTTTACGTTGCTGTTCGAAGGCCAACTGTCAGTCAAATCTTCATTTTTAAGAATGCGATGTGCTGCTTCTGGAGCAGTGATCATGCGACCGTCTTGGTACTTGGTGATCTCATCGTTGTGAAGCATATACCAACACAACAATGCCGAGTAAACAAATGACGTAACATTGTTTGATGACGCAATTGTTTGGCTACGAAAGATTGGCAACAACGACAAATCACGAATTTTAGTATATAAGAAGATACAAGTATTAAACTCTGTACACTTTACTACCTAAAGGAGGACTCTGAAGTATATTAATACTGAAGTTGCAGGTTCAGGCAGTCTTCAGATAATTGAGGTAAAATAAGATGCATTCTCATTATGTTGCAAAAAACGTCAATTTTCATACTCAATTTCTCAAGTCTGACAGCTCATACATACTTGTCATATATACCAAAGATATGTTGGCATATGACAAAAATATACTCAAAATTCAGAATTGCATTCATTCTCTACTTTGAAACAATTCTGTCTAAATATATCTATAAGCACATGTGCATCCTTACCTGAAGCATATGTAGGTTCCAGTCCAAGTACCTTCATGCATGTGTGGTTAGTATATGATTAATAAGACACCATTTCAATGTTTCTTCTCAATTCAGAATAATAATTCTGTTAACATTTTATATGTTTGATGCTTCGAACATGTATGACAAGCTCAAAACTGTTATCTTCAATCCAGAAGGAATCTTCTCTCTGAGGACAAAAAATGTTACAATTTGGTCAATGAGGCTGCATGAATTTTACACAGAACATTTCTTGATCAATATCCAACCACCAAACCATCATATTCACAGGCAATATATGAAGACACATATACCAGTATGCTGTGCTGTTTAACATGAGACTTCTGTTATTTGGTGTGTCATAAAACATGTGGATAGAAAAGTAACAGCTTTAGTGATTTCTCTGGTATTGCAACTGATATATCAAATACTTCCTTTGTATAGTTAAGAATACATTATAAAAATTCATAATGTTCATTAAAGTTTTCTTGTCATAATATATTATAAACGGGTAGTATAATTTATCAACTGTATGTAATGAGTGGATGTATTTGTATTTTATGTAAACCCTTATATTATTAATTTTTATTTCACTATTATTGTATATATTATCAGTGTTTGCCTGTTATTGGCTTCTTGCTGTTGGCAAACACGTAAATAAATTAATTGAATTGAATCTTTATAACAGTATGAATTGTAATTGGTATATATGTATTGTATAAATTCTGACCATCTAACTAACTTATGGATCCATGGAATGAAATAAATATGTATGTATGTAATGTTGTGTATGTTGCTGATGTAGTCATTTAATAGTTCATGAGGTATTTGAAGTTGCTGACTTGTAGATTTGCCTTTGCAACCAACATTTATAATTCTCATACCTTGACACAAAAAAGTATAAAATCTTTTTTTTTAAAAAGCAAGATTTTCAATGTGCTTGGTAA
The DNA here is from genome assembly GCF_000696155.1 of Zootermopsis nevadensis. Next base: position 222,676 of record NW_019059721.1, on the reverse strand, counting down.
CCACTGTTTTACAGTCATTGAGTCAATCTGCCATTATGCACTGTTTCTACTCTATTGTCATATCATCAAATTCAAGTATTACTTGCAGTGTTTATGCACCATACATACAATCCTCATTCTCAGTTTTGCACACATTGTTATCATTTCCTTCACTCATGTCCTGATAAACTGTACATACATATGTGATGTGTGTACCATACAAACAAAACCGGAACACCAATTTGGTCTTTCTAGTAGTTCAGAACATACTGAAAAGCTTATTGCACTACCTGGGCATTTTTCTTTGAATTATATAGACTTCTTTTAGATTATGAAACAAAATTTTCTGTTTTTGTACTCTGTCTCCACTCAGTTTTACAGATGGTGTGTCAATATTTGTGTTATTCATGATCTATAGCTTACACAAAATGTTTAATAAATTTCAAGGCTACAAATCCATCATCCCACCAAATTTAATTTCCTTTTGCGAATTCTTACCTAGATCAAGTTATTTCTGGTACCTGTAAAACGAAGATGATGTGCTCACACACAAAAGAATGGTGCAGTTTCAAAAGTTAATAAAAAAATTATTTCTCACCTCACACGGGCACAACATACACCGTCAGCGGCGGAAATATTTTTTTTATTAACTTGTGAAACTGCACCATTCTTTTGTGTATACCCTGTATTTAGAGACAGGCATTTCAGAATACAGTAGGAGTTGAATGCTGAATTTTGAGCATATTATATATCATATACCAATACATCTTTGGTTTCATGAAAACTGCATGTGAGCTGTCATACCTCAAATGAGGTATGAAAATGGACACTTTTTACAATATAACAAAACAACATTTTATTTAACCTCAATTATCTGAGCTGTCATTTCCATCAGTACCTGTAATAAAGGCAGCAATATTTTAAATTTTATGGTCCAACAGAGGCATCTATAGACCATTCTGCCCCACATGTGAAGAACTAGGAAGAAGTTAGAAAATTATGAATGCCACAACAATTACGGTCACTTACCAGGTATGACCTTTGACATCTGTGAATGGTGCCAGTTATGTTAGAGTCGGGTATTTCCCATGTGATTGGTTAGGTGGGTGGGTTGGTGGATGTCTGGCTGAAGATTCCCCACCCAGTCACTTCAGCACACAGAAATATGTGTAGGTCCTCATGTAAAGTGTCTGCTACTGCTGTCATATGTGAACCAAAATTGGAACACGTCAAATTTCTATAGAACTACCCAAAATCACATTTCATAAAAACTATCTACATTTCTTGAAGTTTTGTGTTGGAAAAGGAATGGTCACAATCTATTTCACAGTATGTCTAAAATGGGGCTGAAGAAACCATAAACAATCTCAGTTAGGATACACGGCAATGCAGCTAAACTTTGAAGTGGGCATCTCCCAATGAGAGTCTTGAGTGTTACTGCTATATGAACCCTTGTGAGATAATACTTTGCAAAAATTGTTTTGCAAGTAATATTTAACTGAATAGACACCAAAACATTTTCAAATGCAAGTTTAAAAAAGTGTCTGTACGCATGTTCATAAGTATTTATGTATATGCATGTATGAACATATATGTTAAAAATCCATTTTTCATATAATCAACTGTTTCCTGATAAAGTCTGACTTCAGCTTCACATAGTTATAGAGGGCATATATGAAGTAAAATGAAATCAGCCAAGCAACTTAATATAAACCTCTTGCATAAAAGTATCTTTCACAGAATATTGTACCAGAATCTGTTGATAATGATAATGAGCATGACTTATGTGAAACAACCCAGAACTCCCTTTCATTCATACTGTGGTTACTTATTTAGAACCATGAGGCTGAACACAAATATAATATTAGAATATTACTCACTAGCTCCATGCACACCTGCGGAAGGTGTCTTGGTAGATGACATCTCCAAGGTGACACACATAGACTGGAACGTCACTCATCTGAAACTCTGTGTAACTTGCTGTAGCTCAAACTGCTGGAATCCAATGGCAAGAGCTTCTTCACAGTCAAATCTGACAGCACATCTAGAGCAACAAAATTAATTGTGTATCAGACATTTAATAGAAACACCTCCCATTTTCACTCTCCTAATTTCATGCAGCAGAGTTGTTCAGTTAGTTCAGAAATGTTGTGTCCTTCACAAAACCCAAATGTTCATTGCTGTGGTACATCCTTCTGCCTATAAAAATTAATAAAGCATATTCTCTCATCTCAGTTTCAAATTTCTCTTTGAAATAACTGAATCTATATATTACAAGATTATCATAACATCACAACATTCAATTGTTATGGCAGTGCATCCATTCCTGTGACCTAGGAATCACACCACATAGACAGTCAGAGTATGGAATAAAACTTCCACGTACATTTGAGATGATGAAAGGAAGTGGTCAGCTTCATGTTCAAACCACTTTTATGTCCGACAATGAGGAAAAACTGAATCCCAGCATCCAGCTGGCATTTTACTGCCAATCTATAACTGCACTTCCTTAACCCTTTCACATTTGGACGCAAAACAAACAACAATGTCAGTCATGTTAGCTAATATACCTCGGACTGTAAGAATATGAAGGAAATATTTTATCCTTTCCGCCATGGCTGTGGAGTCGGTAAAAATGTACCGACTCCGACATAAATTCTTAAGAATGCTTTCGCTACCGTGTGAGCCGCCAGTGGTCTCCCGGTTAGGGAGATTCAATAATTCTTTGTAACTTTGGCTCCGGTACCTTAAGAATACAAACTGTCTACAAATCAACCGATTTCAGCAATAACCATTAGACAAATATTTAAACATATAAGTCTAAAATGTAGCCTCATGATGAAATCTCTTGTGGTACCATTTACCATTTTAGTAGGTTTACCATCATTAATACATATTGAGCTTTTATGAAGGAGTCCGAGATTTTATTACTGACTCCACAGCCCTGCTTTCCACACATAAAACATATTACAGTTTTTACATATATGACCACTGTTTGAATACACCAGTCAACTTTCACATAGAAAATGCTACAAACAAGAAATAACAACCCATGCATATACAGGCTACCAAACTAAACTCATCATAACATACACCTCATAAAAAAACAGTACACCAGGATAAGGATATAAAAAGTAATATATTGTAATAACATGCCAACATGAGATTAGCACCACATATAACAAGAATTCTAACTCCATACTAATGGGACAAAAATACTTAAATAACTAGTCACAACAAGAATTTAAACTAATCTGTGTATAAAAACATGTAGAATTACTTTATTTATTCTACTTTTCCTAAGGCAAAGATATATGTAGGGCATAATAATTTTTTTTAACCATTTTGGGAAATATAATGGTAATCACAAGTATGGAGCCATCTATGTATAAAACTGATATTGCCAGTATGTGTGTGTGTGTGTGCATTTGCTTGCAGCTCAAGGATATACACATTTATTTCTTCTTCTTTTGTAATCAATCCTATTTGTAGGACTGGCTGGCAGCAGCTCTCCAAGCTTCTCGATCCTCAGCAAGTCTCTTCAATGCTGTATAGGAGGGGCAGCCGGTGTCCTCCGTTAACTGATTAATATATGTTAACCTCGGTCTGCCCCTAGAGTTCTTTCCCTCCACAGCACCTTCAAGGATCATCTTAATCAGTCCCAAGAGTCTTATGATGTGCCCGACCCAGATGTTTCTTCTCTTCTGTAACGTATCCCACAGGCACAGTTTCTCCTCCTCAATCCTCAGCAGCACTTCTTTGTTTGACACTCTGTCCACCCAGGGCATTTTTAATATTCTACGGTAGCACCACGGTTCAAATGCCACTATTCTCTTTTTCTCTGCCTCCCCGATTGTCCAGGTCTCACTTCCATATAATAATACAATCCATACAAATGTCTTTACCAGATGTTTCCTGAGGTGTTTATCAATGCTGTTAGAGGTGAAAAGGTTGTGCTTTTTGTTAAAGGCGAGCTTCGCTTGATTAATGCGGCTTATAACTTCTGCTTTTGACCTTTCATCTGATGATAACCTGCATCCAAGATACGTGAAGGACTCCATGTTCTCCAGCCGCTCGCTGCCCAGCGAGCAATGCGCCTGCATGCCATGTTTGCTCACCACCAGGATTTTAGTCTTCTCTTTGTTGATGTTCAAGTTGTAGGTGGTGCTGAGGGTGCTCTCCATCTCCGCCAGGGTCGCTACCAGGTCTTGCAAATTTTCAGCCAACACTGCTATGTCATCAGCAAATCGTAGCATGTCAACTTTCTCCCCTTGAATACACACTCTTCTTACTCCTTCAAGCTTCTCTCTCACCTCATCCAACCCTCTATGAATATAACCACTGAACAGGACAGGTGAGAGTGAGCAGCCCTGTCGCATTCCTTGCTTGATGTTCACCGCACCTCACCACCGCCATCTCCTCTCTGTACAGTCTCTGCACCACCCTCCTGTCCTTGTACTTCACGCCTGCCTCCCTCAGTATCTTGAACAGCTGCCAGTCGACCCTATCGAACGCTTTTTCCAGGTCTATGAAGGCAATATACGTGTCTTGGTCTTTCCTTAATCTCTTTTCAATAATTAGGCGTAGACCTAGAATTGCTTCACGGGTGCCCCTTCCTTTCCTGAAACCGAACTCGTCCTCCGTGAGCATCGCTTCTATCTTCCCTTCGATCCTCCGTAAAATTATAGTGGTTAGGATCTTAGATGCATGGGCCACTAAGCTGAGGGTTCTATACTGCTCGCATTTGACTGCAGACGCTTTTTTCGGTAGCGGGACAATGATACACTTTTTAAAATAAGGCAATATACGTGTCTTGGTCTTTCCTTAATCTCTTTTCAATAATTAGGCGTAGACCTAGAATTGCTTCACGGGTGCCCCTTCCTTTCCTGAAACCGAACTCGTCCTCCGTGAGCATCGCTTCTATCTTCCCTTCGATCCTCCGTAAAATTATAGTGGTTAGGATCTTAGATGCATGGGCCACTAAGCTGAGGGTTCTATACTGCTCGCATTTGACTGCAGACGCTTTTTTTGGTAGCGGGACAATGATACACTTTTTAAAATCTGATGGAATCTGCCCTGTCTCATAAATTCTACTCACTAAGTGGAACAGTTCACTTTGTACCCTTTCGCCTGCGGCCTTGATGAGCTCCGCTGGTAGATCGTCGATACCAGCTGCCTTCCTATCTTTCATCTGTGTTACAGCCTGGTCGAAGTCATCTCACAGAATATAGCCTCCTTTCTCTTCTGGATCGACTTCGTCTTCCTTTTCCAGTGTCTCTTCTCCATAATGCCCTCCTTTTCCATAAAGTTTTTCTAGGTATTTCTTCCATCCCTCAGCAATGTCCTTTTGCTGATACACTACCATTCCTTCTTCAGTTTGTATACAATTGCATCTTATCCATCGATTACCAAAGAATTGTTTAATTATCTTGTAGGCTCTCTCCATTTTACCTTCCTTAGTCAGTTCACCAACCTCCTTACATTTTTCTCCTAAATATTTCTTTATGGATGCATATACCTTGAAGCCGAGTGGTTATTCAACATTGTCACTAATAACATTTAGATTTAAATTATGAAAAACATATCTCTTCAAAAATTTGAACTCATCTGTGACATGTAAGAAGGGCAATGTCTGAATTAAGAGATGACTTGACAGTATGAAGTGCAATGAAAATGCAGTTCATGGTAGATTTAAGGCCTCAGAAACAGACGCTGCACACAATCAAGAAACATCATAGAACACCCAGCATGTACTTAAACATTAACCATAAATATGATCTAACTAAAAACATGGACATACTAAATGTGTCACAAACAGATAAACTTAAACATATTAGAATTTATAAAGCTGTTTGTGTAACATAGCAGTACTGCCGAAGTCAATGCAGTGCCCTGTGTTTATGCTGTGCTCCGCAACCGCTGACTTCTCATTCTGCTCGAGATGTATATGTCTCATAAGTTCTTTGCATCTGTAGAAGCAGCACTTTTGGTGAGACAGTTCAAGCAAAATATCTAAACTGCAGGAGCCTAGTCCAAAAAAAGGGATGAAATGGGTAAGTTATCTCCTGAATTATTCATAAAATAAAATAGTGTGGTCTTTTTGGTAAACATAATCAATCACAAGAAATTTCAGAGAACCAAAATTGTGTATGCACATGTCCTGAATGGTGCATCACTAAGAAAAATGATTAGGAGCAAATATGACTCCTCTGAGATCATCAGCACTACAATGCATGCCCATTAGGGGTCTAATAATAGTGTTGTGGTTCCAAGATATGCTAGTCTTACATGAATATGTATTTAATCTTTGTATCTTAATTTAAATGGCACAATATATGGCCTAGCAACAATGGGACCTAAGCACGGATAAAAGTACAATTATAAAATAATCTTAAAAAATAAAACATGGTGTGAGTCTGTCAACTGAATTAAACAAAAGGGAGATCACGTATTAGCTATGACAGGTCACATTATTTCTGCTACATGAACGTGTTGGCTGTCATCTTCCATACACAGTCAGCTGCGTCAATGGTGAGTTTGCAGCAACATCAGAGACTGAAGTTCACTTACATACATTACAAGAGATGCTGTAAATGTTCCCCCCACTGACTTGGATAGACACACTTGCAGATGAAGGGATTCTCTGAGTTCTTCCATGTGTGGAATAGTTCACAGACTTCAGTTTTTAAACATCCCCACTGACTTAAGTTGCCAGCTAATGAAGTTAAATCTTGACTATCAGTTCACAAAGCTGCAAAGAGTGCGCTACTGTGGTTTTTGGAAGCTGTACTTTTAATAATTTATATCAGTTTGCACAGTCCATTTCGATACTCCCATTTATCACAACTGCTTATTATGAAGTGTGGCAGTCAATGTAGTGATCTCACACACTGGAAAGGCATCCCAGCCAAAAATCTCTATAGTGCAAGACAGGTTCTTGCGAATGAAACCTTCAAGGCGTGGAATTTGACTAGCTCAACAACAATCAGTTTATCATGAATGATCTTGATCCACTGAATGAGTGAATAAGTTGCTTATTTATGGAGTAAATCATGTAACATTCACAAACAACTTGCAAAACATGAGGTTGTAGTAGTTTGACTTTTCACTGAAGCGACAAATAGAGTATCACATTCACAATACTTACTAAACTATTTTGTCACCAAGCCTGATGCAACCATCAGAAAGCACAGGTTCACGAACCAGTGCACAAGCATAATGACCCAAATCACTTTCATCTTCCTTCTGCAAGGTAAAACCAAGACCGACATTAACTTTGGTCAGCATGATGCCAACGTCTACAAACAGAGAATATTAAATGGTGATCACACGTGAGTGGTGACATTTTTTATTATCTCCAGTTAACAACTTCTACAAACTGTAGGAAAGGCATAAATTAGTTTATATTTATCTGTGCAACAGGGGTGACATGTTTGATTTCTCACATGCATCATGAAAAGTTGTGTGAATTCTCTGAACAAAACATTTAATTTCATAATTTTCATTTTGTCCTATCATGTAACAAATTACTAAGCACAATGGTTGTATAAACAACAAAAGTGTGGGTGCACACAAAAAGAGGATGAAAATGGCACAGGACTGATATTTGTATACTTTTCATCTTCTGACCTATCTCCTTAATACAAATAAAGACAAAAGAACAAACATCATATTTTAACTATAAAAGGCTGAATTGATTGTAAACATGAGTTTCTTTCAAGGAAACAAAATTATGGACACTGTATGGTGTTGTCTTCCTCGAAATTACAATGTAACAGCAGACCATTCATGCACAATATTAAATGGAATGACAAAAATAAATTAGATATTTTTGAAATAATTAAATCCTTGGATAAAAATAATTGTCTTCCATGGGGTGATCCTTTGCAAAGGAAAAAGACATCATATTTTTGCTCCAAATTTCGAAACCCGAATCAGGCAACCGATAAGGATGGTTTAATGTACCACCACCTTACAACATGAATTCTGCGATACGTTCGGCAGAACACAATGACACGCTTGCTGCTTCAGAAAGATGTTTAAACACATGTTCATCGTAATGCTGTTCCACATGCTTGCCTTGCCGGGTCTCACAGACACAATCATTATGAGCCACCCTTGCATTTTCTTGGAGGGACTAAGGCATAACACGAAAACCCAGAGTACATGCAATCAGAAGCCACCACTATTTTGTGTCGTCCGTAACCACAAGATATGTTTAGAAGAACTTCACAACGTAATTTATGTTATAAAAAGTAACTACATTTTAAGTAAGAGTCCACTCACTACATACAAAGTTTTCAACCATAATTCCATTTACAGTAATACTTATTCACTCTCCTGTATAAATGCAATGGCTAGACTGGCTTGATCTGCAGCTCACTGAGCCTCATGTGAAAGGGTTCCATGTTAAAGAAGACAAAACTCTCCCCACCAGTAGACGCTACTAGGGGAGAGCTGCACAGTGGCTCATGAGCCGCTCACACAGGTTCACCGGCTCTCGTCTGAAAGGGTGCAATTTCTATCCCCAGCAGTCACTTCAGCTCACATGAGCCACGTGTGAAAGGGCCCTAACACTGAACAACTTGATAAAAAGCATTCCCTGAATTTAATCTACACTTGATTTAATCAAGAATGTCACTCTGATTTGTTAGTGTCCTCCCCAAGTACTTGAATTTTGTCACATTTTCAAACGATTCATTACTTATCTTTATATTTTTGTTGTCTTGAGTTCTGATGTTGGGACATGATCATATACTATGTCTTTTCTGCATTTATTTCTAGACCAACAACCCTATTATCCATTAAGAGTGTTTCTGTGTTTGCTTTTATAGTATTCATATTATCGCTCAATAGATTAACATCAGCATAGACTAAAAACTTGTAATATATAATAAAATATTGTAAAAAGCTTCTCTTTTAACTGTGTCAGAAGCTTTCTTTACGACTATTTCTCTAGTATCTGAAAAATGTATAAAATTTGATCAGCTGTAGATCTATTATGACAGAACCCACATTGATGATCCCCAATCACTGGCATATGGAGTCAGCCTTACCAGAAGAATGATGGATCAAATTTTGCAGGCACATGATAAGAGGGAGATTCTTCAATAATTATTAATGTCTCATCATCCTTCTTATGAACTGGCACAATAATAGATTCCATCCACTGCTGTGGCATTTCCTCCTTATCCCATTCGGAGCAGATAAGTTTGCATAATTCAGAACACAGCGTTCCGCCTCCTCCTTTGATCAGTTCAGCCGGAATCTGATCAGTACTGGGGAATTTAAACCTGCAAAAGATGTACAATAACTGGGACTTAAAAATTATCATTGCCAAGACTCTAGCACTGATGCAGTTAAACTATTGACAGAGATTGGAGTGAAGATCCTTAGTGCAATGACATACACTTGATAATAGCCACACTGGTTTGAAACATGTTGTTCAAGTGAACACAGCTGTGTGAAAAATTATGTGCAGAAAAACCAAGGAATCACACTTCTTACTTCCAAGGTCAATCTGCAGGTAATATACTTTTATCTGTGGCAAAAAATAAATGAAACACTGCTTCCTGCACATGTTCCAAGAATTTTTCTGGAAAACTTTAATTCACACAAATACCTTCTGCCATTAATCACCCTCTTCAAGTTGGTTGGTTCTGTACCTTGTTGTGGTGAGAAGGCTTGCATGCCTCTAATTCTGTGAGCAATGTCGGCAGGGGATCAAGCTCCTGGTGGGTCTAACCAAGATGATAAGATCAAGATGGAGAGACTAGACTAAAGTGGGACCAACTAGCCTGTCCAAAGGCCTAAGATGGCACCCCCACAACTGAACTTGCAGTGTGAAAGGTTGTCAGGCGACTTGACAAACTACTCAGAAAATGGTCAAGACAAATCAAACTGAATTTAAGGATAATGACCCTGGCAATGGGAAAAGGTGTATGATGAGGAATCTCAAAGTGACCACTTGGAATGTGTGAGGTATAACTCATAAATTGGACAAACCAAACAGGGAATTATGTAATTATATACTAAGGAATACCAAGTGAAGAACGTGCTTCATCAGGGGAAGCAATATTAGGAAAGAATGGAGGAACAGAATAACAGATTATGAATGAATATCACTAAGGATTGTGAAATTCAGATTAAAAATGTGAACATACACAGCAGTAATAATTAACACCTATGCACCAGTTGAAGGGAAACTACTGAAACTGAGGAATTTTATAAAAAATTACAAGTAGTCATTGACAAACTTAATAAAAATATATACCTCATATTGGCCAGGGACTTAATGCAAGAAATGGGGCTGAACCAGTTGATAAATACATTGGATCAGAAGGCAAACAAACTGTCAACAAGAACTGAAGAGAACTCATAGATTTCTGCCTATTTAATAAACTCAAAATTATGAACATCTTCTTCAGACACAACAATATACACAAGTTCACGTGGGAAGCGAGAGGAACCAAATCTGTAACTGACTAAATCATCATTAATGATAAAATGAAGATGGCAGTAAGAGACACTACAGCATTCAGATTAAGTGAGATTGATACTGAACATTTTCTGCTGGGAAGCACATTTAAAATCAGTAAACAAAATCACACTCAAAGGAGGGGTAATAAACTGATAAAAATCAATAAAATGATAAAAGTAATTTATTAGAAAGCATCCAAATATTATATTAAACAGACTGAATGGCAAACTCTAACGACTGGAAACATACAACGCTGAAGAAAACCAGTTAAAGATAAAAGATACAATATTAGAAGCTGCTAAATAAAGTGTAGGACAAAAAACTATCAAAAATAAAATGGATTTGAACATGGAATGAAGAATTAAAACAGGTAACTAATACAAAAAAATGAATAAGATATACAGTAAAAACCCCTCTAGTTGGACACCCCTCTATATTGGACACTTTTAATTGGAACCTGCAGATATCCTATAATTTTACATGTCCACAATACCCTATATCTTGGACACCCCTTTATCCTGGAACTTGGTCACCCCTTTTGTTGTAAGTTGGACAGGTTCATGCACTTAGCTTCAATGCTTTTATGGGAAACATTTACAGTTAGTATTTTGTTATTTTGAATTTCTGACTGATGAATGCCTTCTACCTCAGGATTAGCTTATGGTTGAGGGTGTGAGACTTTGAACACATCATCGGAATGCAGTGAAAGTGTATAGTTATTCCTTTGTTAAACCCTTCACTGGACTACAGTACGTATTGCTGGTACAGTTTTAACTTTGTCAGTACAGTACAACCCCACTATAGCGGGTCGCGGGGGACAGGGGTAAACCCGCGTTATAGAGTATTGATAGACTATCGCCATTTAAGAGTATACATACTTATTTAACTATGTTACGATTGATTTTTACGGAAAAAGTAATAAATAATTAATTTGGCTTGCATTTTAATATAATTTTGAATTCTGTGTGAAGGATAATTGATGAACTTCTTTCTTTTTTGCTGCACTATGGGGGACATGAGGTACCCGTGTTATATCTGGAATCGCGGTATAGCGAACCACGTTATGGACGGATCGTACTGTACTGTGCTTGCAACTGAGTTAAACAGTGTTAACAGAAATTACAGTAGTTAGATTATGTAAGTAAATAGATTACATTGTCGGTAAACGTAAAGTATTGGTGCCCTTCCCTTTCAGCTTATCCATGCAAGTTTAATTTAGTGAAAACAAAATTTGTAAAAATTTAATTTACTCTTTTGATTTTTCTTATCAATAATTTCCTTTTTGGGAAGGGCTCCATAATACTAAAAAATTACCACATTGTCATTACACCACAATTTGAAAGGATGATTTTCCCCTTTCCCTCTATCCTGGACACCTCTGTAAGTTGGACACATTATCGTGGAACCGCAAGTGTCCAAGTTAGAGAGGTTTTACTGTACTTACAAACTAGAGGCCCAGAACAGCATGCTATATATATGCAACTTAGAGCAAAAGTTTGAAAATTAACCAGAAGAATCAAAGCAAAGTTATTGGGGTAATTTGTGAAATCATTGGAACGTGATATAACAGGCCACAAAAATGAAATTTTAAAATACTAGAGAAACTACAATTATAAGTAAATTATAAAATATAAACCAACTTAATATCAAAAGAAGATTGTAAGACATATTACTCCAAACTGCGGCAAAACCCTGACATTCAAGAGGAGTGGGTTGAAGAAATTGCTGACGCAGTTGACTGAGGTAAGGACATAACAATGGAGGAACTAAATCTGGTACTAACAAAATAAAAATAGACCCATGGTGTGATAATCAAAATGCAAAATATGTTAAATATGGTGGACCCCCATGAAAAGATCAATAGTTACAGTTATTTAATAAGACATGGCATAAGTAGGATTTGAGGTTTTCACTGTGGTGAGTGAAGTTGTTGTACTGTGTAGTCTAGTAGAAGTTTACCAATGTTTTAGCGGTCCTTGCAGCAAGAGCCTCTGAAACGTCGATAAACTTCTACCAGATCACATGGCGCAACAACCCAGAAGACAGCCATTTCAAGACATGGCATAACCACCAATACCCAAAGGCTGGGAACAGGAATTGTATCGGCACACAAAAGAAAGGTACCAAAAAACTGCAACAACTACACGGGAATTACACTGCTGTCGTCTGCATCCAAGTTATACGCAAGCATATTAAGAAATAAACTTGAGCTTAAAAAAAAGGAACAGGTCTTGAGACCTAAGCCTTATATTCATAATGATGATCTTTTGTCATTAATCTTATACAAAGAAATAAATATCAAACATGTGGTATGAGCGCGCTGAAAATCAAAGTGGCAAGTTGCTGCTGTTATAGCCGGATACTTTCCTAACCGCCAACAACGCTTACCAAGGGAAGGTTGTCTCAGATAACTCACCTAGGACGGCCTGCAATGCTTGATACTCCCAGGACGTCCAGAGTTCACCTTCTGTGAAGTCCTTCAATTAAATTCACCTTCGAATAATTGCTTTTCCCATACTTACATTTCACGCACATCACACAAAAAACGTACCGGAACTCTATACAGTCACGTGACGTAAGTCACAGCTCTCAAGGATGGCCTACAGATAACGCTAATGTCAAGGTGCTTGAACGCGTTATTTTTCTTTAGGATTGGTTTGTTTATATACTGGCATTCAGAGCGACATTTAAACGCATTTGATAAAAATCAAAACTCTTCACATCCACAGTATTTAGCTTTAAATGTACAGTTGAAAACATACACCACTTGAATCAAATGTCGCCTGTGACCGTTGTCATGGCAACCAAAATTCCAGTTTATGTAAATAAACTGTCCCTACTATGTCAGTGATGTAAAAGTAAAACCTGAGGTAAATAATAAAATACTGTTTTCTTTTCATATTCTGTCAGGTAATGAAATACAAGTAGTAGCAGTAACATATAAGGATAACCCATTCTATATTACTTTCTTATTTTAAATCTTGTCATGATGATTAAAAAAAATACAATTGTCAGCAATAATGGGGAGAATGTTTTTATCCCTTGATATTTGTAAAAGGCAGCTTATATTTGTGATGGCGTTTCCAATCTATTGCACTTAAAGGACATTTAAGTGGCATAGCATAGGATCAATTCAAAGCTACATTATCTCCAATAAGAAGTTGTTTCTCATCTGACATAGCACAGGTGACACTTCAGGCAACCCTGATAATCCCAGACTTAGTGGAACAGATGTATTGCTCTCAGCAAATTTATATACCACCCACATTCCCATTCATATTGAAGCAGTATGCTAAAGCAGCAATCCGTACTCAGCCACATGATCTGCTATGCTTGTCAGCTGCTTATTTCTGAGCAATGGCTTGGGGAGAAGAACCTCCTGTTAAGAAAAGATTGGAATATCCACTTGTTACACCATCTGGATTGTCTCCAGTACATCTGAAAGTATTACTTAAGCAGGTAAATTATTAATGAAACTAAAATTGTTTTTGTTTAGCACTTCAGTGAATGTTAAAAGAATGAAATTACCTTCCTTCTTTACTCATAAATGTCATTATTTATGATATTTAGGTTAGTTAACTTGTTAAATATTTAGCAGCAATATATCAGTTGTATAGGCAAATTAGCAATAAAAGTTATGAAAGAATTACAAAGAGTATAACTAAAAGAATGAAGGAGCAGACCATATCCTATTTGAAGTAAATATCCTGAAATTTACTTTTAAGAATAAAGAGTGTTAGTGAGAATAGTAGAGGATCAAACCAGGTAATTTCCAAATACTTATCACATTAAACCAATGTTGATTGGTACATGACAATATACCATTCTACGGCATTCTTTCCTTGGTTGTCTTGTCAATAACGTGGAACTGTGTGCCATTATTTTTAACATTACCTTATAAAAACTAAGTTTCCTCTTTTGTGTAATATTTCAGTCTATGAAATAAACTAGTAATCAATGCAAGAATATCAGAGAGAGATTCATGTAAGCAAAACCTGTCATTTTTGCATGCAGAATCTAAATTTATTGCAATGCTTGAGAGTTTTATTTCTTCGAGCAACTCATCTTATACTTCTCATCAGTTTACTGATCATCAAATGTACTAATCAGTTAAAGACACTGATCTGATGAAAGTCATAAGATATGTTTTAGGAAGACTTTCTTTAAGAAATGAGAATTGTTGATTTATGGAGATGTGTGATGTCACAGTCTTTCATTTTTAGAACTGGAGTTTCATAAGTAAAGAGTAATTCAGCACATGTTTCTAGCAGTGCAAAGGCCATTGTTTACATTGATTATGGAATTTATTAAAAGTGTTTGATGTAAGAAAGTAGCTCACTATTTTAGTTTTGTTTGTATGAAAACTTTGTGAAGAAATGGGGTATATTAACAGTGTTTTAATATCCCTTTTGAAAAAAATATAAATATAATGGCAATGCTCACAAATTACACAGAATGAGACAAAAGTATGTTTACAAACTTTGTGTGTGTTCCAGGATCAAAAATAATAAAAAGTGTTACTATGACGATGGTGTCACAAATGTTTCATTTTCGAAATAATTGCCAAAAATAAGTTTCAATGAATCACTTTATGTCAAAGTGAATCCAGCTTCCAGCAAAGATTTTCAATTAACATTTGGGCAGAAATTGTTGGTGACATGCTTATTGGTCCATGCATGCTTCCATCGCATCTAAGAGGACCTTCATATCATGGATTCTTAAGAAGATGCTCGTCACGTCTTCTTGAAGATGTACCACTGAATACAAGAAGACAAATGTGGTTTATGCACGATGGAGCCCCAGCACTCTTCTCCCGTCTCGTCAGACATCATCTCAATGAACATTACCCTCAGCGATGAATTGGACTCGGTGGCCCAGCAGCATGGCAATTGAGGTCACTAAACCTGACTCCATTGGACTTTTATCTGTGGGGTCACTTGAAGTCTGTTATTTATGCAACACCCATAAACAATGAAGACGACCTATTGGAACGTGTTCAGAATGCATGCCAGATGATTCGAGGAAACCCTGGTGTGTACGAACTAATCCATCAGTCTTGTGTACGTCGTGCTCGGGCATGTGTGGAGAATCGAGGAGCAACCTTTGAGCATCTGTTATAAAGAAACATTCCTCTTCTTATACTTGTCATTGAAGGCATACATTGAAACTTATTTTTGGCTACTATTTTCAAAAAGAAGCATTTGCGCCCACATGTTCACAGGAACATTTTTTCTTGTTTTTGAACCTGGAACACACACACAAAGTTTGTAAACATACTTTTGACTCTTCCTGTATTTATGATGACATTAATAAGAGTAAAATTAGGATATGCATGTATCATTTTATTCAGAACATTTTATCTTCTGCTCTAAAGTCTAAAGATTGAGATGTATGAACTTATAGTTTTACGTTATTTTATAACAATGCAAAGCCTGACCAAAGAACAGATACTGAAGGTATTTTTTCGCAAAGTTTTGGGAAAATTTAATGGAAAGGGGCCACTTCAGGCATTAAGAATAGAAAAAGAGAGTAATATTGATACTGAACTTTAGGAAATTTGTTCTCATAATGGCTACTGGAGTATACAGGTCCAGGATAGAATCACATTGATAATCTCTTTCCAATAAAAGCAACAATCCTTCAGTTTTCATAAAACAGGAAGTTTCTTTGAACAACATAGTATCAAGTGCTGGAAAAATTTCTGTGATTCAATACATCTACAGGTTGTTTATAGTAAGCCACAAAGTAGGAATGTATTATGTAGGATCTTGATGCAATCATTTTTCCCCACAGGAAACACTGGGTCAGGTGAAGAGGAACCTGTAACATCTAAATTGTATAGGAGAATTAATATTTCAGAAATTGGCCCAGTAATCATGCTGCACAGATACAATCAGTGCTGCTAAAGTATCTTGAATATTGGCAGGGCAACAGAGAGGTACGGTGTTGCCACATTATATCCATCATTTCCTTTGCCCATAACTAGATAAAATGCCCTTGCCAGAGCAGTGATTCACAGTAATGACATGTAGTCATGGTTTTCTGTTCCATTATACTTTGCTGAATATTATCTGCTTTTCACAGATGTAACCAGGCCATTACCTGAATGATATAAAAGTAATTTTTAAAACTTTTCATTCATAGGTGCTACTTTATGAACACATACTGAATGTATTTCCATTAATTTAGATGGAAAAGTAAAACTAATAATAAGTTTCCCTGCATAATAAAAGACATTTTAAACATTTTGTTTAAAATTTCTTTGCTGCAGAATCTTAGTTCACATATATTTCCACATGAAGATTCACTGGAATAATAAAAATTGAGGTATTTCTCCCATGGGCTATTTACACTGGTTATAAGTCCACGGGACAAGAATGTGATGTTAACAGTGTTTCTTAGCAGAGCGAAGAATGCTTCATGTTGGCTGGGTAGGATCATGTTACTGTGTAAAATCCTATGCTTTGAAAATACTATGCTGCTAATTTACAGACAGATTACTGGGAAAGGTGAGAGATCAGACAGGATTAGTAACATCACAGATATTGACAGTTGTCAGTAAACTGACAAATGACATCCTATGAGTTAGATGATTGGGATTCAGTTCCCAACAGGAAGGATTCTTAGACAATTTCAAAACTGTCTATCTATATATAACTTGAGAAATCCACAACAGATTTTCATGAAATTTTATATTGGGTAGTTTTACTGAAATTTGTCAATAAATTCCAGTTTTGTTAAAATCAAGTAACAAAAATGGACACTTTATGTAAAAAACTTACACACGTTTCTGCACAAAGAAATGAGAGAATTTGGGGTTCCCCAAGCAGCCCATAGATCCATGTAGGGTATACCACACTCTTATCTCACTGGCTCGATTCACAAAGGTCAAATTCAGGCAAACACACCAGAATTGTGATGCTACACATACATTTCCTAATTTTTTATCTTTTCCGCCACATCCACTACTGGGTAAAGCAGCTCTAACTCACTTCCTTCTAATGGTGAGGTAAAATTAATTCCTCTTCCACCATGCACTAACACAAGGACAACTTTCCCTCTTTTAAGCAAGACATACCACTGCATTAAAACATATCTCACACATTGTAATATTATGGCAGTGGCAATAGTCCAATGCTTCTGGGAACTGTTTTAAGCGGAAGAGCACAAGGAATAATGCACCATGTTGTAGAATATCTAGAGAAGGAAGAATTTACTTGCATTTTCTGTAATTATGAACACCATTTCATCATGATAAGATGTAACCAGGCCTGCTTAGTTGCCTTCTTTCTTCCTTTCAGCTTGATGCTGCATGAGAAATACTATGCACACAGAATTTTTGTTTACATGTTTGTCTTCTGACTATAAATGGCAAGCACATGAATATAAAGAATGGGGCAAAACCTTGAGTGCTATAATTTTATTCACTCAATAATGACATCTCAGAAAAAGGCATCCTGCCAGTAATTTATGTTATAATGCTGTTAAATTAAAATCTGGTATTGCTGGTAATCTCATGATATGAACCATAATGGTTATTTGCTTCTCAGCCTCCTTTCATTCTTTGCAGCAAAGTCACACCAGCACCTGAACAGTAGATCTGCAGCTACCAAGTACATAAAATGTAGAAGGTGCGTGGGAGAGTACGATTCATTCTGCTTCATGTCGAGTTTAATGCTGATAAAATGGAGTGTTCTGACACAGCATGAATGAGAAAATGGAATGTCAGATAATAAGGACTTCAACTGTAGTTCAAAATGCAATTTAACTATGGAATAATTTATTTTGTTGTTCAGTGATATGTTACTGCAGTGTTTTATATCTTTTGTTGTTTTTTATTGAGTGATCACATTTTTTTTCAACAGTTGGGGGTAATATTAATAATTTCCACTGCATTTACAATACCTAATGGCAGGGAGAGGACAAGGATATTGGTCAACAGAAGGGACCAATCATTATATTTCTTTTGGTATTACCTTTGCCACATATGAGAAAGGGGAAAGGTATGTTGAAAAGTCTGCAATGGCCTGCTCTTGAACCAGAGACTTTTGGTGCAGAGGTCAATTACCTTGCCCTTAAAACAAAATAAATCTGTTAGACATGTATTTCACTCACAGGTTATTCTAAACTGGGCTAATTAAACAGCAGTTTGTAAATTATTCACAGATTCATAATTCCAATAATTTTATTTGATAATTTATAGTATTACAAGCAACTTGAACTGCAAAGGATTTTCAGTCACCCATGCTTCTACAAATTAAATGACTTAACTGGACTTTGTATTGTCTGACAGCATAATAACTTAAAATACAAGCATTTCTAAAAGCCACTGAAGTGAAAATTCAACTTATTTTGAATTAAAGAAAAGGGAATCTCATTCCCAGCACAAAGTCTCTGCTTTATAGGATATATAAATTACCAATTATATTTACAATAATCGTTCTCTACTAAAAACTATATATTTCAACATGTTAACATCATTTAATGTTATTCTGGATGCTTATAAATGTCCCATAAATCCACAAAATTTATTAGCAATCCTCTTCTAATAACAATGCAACTTCTAAATTACATCCATGTCATCCATAACAAAGCTAAATACAAATAATTACAACATACTTACCTCTCCCTTTATAAATATTTTTACATTTATTTCATATTTGAGCTTGAGTTAGATTTAGGAAGTACTAATCTTAATTTAGGCATATTTATGAACATGGTATGACAGATTGCATAGTATCATTTCATTACACAACAGATTTTCATGTAAGGAATGTATGACTGAAAAACCCCACAATTTTGGATACTATATGATCCTTATTCTGGAAAAATTATGGATAATTCCAGAAACTCAATGGTAAAATTGTCATATTGTCATTGTTGTTATTATTTTAAAGTGTGTTATAATCCAGATTTTTATATGGACTGTTATTGTAAATATATTAATCTTTCTCACTTTAATGATGCTTTCACTACATACTGACGTTAAAATCTGTTGTTACATAAGAAGCAACATTTTCCTGTAAATACAAATGAGGAATATTGATGCTCTGTTTATATTCTAAATTACAAGGTATGGTGTAGTACTTAATAATTATGATAAAAATATCACAGGCAGAAGTTAAAATTACTGCTGTTACATGGTTCAGTAAATAAATCATCAAATTGTACAAACTGAACTTTGATTTAGCAAAGACAAATAACTGCAGTGCCTTGCAGATTGCTTACAAATTTCTTTTCACAGATAGATAATATCAACACAAAAATGTCAGCATTAAGCAATGGAAATTATTCATGTAAAAGTACATACTGTTAATAACTCTGATCTTATGAAATCAGTTCTTCTAAATACTTATTATATCATACACATAGGAAATACGACAGACTAATCAGAGCTTCGTTCAGAATATGGTATACTTACACTTGTGCTCTGATAGTCCTGATATTCTGTATACTGTTATTACAGTTTTCATTTTTGACAATTTTTACAACACTGATTTATACAAACCTAATAGTCACTGTATAATTACTTCCATAACCACAAATATTATAATAAAATGTACCTACAACTATATAAAAGTTCAAAGAAGAGCAACATCAGTGTACAGAGAATTTATATGTTAATTCCTTTTCCTATAGTGCTTTTTGACCCTGAGCACATAACTACACGCCTCAACAATATTACTTCTGTTTACATCATAATTATGTGTTTAGATGAACAGGCATACAGGTAACTTGTCTATATTAGCAATTATTATAAGTGATTTCTGCCACAAGAATATGCTGAAAGTTGCATGAGGAGAAAAGAAATAGAGAAAAGAGGATAAAGAAAAAAAACATGGAAAAAAAAGAAGAAAAAAAAAGAGGAACATGAGAAAAAATTGAAAAAATAAATTACATACTTTTTGTGTAATTTCCATATTTATATTATCAAGGAAACCATCACTCTTTGCTTTGGTCTAAAAGGAGTACCACATTTTGGGACATGATATTTATAGCAGGAGGAACTGGAAGATTACACCAGTATTTTCAAATATTCTGAAATTCTATTAAATGAACTCACTCAAATCATCATATAGCCCTCAGCCTACACACCTGTATTTGGACACTGAGAAATTTTATATATATATATATATATACACACACACACACACAGCATTATACCCAGTCTTCAGAGCATATATCATATGATTTTAAAAATAGGCACACTTATGTTACTTAGCCTACCCACCAAAGTAGCACAACATAATATTCAACACAAAAGTTAACGTTTACTTTCTTGGCAGTCACCATATTTTATTTATCATATTCACACACAAAAAAGTATATTTATTAAATAAAACATAAATCACTCCTATTCACACTTTCAAAGCTGAAGTTGACTATTTTAAACCACTGGGCCTCTTAGCTTAATTTTTACAGTAATCATTGTTAATCTCTCAATAAAGCAAAAAACAATATTTTTAATTACACATATACAATTTTTCTCTTCCATGGAGTTGAGGAATTTATTAAACATGTTATCACCACTTTTTTCATTAAAGGAAGAACGTCTATAACAATTGTGATGTTTTAATGTAGTATCAACTTCTGAAACCACTTTCATTGTCCATATACAGGCATGAATTTAACATATCAAAATCCATCTAAAGAAGTAATGGTTAAACTAAAATATAAAACAAACTGGCTTTAACAGAATTAACACTAATAATGTTAGTCACACATACCAATACTTAAATTTTCATTAGCCAGCTAGTTCTGTTTTTTATATGACATCTTCCCTGCATTCTTATTTTTATTCTTATAACCATGAATCTATGCCAAGAAGCATCTCTTTAGCCTTAAGCTTCTAGAGCTCTTTGGCAAGTGAGAACTATGTAAAAAGACAAGTATGAAAAACATTTGCCATTAGTATGCTACAGCTTAAAAATTTGTACTCCTCTCCCAATATTTTCAGGGTAATTAAATCAAGCATTATGAGATGGGCAGAGTATGTGGTGTGCATTGATGGGGCAAGAGATGTGCACCGGATATCAGTTGGGAAGCCTGAAGGAGAGAGACTGCTGAGGAGACCTGAGACCTAGACGGGAGGATAATATTAAGTGGGATCTTTGGGAGATAGGAGTTGAAGGCGACTGGATTTTGTTGGCCCAGGACAGGGTCCAGTGGAGGACTTTGCTTAATTTGGTGATGAACCTCCAGGTTCCATAAGCCATCTAGTTAGTTACTGGTACAACACTTATTAGGCTTAAAAGGGTTACACTGTCAGTTTTGATACTACTTATACTATTAGCAGATTCGATATTTGAGGTTTTCACAGTGGTGAGGATGATTATGTTCTTCTCTCAAGTTAGAACAGCCACTAATTCAGAACAGGGTCCACTGGTGGGCTGTTGTGAATACAGTAATAAACATCAAGTTCCATTAAAGCCAGGTAACTTCTTCAACAGCTGAGAAAGTATCACCATCTCAATAAAGACTCTTTGTTTATGATGTTGCTTTAGATGGTAATGAAAGCATATCATAATTTACTAGTGAAAATTATACATTTTGCTACAGTATAATATGATATGATGACATGATATGTAATACGATTACAATGTATAATCCTTATTGCAGCTTGTCATCACTGTGCTGTTTTACAGAAGATCCTCACTTTATTGCCTCATGTTCTCCTACAGTTAAGTTCAGTATCCTCTAAAATACTGCAAACAGTTTTTGTTTTTCTCATTGTGATAACTGAATTTACTAAAATGCTGGTTCTTGTGAAGTGTACAAGAGGACAAGTGCTTAAAAAACAAATATATGTATATAGTAAAGCTGTCACACTATATGCCCTGTAGGGGCTTGGGGGGAGAGAAGGTATAGCTCCTACTCATTCTCAACCTCAGCACTAGGTGAGAGTGAGTGGGTAGTGTCATGCCCCGATCACACTTCATTCCCAAGAAAGGGCCCTGATATCCATTGGATAGGAGACTGGGCAAGCCCCAGAGCAATTCTGGATGCAGAGGCTACAGGAAAAATCCTCTGCCCCCTTTGGGGATCGAACCCTGGTCGTCCAGTCCATAGCCAGTCACTATACTGACTGAGATACCCCTCTGGATATATATAAAAGGTGAATATTTTCTTAACTTATAAAGAACTGCAACATTTAAAACAGTCTCCATACAATACACATATAAAAATATTATTCTGGGTGAGATTATGCTAATACAAAGTGTGAGCTGGTAGGTGGTACAGGGCTATCGAATTCTGCTATCAAATGTCTCTGTCAACAATATAACAAAACTGTATGGTATAACTTGGTTACAATGAACATGAATTATAAATTATAGCAACCAAATGACAACTTCACACTTTACTTATATTTTCAACTGTGTTTGTTTTTAACAGTACAGCATAAGTCAGTTCTTATCTGCACTTGTACTGCTAGGGTTGGGTTCTGTTGTGGTTAGCCTGCTGTAAATAGCCTGGCTGGTAACCCATAACCAATACAGATTTTAATCTTCAATGACCAACATGTCTGTAAACAAGAGGAAGTGTTTGTCTTTGTATGATAAAGCTGAAATTATTAGGGAGTTAGAACATGGTGGTAAAAATGTATCTGTGTATAAAGAATTAAATTTATCATCCACAGTTTTAAATTTTTGGAAGAACAATGAGAAAATTCTGTGTTCAAGAAGACTGTCACTACAAACAAATAAATGAAAAAAGTGGGTTTGACAACATTAACAAAGCATTATTGGAATTAAGGTGGAGAGGTATGCTGGTACCTAATTTGGTCCCATTCTGAAGATCCATGCAGACAATGCAATTAGAGCATAAAAACTAAAGTTACAGTAAAGGATGGCTTGATCATTTTAAAATTGGTATATTATCATTTATGCTGCAGTTAGTAAAAAGGCCTTATCAGCAAGTGAATGGGTAAAACATGTTTGGGAGGAATGAAAAAATGGATATACCAAAGAACTCTATAATGCAGACGAAAGTAGACTCTACAACAGTGGTCCCTGCCAAGGCTTTTTTTGGGTGCCCGCGTTGATACGGAAAGAGGTTATACTGAATAATAAGACTGATACAGCTAACCGACGATCTGAAACAAGGAAAGAAGATGAAGTGCCAGGAATTAAAATGAGAAGCTGAGAATAGGGAAAACTGGAGAGCTCTTTTTGGGCAGAGCAATGGACCTGTCGTAAGACAGAACACTGAATAATAATAAATAACTGAATAATGAAGGCCGTTCAACCATGAACATTATAAAATCAAAGCACAGATCTCTACTTACTAATGCCCATCTTCACGGTTGTTTGCGAGCAGCAACATCATCCTACACTCCCAAATTTGAAAAACTGGCCGATTAAATGCAGCGCCAAACATCACACTAACTTCCCACTTGAGTAATAATAATTGTACTTATAAAAGTACGTATTTTTGATTTCATGGTTTCTTGTATCATTAAACGTCGTGTTGTTTTGTGTATTATTTGGTGTCCATATCTTATTTGTCCAGAGAAAAGAAAATTTGGCTTTGTTAATTGGTTGGTGACCACCACGATCTCATAAACTCTCAAATGTGCCCGTTGGCACAAAAAGGTGTTCTACAACATGGCTCCAAAAAAAACGTGTAATTTAAAGATGAAAAATGTGTGGCAAGAAGCTGAAAAACCATTTAACAGTGTTGATATGTGAAGATATGAGTAGAATGGACAAAAAAGAACTGTAATTGAACAATCTCAAAAGCCTCAACATTTGAAAAGTGTAAAGATGCTTCTGTTGAATATGTAACTAATAAAAAGGATGGGCAACTTCTGACATTTTAAAACAATATGTAAGGAAGTGGACCATATAGTCTGACAGAAGTTTACCAACATTTCAGAGGTCCTTGTTGACAAGAAGTAAATAACAAGCGTGATTTATTTAATGAAAAATGTCTGAGATACTATTACACCTGCAATGGTTCAAACTGTTTGAGAAAAAAAGCTATCCCGCTACATGCCATATAGGTGTTTCAGGGGAGTGGAGATACAGCTCCAACTCTTTCTTGACCTCGGCACTAGGTGGGGGTGAGGTGGTCAGCATCACGCCCCAGCCGAGTCAGCTTATTATCAGATGTTTCTTTAAATAACAAAACTGTCACTGAAGGTGAACCTTGTTTTTCTGAGTAACTGAAAGTGAGTGAAATAAAAACCTTTGAACATGTTCCCAATATTGAAGATTTCATTAACACTGACGACGATTCGGCAAAATCTGAAATACCTATAAATGATGACATAATAAATGTAGTATTACATAAAGAATACAGGAACCAAGACAGAGAAATACATTCAAAAAACATTGCCTGCCCAGGATGCCATGCGGATGTTAACGAACTGTTTTGAAAACAACAAAACAATAGATGACAGCATACTTAATGTTCTAAGTGTATTAAAAATAAATCTTAGAAATATCAAAGTAAAATCGATGAAACAAATTTTCACCCTAAATTATGTTTAAAATAAACAAGGTAATAACTAACTTATGCATTTATCTATATTTCAAAATTATTTTTATGCAGTTTCATACTGTAATTTTTATAATTTTCTAGATAAAAGGAAATATAAAACTGATGCCTCTAAACATCTTTTGTTGGGGGGGGTTAAGAGGGAGGGAACATCAGCTACAAAACCAGGCTTGCATAAACCTCAGATACCAGGTCACCATAGCACCTAAAATTTTCATGGTAGTGTAACTGTGGATACATGTGAACTTGTCTGTTGATATAATTCCACACCAGACTGTCCACTTGGGGTGATGGAGGTTGTTTTGGGTGGATCTACAGAATATATGGCCAACAACACATTTTTTTGTTCATTAATTAGTATCAGTAATTCCTTGGGAAGATTTTCTATAATGGTCAGTGTGATGGAGAAAGGGCATGCTACAGGTGCTTGGTATTTTTAAAATACTAGTGTCCCTCAGTCAATTCTGTTACACTGTATTACATGCCTAAACTGTTTTCAGCCGAATTGGCGGCTGGAGTGTACACCAATCACATGTACTGTGCCATGGTAGGAAGTATTGGTGGTACTTGAAGGGGTGAGATAGTTAGGTAACAACATAGAGAGGTGCCAGATACAGCATCGCGGGACATTGGATTCCACAACACTACGCAAAGAACATGTTAGAATTGGCAACAATGCAGTGCAGCTGCCGATGCTTCTACCACGGTGTTTCTTAACAGACTGAGGTCTAGCTGCTTATCAGCAGACTTTCTTTGTGCCGACTGGTCACTCACAAAGAGCAGAACTCGACTCAGCCGCCAATTCTGCTGAAAAACATAATAGTGAAAGTAATAGTTAATACTTTGCAGATCAAAACTGAATTGGCTGGAGAGGGAGAGGGGGGGAGGGAGAGAGAGAGAACACAAGAACATGGTATTGACACCAAAACAAAAGCTTGAGTTAGCTGAAAAAATTTACAAGAGTGAACTGGTGATGAAACATTATGGGACTGAGTGCTTATGTCCATGAAATAAAGCTGCCAGGTGGACCTTCTCAGAACTCTTGGTGATGAAGATAACATAACAGGATTATGTAAAAAATGATGGTGGTAGATGCTATATACAGTGTATTCTCGCATGGTCTTCCATATATCCAGAAATGGTGATTTGATTGTGGAGAAAACTTGTCCCAGATCTAGAAGATTATTTGCAAGGTTTACTTAAGAAATAAATTAGCAATCTAAAATTCTTGACATGGCATGTGCTATGAGAAGCGTCAAAAGTTGATAAACATAATGCAAAATAATGGCAACAGAGTGATGATTGTGAACCAGGCTTCCAGCACATGACAGACAGACACTGTCAATGCTGCTGTGAAACAAAAGAGAGAAGAAAAGGGTGAGGAGGGTAAGAGTGAAGAATATGGAAAAAGTAGTGTAAATGCCACTTTACTAGACTAAATGGGTCAGAGATGGTTCAAATGTCAGGATATAATGGCAGTATAACCGCCAGGAAAATTAAAACTGCTGTGAGGAATAGTCTACAACAGGGGTTCTCAACCTTTCTTGCTGGCATACCACTAATTCTAATTTAACACATTAATGTACCACTAACCAAATGGGTTCAGGGAAAATAGTTATTTATGATAATACTAACTTTGATTTTCTTACTTAGCTCACGAACCACTTAACATTGGCTCGCGTACCATAGGTTGAGAAACGCTGGTCTAAACAGTTCACAAAAACAAGTGGTCTTTGTACAAACTGTTTCTCAGAATAAGTTTTGTGTGTGTGTGTGTGTATAAAAGGGAGAGAGAGTACAGTAATTTGTAAATGCATCAAAATATTTTGGATTATCTGCATTTTAAAATTTTTCATGAATGTTCTCCCCTTTATTTACCTGGATAAATGGGAGATTACTGTAGTAATATAACACCACTGCCAAAGACAAAGAAAAACTACCTCACCAATCTCTTGCTTGGTATTCCAAGTGGCTGTTTCCTAAGAGATTTCTGCACCAAACATTTGTATGCAAACCTTGTCACACACCATCCTAGTCATCTGCACACCATAATCTCCTAGACTGCACAAACCTAATACGTAATATTAGGTGACCTGTGTAAATCACGAGATTTGTTGTTATGTAATATTCTAAACTGCCCACTTACTTCATCTTTCTTAGGTCCAAACTTTTGCAATTTTTGGTTTCTGTCTTAAAGAGACTGTGAAAAGGGCACTGCTCTGTAACTGGGCAACAAAAACATCAGGAAACTCAGTCAGAGGTTGCATTACAAAATATTACCAATTAAATCGTTAAAAATATCAACAATCATCTTCAAATTTAACAAAAATAAAAACAACAAAGCCAATTTTACAATATTAAATTTGTAATAACTAGAGACTGACCAGCATTCTGGAAATTAACAATTACTAAATTCATATTGTTTTCAATATCAAAACCCATGCCTTAGTTCTTATTTTAACAAATATATAGATTCCTTGGAGAAGAATGCTTCTGTACCAGCTAATTCCCTTATGGTGAAACTGGTGTTAGGCAGAAGGAAACACATGAAGATGTGGTGGAACTGTTAACAAATAAAATCCAATAAAAATGCAATACAGTCTATTATTTTAAATTCACTTGTGTTCTTTCTTACCATGCAGCTCTTAAACATTTAATATTTATTAGATTTGAATTTGAAATGTATAAAGTGTTTCCAATTGCTTTGCCCATCATATTTAATTATTTCTTGTATGTACATCCTGGTCATATATGACGACCATCCCTAATGCCTCATTCATGTAATAATACATATTTAGTTCATGTACAATTACATCTTTGCAGTACTACCTCTAGTGAACATTATTCTTTTTAGCTGTCCTTGTGTTTATTATTTATATATCCAATTCATTTTTTGTTTACACATTGCAAGCATTCCTTTAATATGGTATCTATACTCTATTCTATGTCACTATTGTTACAACCTGTGTACCTTATTTTTATTTCCTTAATAACTATTTTCTCATCTTCAAATGCCTCTATCAAGATATGACACAGGATACAATCAGAACGTACAAAACACAGATAACATAATGGAAGATAACAATGGGAAAAATATATGTTTCTTGGTAAAGTCATCTGCATGCTTAAAATATATAAAATATTAATGTAAAAATTTCATTCTGCATAAACAATACTATAAGAAGGAGCACAGCTAAGCAGAAACAACAAAAGAATAAATTGATAACAATTGAGAATACAAACTGAAATGCACATATTGTGAAAGAAGGCATATAGGCCAAACAGGGTGGAAATTCAAGGCTAGGTATAGTAAATATATTCATGATATCAAGCACAACAGTAATAAAACAAAAATAAGTTAAATGTCTTTTGGATCACGAACATAAAAAATGACAGAAGGTATAAAAGTACTGAAAGTAGCTTAAAAGGGAGAATGACTGACCTCTATAAAAAGGTTTTCAAATTCAAATTCAATTCATTTATTTAAGTGCTTGACAACAGCCAAAAAGGCCAATAACAGCCAAGCACCAACAATACAAACATTACAATACAAAAGCAAACAAACAATGAACTGAACATATAAATGTACAATATTAATAATGATAATAATTCAATTCATTCATTTATTGCAAAATAATTAACAAATGAGCTAAATAATATGCATAAGTACAATAATAATTAAATTAAAATCAGTTCAATTTTGAACAAAACATAGATAACATACAAAATAAAATATTATACTAAATATACAATAAAATCAATGATTATTGTTTAAAAAGCTGACTGACATCAGTAAGCAAAATATGATCTTTGTTAAAGATGTTGATGCTCCTACAGACTGTGTTGGCAGCAGAAACACATCTGGCAAAGGGACTGGCCTTAAAATTATGTTGTACAGTAAAGGTAGAGTAGTCTTTAATAGACCTAGTGCGTATGCAGAAACTAACTGTATCAAAAACAGATGAGCAACTATTATGAACACAACAAATGGGACACAATGTACTTTTTTATTTACTAATTAAATAACATGAAAATAGCAATGAAGGAGAAAGGCTGGAATTTTTTTAACTTAACAGTGGTGACTAATGTAACATTTAGCAATAGCAAAGTGCAGGAGACAGGAATGAAAGAAAAAGCATACACCAAAGATGAAAGGAAGCATGTTCACTCATCAGCAGCAACAATCGAGCAAAGAACATAAGGAGTTAAGAAGAACAAGGACAAGGAATGAACCATATTAAGTGCTTGGCGATCATAAATAGTAAATAAAAAATATGTGCAGCAATAAAAGAAATTAGTATAGAAGTATTGAGATGTAGTATAGCTACAGACAAATATTCCATAGTGACACAATTTTAACATGTTAGAGAACTGTGAGTGTAAATAAGACAGTCAATAATATATGTACTAGAGACAGAGAAGTTTAAAGAACAAAAAATCCAACATATACCTAAAAAATATGAATAAGGTACAGAGGCTAAAAATAATAGTGACAAAGAACAAGATATGGATCATATATGAACAGTATGCTTGTTCTGTGTAAACAAATATGTACTGGATATAAAAATAACAACTACAGAGAAAAGGGCAGCAAAAAATAATTTACATCATGTACAAAAATGTAAAGGAGTGAACTTATGTAATAAGCCAAATGCGTATTATAAGAAGAATAACGCACTCATGATGATAGACATAGGTGATCAAAACTTATACAGAAAAATGTCAGAAACATTCTTATGCTGTAATATATTCACATTCATCCATTCATTTCCTGCCTTCCAGGAAACCTAAGATTCATTACAATGTTCACAACAGCCAGCCAATATCTATATCCTGAGCTAGATGAATCCAGTGCTTACCCTATTTCCTCAATATCTGTTTTAATATTATCCTCCCACATTTTCCTAGGTCTTCCAGGGTTTCAGACTAAAATTGACATCAAATGTGGAACTGTATTCTAATGAGTGCATTTCTCATCCTTCCCACACATGCTGTATGCTGCATACTGATCCTTCTAATAAATTTGGTGAAGAGTATACATCATGCACTTTTCCATATTTTTTTGTTATTTCTTCGCCCTCAGATCCAAATACTCTCTTCAGCAACCTGTTCTTAGACATCCTCAGTATATATTAATCCCTGAGAAAGTCAGTTTCACACCCATACAAAGTAATGGGTAAAATTAGAGGTTTGAGTGATTGTGAAATGAATGGTAGCAAGTGTTGCCTAGATTTAATATACATTTAGTTTCTTCATTAATATAATTCTGATTAGAGAGTAAGGCCACTGAAAAGATTTTCTTGGATTTGTGGTCAATAACTGTAATATCTGGGGTTAATGGAATTGCATTTTCCTCTTTCATCTTCAGACATTTTATCGAGAAATAAATAAACAGCAAGTATGGGGGACACAGGACATAAACAGATGTTTATATAAATGCAAACTGTTCACATAAAAAAATGCATAAACTGAAGATTTATGACAATTTTGAAAGATGCAAAGAAATAAATACATGTCTGTACCAGCCATGCATCAAGGTTTACGTGCATTCCAGCTGAATGTGCATTACATTTTACATGCAGCTCAGCTGGAAGTGCACTGCAGAAGCATACTGCTAAACTATCAAGCCTGGAGTCTTGCTGGCAGCTAAATCCCCTATTCCTGCACAATAAAGTTAATAAATTACTGTTACAGGAAAGCACTGCATTTTGAGTAGACAGCTGTTAAAACTGTCCAGTATGGACCAAAAGTTTGTTCTACTGATAAAATTTAGAACATGCCACCAGCACTAAAAGTTAAAAATCTACGTAAACCAAATGTGGAGATTTGTCATGTGTACAATCTGCCACAGACAAAAGGCACACTTGCTTGAATCTGAAAGTAAATCCGAACCCAAAAGTATACTAACAGTTTATTTTCAAACTGATTAAAATTCCTCTTGAAAACCTAAAGACTTTTGCAAGGTACTAGCTTAGTTATGTCTTTAATTCTGAAGTTGTTGAAATACTAACCTGTACAGGCAAGTAGGCAGAAAGGCAGTTATAGGCAAAAATGTATCAGACACTATGATCTTGTGGCCAATTCTTCCAGAGTAAATGGAGTCACTTGGTACAAGAAGCAACGATTACAGACCCGCACAGGTTTTTCATGGCCATATCGGGGCAGTGGGACGGAATTGGAACTACACCGTGCACAAAAAACCTGTAAAAATCAAATGCACATCACCACTGTTCTATTACAAGAATAAGAATATGTGCACATATATGGAAATAATTATACATAATATGAAAAAGCATAGAACAAGGGAACCTGGTTAATTAAAACACCCCATTTCAGCTCTGGTTTTGGAGTGTGGTAATGGACCCTCCTCCATCTTCCTCACCAAACTACTGAGTGTTGACACACCACTGTTTCTTTGTAACACATACTTTTCATTTTCCACATTCTTCACAGTTACTTCACAAGTCTTTTAAGAGAAGCTTTCTGTGGTAGTTCAGTGGCAGCATGTGTGCCTACAGAGCAGGCAATCCAGGTTCTGTTCCAAAGTAGGCCTTTTCTTTTAATCACCTTGTCTGCAGTGGCTTTGGAGGCCATAAAATGACATTTGTTTTTTTTTAAGTATTTGCATTTGTTTATAATCTTTTCTCCTTTATTCACATTTGAGAGCAAGAAGAGAGCAGGTGGTTTCTCAACATGAAAGGTTTCTCCCATTTTGTTTCCTCAGGAGGATCATCATCAAACACACATGATACTTGGCATTTTGAAGACTTGCCTTCCACTGCATTAGAATTTATGATCCACAAAATATCAATACTGATAGGCAACTGACTGTACCTTTATCATTCCCTGTGCATTAAACTGTCCTAACAAAGTGGAATTTTCTAAACAATCTCTCACACACAAACTTTGGAGGGGACTCTGTGACTGTGTAAGAAAAAATCAAACATACAATCATCTTTGCATAAGAATATAAAAGCTAGTGTTCAGACTGACAATCAGACATTGTGAAAGTTGTTGTGTAGTAACAACTTAATTTTGGTCATAATGTTTCGAGAAATCAACTGCAATCCTTTTGTTCTCAAATGTGAATAAAGGAAGAAAGAGAATAAATAAATGCAAAGTCTTAAAAGACAGTGCAAAACAAAATTCTGCATTAAAAATAACAGTGTAGTGCTGACACCTAATATTTTGGCCAGGTAGTCAGAGAAGGGTCCACTACCATAATGCAAAATAGAAGCCAAATTGGAGGGTTTCAACTGACCACAACCCTTTGTAAATTCTATATCTTCTTAGAACTAACTGTTTCAGATTGAATATCATACTCAGGCCAACAAATTAAAAAATATCAAGCTGATCCAGCATTGAAATCAGTCTGAAAATCTCAAAATAAAGGATGGAGAGAGGGAGAATGACCTTGCCAGTTTGTCAGATTCTCTCTTTAGGAAAAGTTTTTGTGGTAAAGTCTTCATGGGCAATCAACTGAATCAGGTGAATGAAAGGAAAGAAAAACAAAACAACAACTAATGTTTCAGCAGCTGTCTGAGTCCTCATCAGTGATATAATATGTCTGTGGTCCAACATAGTCGCCCTCAGTCAACTAGTGGTTAGCATGCTTGCCACAGGACCCAAAGTTTGCGAGTTCAAACCTGGCCAAGGTCGATGGATTTTTAAGGGTGATAAAAATCCACAGCATGACTTCCTTTGGAGAGGAAGTAAAGCCAGCGGTCCCATGTCGTAGATTTACGGCATGTAAAAGAACCTTATGAGCATAAACAAGATGTTTCATAAGCAAAAATTCAGCAGCCATTTCTCACCCAAGTCTCTACTGATTCACTACTAGATGGCTCTAGCAGACAAATCAGGATCGAGTGGAAATTGTGCAGAGGCAGTGGGCTTGTGTGTGTGCACACTTCAAAGACAAAGAATCCTCCCACATGGGAGGAGGCCAAAGCTTCGGGCTGATGTCCCATAGGGTCAGTCAGTCAATGGTCCAATATAACTCATACTTTTACATACAGTGTGTAACAAAAGTCTGTTCTCATAGAGAAATAATAATTTGTGAATTAAAAGTTAAATTAATTTTAATTTTTCTTTTTTGATCTTCCTCTGGCAGAACACAGTGTTTCTTCTTTCAACAAGATGGCACTCCACCACACTTCCATATAACTGTCCAGAAATTTGTTATCCAACCTCCTACCTGGACAATGGATTGGATGCTGTGGTCCAAACAAATGGCCCACACGCAGTCCAGATCTCACACCATTAGAATATTTTCTGTGGAGTCAGTTAAAACCAGTGGTCTGTGCTTGCAGACCTCATACTCTTGACAATTTAAAACGCAATTATAAACAAATTCAGAAAAATTGATGACGAAATGTTACAGAGCCACAACCAATCTCAGAATGCAGATCAATATGTGTATGAATGTAGAAGGAACCCAATTTGAACATATGATGACGTAACATAAATAAAGTAAATAAAAAATAAATATAATTTATTTTCCCTATGAGAACAGACTTTTGTTACACCGTGTATATATAATTTACACCAAATTTTAGAAGTTTTCTCAAAAACAGTTTGTTGTACAATGTATGATGCATGTGTGTGTAATCTCAATGCACTCTACAACTTGTGTTTGACATTTCTTATGTAGTGAATACTTAATTAAATACAATAAGAAACAATTTCTTACTCTATGCAGTGAGGTATCTGTTGTGACTAAGTCTTCAACAGTGGGTTTATATCTGGAATTAATGAACATTCAGACTAACGAGATAGGGAAGATTCCAAAGAAAGCATTTAAAATTAGCATCAACCAGGGTAGATTGTTTTCCACCATGTCATCCAACATACTTAGTAAGTTGGTAATACCACTTTCCAATGAGTAATTTTTACAGTTTTCAAGATATTCTGTAAGTGTCTGATATGATGTGAAAAACAATAATTTGAATTCAGTCTGCACTTTCAATTTTATTTTTTGTTACTAATTGTGGAACAGTAAGTTAAAAATCACAATACAATACACTATACCACACATTAACTAATGCTTCTATCCTGTACAGACTACTACAGATTGATGGTACCAAGACTATGCATATATTTTGAAACTGTGGTTTACCCTTCTTGTATCTCTATTTGATGAATTCCACTGAGATGTGAGAATTTTTTAATGATATGTACATATCTCAAGGTGTTCTGTTTTGTACTGCCTTCTCTGAAGTATTTACAACTCCTTGATTGTTAAATCATCGCAAATCTGGTCTGATATTGTTTATTCATTCAAAATATTAATAACATTTTGTAACAAATGCTTTCATATGCAGAATGAGAGGAAGTCTCAAAATGCTAATAGTCAGACAGCGAAAATGAAAATTCTGTGTATAAATATGTACTAACTGACAATGAAAAAATTGGGGGGTGATATTAATAACATATTTAGAATGGGAAGATGTGTTGGATTACAAAGGACAGATATAACTTTCTGGCAGTGACACAGGGTATAGCATAGGGGTGGCCAACCCAAATGATCTTTCGGGCCACTTTGGAAATGCATCATAACTCCGCGGGCCACATATAACTGTAAACTCATGAATAAAAGAGGCAATATCTGTCATATATTCGCAAGAATATTATTTTAAAATCAAAGTTAATTTTTTCTCATAATTTCGACAGATAATTTTTGAATATATGGATGCACAAATAATGTATTTTTTTAATACATTGGTTTTCACTACTTTGGCCATTATAAAATAAATATATTTTGTAAAAGTGTGATGAATTTCGCGGGCCGGAAAAATGTTCAAGGCGGGCCACATGCGGCCCGCGGGTTGGCCACCCCTGGTATAGCATATGACACAAATAATATTTTGGATAGAAAGTAACTGTTACCAACTGTTAAGCCCACCTGTTCTGCACATTAAGTCATTAAATGGGAAAAATGAAAATGTCCAAATCAAAATCCCCACTGCAGCCTTAAAAATCAGTAACAACTAAAGAAATTTGTGTTGCACTTCATGTATGTATGTGTTAATGGGGATACTGGATTCTGCTTTGAGTGCTTTGGGGACTACCACACTAAGCTGAATTACTACAATAATGTAAAACACATTATCACATTCTGCAGAAATTACAGAACTTCCCTATAAAATCTAAACAAAATGTTATTACACCACAGACGTTTCCGTTATAAAGTCTGAATGTGCAACATTTGTGAATATACAAGTCCCATATCCTACTTCTTCAAAGTACTCAAAATTATTTAGTCTCTGGAGTAGAAGGGTTAAGAGTTCAAGCTAAATGCATATATCTGAAATCATCAATACATCATGACTAATGCTCTACAATACTGAGTATAATATATTAAGTATAAAATACATTATAGAATAGAGCATAAATTACTGATGTGCCTACACTTCAACTCTTCTATAAAGAATCACTGGAAGAACCTTACTTTTCCACAGTTTCTACAGTGATGGCGCCTCCTAACAACAGTGAACACAGCTTCACAAGACATACAACGAGGAGCCATGTCATCTGGAATCCAAGGTGGAGGTGATTCCACTTCCATTGGACTTGCTGGAGACTCCCAACCTGTTGAGAGAGCTTCTTCTGCATTCTCCACAGGACGCGAGAAATCTGAAAGTCAGAGATAAAAATGTTTACATGAAATTTGTATGTTCAAGTAACATAACAAAATACATGTAAAAAGTAACAGTCTACATACCCACAAAGAACACCCTGAATAATGGAAGTCCACTATCAGACAGAAAAATATGAAGCACTTCATCGAAGGACCTTTCCAGGACAGACTAAGGAACTATATAGTCAAACAGCGATGTTGGCAGGACATTGTCATTTAAAAGCACATTATTTAAACTGTTGTTAAAAGATAATCCTGTTTGCTGTACATGTTCAAACAAGGAAAAGCAACCTCACTTATTACATAAATGTAAGGACCTTCTGGGACTCTGACAATGATACTTAGGAGCCAAATACGTGACTACAAATGAGCATGAGATCCCAATAAGCAAACTACTGCATCTTCCTTAAAGTGCAGGACTGCTTAATAGTTAAAAAAGATGGGGAAGCACAACAGGTCATGGTGCAAGGGGCATTTATGCCAACCCTTCTAACTGAACTTCATACTACACATACATACAGAGTAAGCATAGTCTACTCTGAATAAAATTAAACAAAAATATAATTTACATGTTACTAGTTCACCAAATCACTGAATACCTGCTTCCATTGCAGTATTTATTTGTCCTTCATGATTCAGTATCAAATGAGTTACTGTAACATTTGAACCACATACATACAGAGCTGAAACCTAGGAATCCAGAAAGTACATGTTGACATCCATGTTGTAAATATAGTTCATGATTAAAATTACTAATTCAAATATTACAGTTCTTTACATATTTTAAATACAACAGAAATGCTATACAATATAATTTAAAAGTTCAAATCATAATTCTTACATCGCTGATTTTGAATAAAAATTATAAATGCAGTCACCTCTGCACTCATTGCTAAGTAGCTGTGAGATAATCTCCTAAAAATCCGCCAACATTGCACAACAGTCACGTGAGCATTGGTCACTCTTCAAGGTGAGTCATTTGCATTCAGCCTGATGAGGGAGTAAGGAAAAATGCGCTCAGTTCGCTTCTTGTTAACACATTGAATGTGCTGAAAACTATGTGCCAAACATGTTTGTGTTGTTGTTTGACCACTAATCTGCAGTAGCAACTGTTTCATATTTAAAAATTGTAGAAGAGCCACCATGTCTGGTAAGAGAAGTGAATGTGTTGCTAAAAAGTTGCGTAGGTCTATTGCATTAGAAGATAAGATGGACGTAATTCGTAGAATAGAAGGTGGTGATACCTGTCGTAATGTGACTACCATAATGAAAAATTCATATAAAATAAAATAGTCAATGCAACAGGCTACGAGAGTAAGTGCAACGCAAGTGAGTTATAGCAGAAGTAAACTTAGAAAGAATGGAGAAATTACTGTTGCTATGGGTGGATACCATGGGGGGGGGGATAAAAAATAAATAATAATAATAATAATAATTTCCCCTTGACTGAAATTACCATCACGGATAAGGCAAAGTCAATTTATGAGGAAATTAAGTCGTCAATGTTTGGGTGCCGGGGATGCATGTCATTGACTTCCCATTGATTTACATTATAAAAAGAGTTTCAATTTACGCCGGTTCATCCAGGAACGCATCCCCGGCGTAAATTGAGGTTTACCTGTATGTGTATATATACATATATATTTAATACTAACTCCTTGAAGCAGAGTCTTTCTTCAGAAGCTACTAGTATATTCACCTAGTCAAGAAATTGTCAAACTTTCATGGAATTCAAAGATTCATCACAACATTCACAAAGGCCAGCCAGTGGTCCCTAGCCTCAGCCATAAAAGTCCAAACTATGCCTACAAACCCTATTTCCCTAAGATCAATTTTTAATATTATCCTCCATCAAACCCAGGTTTTCCAAGTGGTCTCTTCCCTTTAGGATTTCCAACCAATATGGACCTCTTTCAAATACCAACAATAAAGTACCAAAGCATGCAACAAGATAGCACAAGTTTACAATAATATACAACGCCAAACTTAAGAATGTTTTTCAATTAAGAAATTTCTGCAGTAATACATTTCACAGATTAATACTAATTTTTCATTATTAAGTAACAAATTTATTTTTAAACATCATCATTCCAAACTTCAGAACCCAACCCACCAACTTCTACCAATCATACATCACCTGTCAGATTTTAATAGCAGAGCTTCATTTTGTTTTTCATTTTCTCTTTCCTTTCATATTCTATGCTTGTTTTAATTAGTAATTAGCACTGTTCATTTCAAATTAATTACAATTCACTATTAACACACATGTGCACATGCACACACGCATGTACTACATATATATATATATATATCTTTCTTTATTATTATCAGAAATAACTGATTTCAACATATCCACCAAGTTTAAGACTACATGTTCCCAGAATAAATCCTAATACCACTCAAGAGAATAAAGCCAACTTCAGATGACCAATTAACAAAAATAAATTGAAAACATGAACATTCAGCTAAAAATAGGCAACCCTAACAGCAAAATTCTGAGAAAGACTCTGATACCATTATTTCTATATATGTATTATTTCAGATCACAGTTACATTTAATTATTGTATTTAAATTAACAAAAAGTTCATTTCCATTTAATAAACTCTCTGAGTATTTATTTACCATTATATCCTGAAGGGGAAGAAAGTGATTCTTGTTCAACAGATACAGCTGTCACAGGACCTTCCTCTGAATCTTGCTCCTCTGTGCTAATGCTACTTGATGCATTCATAAGAAACACACACTTCAGAATGTGTCTAAGATCACCTGCAAAATTTGTCTGCAACTGGTCTGCCACACCAGCAATGCACACAAACAAGCGATGAACCAAATCCTCACTTGACCTGCACAGAAGCAAATACCATATATATGATCTGACAGACTGCAAGTTACTTAAGAATGTAAGATTTGAGGTTTCCACAGCGGTGAGTATGAAGATTTCCGTCTTCTGGGTTGTTGCGCTGTGTAGTCTGATCGATGTTAACAAACGTTTCAAAGGTCATACTGCCTCCGTCATCGCCCTGATGACGGAGGCAGTATGACCTCTGAAACGTTGGTTAACATCGACCAGTCTACACAGCGCAAGAACCCAGAAGACGGAAATATTCTTACTTAAGAATGCTGTATTAAGTGCACCAGTTATTTAGTGTCATTATATCAGACACTGATCACATTCAACGAACCTGAAAGGACAGAAAAGGAACTGGTTGTGTCCTATTTCATGTTGTTGAGTCAGTAAATACAAAGTTCCTGGGTTTGCAAATTGATAACCACCTGAATTGGACAAATAATATTGATAAACTGATACCTAAGTTAAGCGGAGCATGTTATGCAGTTAGATCTATGTTGCATGTCAGCAACACTGACACACTCAGATCAGTATATTTTGCCTATTTTCACTCTTTAATGAAACATGGAATAATTTTGGGGGGAATTCATCAAACATCAAAAAGATATTCACTTTACAAAAGAAAATTGTTAGATTAATGGTTGGTGTCAAACCTAGGAATTCATGTAGAAGTCTGTTTAAGATATTAGAAATCTTAGCTCTTCCACGTGAATACATATTCTCATTAATGAACTTTATTGTAAATAACCAAGAACATTTTCAAACTAATTCTGCTATACACAGTGTCAACACAAGGAATAATAATCAGATTCATAGACCAATTGCCAACCTCTCATGTTTTCAGAAGAGTGCATATTATGCAGGGATCAAAATTT
The DNA here is from genome assembly GCF_000696155.1 of Zootermopsis nevadensis. The sequence continues at coordinate 183,355 of NW_019059721.1, read as the reverse complement.
TCAACAGTCTACCATCAAATCTCACAAGTCTTGTAAATAAAAAGGCACAATTTAAAGTAACATTAAAAAGATACTTAATTACACACTCCTTTTACTCTGTCGATGAATTTCTAATGTTTATAAGTAAGTCATAATTTATCTATTGTATATAATGGGTGGATTTATTTGTAACTTATCTCTGCTTTATGTGAACCCTTTGTTCGTATTTTTGTGACATTTATATAATAGTATGACTTGTATTTGTATAACATGTATTGTATTATTATGACTTATTCTACATCCTATTGTCATCTGACTAACTTATGGATCCATGGAATGTAATAAAGATGTATGTATGTATTATCCTGATATTCATCTGGAGGGATGGAAAATTATTCTCTAAAGTTAACTACATAAAAATAATTGCTATCCAGATGTTGGCATCACTCACACACATTTAAAATACTGTGAAAATAAAATGAGATATCCAAGATGGATGACAAAAGAAAAAAATTCTAATAAGTTAATTAATGATATAGTGATCTCTTATTTCAACACCATTTTCTTTAAATAGAAATTATTTTATACTTAAGTTGTCATTTCAGGAGATAGTATAGCTGCGTCATATTGTGATATTAATTAAAATAATTATTATATTTGTTTACCGTCAAATCACAATAAAATAGTAAGATAAGATAATTAAAATGATTAAAATATCATCTTATGTTCCATATCGAGCATTCGATTTACATCGGAACATTAACAACATGTTTCGGTTTATCAAACCGTCATCAGGGGTAAATTATAAACTTTTAAACTCAAATTACAATTATTTATAGTTTTTACAATTTTATAATTTTATCATCTTTCTCAGTATATTTTATGAAAGTTGTGTATAGATATTATTAATATAACATTATTGTTGAGGTGGTGTTATTGATGTTTATACCAGTCATATATGAAATAGCAATCGGTTCAGACGTGTTCAGAGGAGAGATCCAGAAGTGTTACCATCTCCTGTTCCTCTGAAACACTTGTAACTACCTATAAGATTATGCAACATCATAACCCATAAGACCACAAACATAAGCACACACCTGAACTTTGCACGGGCTTCATTTCGATTGGCTATCTCAGCTGCTTGCATTGCCAAAGCAATTTCTTCATCATCCTGGCATTCAGAATTGAAAGACGAAGTATCACTGCTCATGCTGCAACTGAAATAAGATAGTGGAAGTGTAAAGTAATTCAAGAAAAATGATCAATAATATCCTTGTAACTAGCACATATGAATAAAGTCATCTTTGGACTCACTGCCGTGAAAACCTAAAATCCTAACTAGCACAACTCTCTGCAGAAATCAAATCAAAACATATAAAAAAAATTAAAAAGCACAGTAAAATTAAATCACTGTTACTGATGATGTGGCTAATGCTTTCACTTATAATCTATTCCACTTCCCTTGCCTTTTCCTGCCTAGACAAAGTCTGAGTCAATTCCTGAGGCAGCAGGGGTTTTGAAGCATGTGATGCCTGGTATTCCCAAGCATCTGAGGTAACTAACATAATCTCATGATACAGAATTCCCAAGAAAACAAAGATATCAATCTTTATGACACTACAGCATTCTTAGAGCATCAAAACCTTGCAAGTTGAGTCCATTATGGCTGGTCATTCTAGTCCAACCACAAATAATAACTGAAAACTAACTCCAAATCTCAACTCCACTGCTGTCCTCTGAAGTGAAGTTAATTACATTCAGCAATCCACAGCACTGTGTTTGGGGCATAACAAATCCCAAAGAGTGTGTATTAAGGTATACTTCACTACTTACAACAAAATTGTCCATTAATTTAACTTTCTGTATGACAGAACCCATTGAATGCACTGACTGATTTATCACTATCTGAAAACAACTTTTCCAACTACATTGATTACATAGCATTGAAAGATAGGATAATTTGTAAATTACAAACTGTAAATGACACTGTTGTGACCTACTTCAAAGTACTATTCCAGCATTTGCCTGGAGGGCTGAGGAAAACAATAAAAACCTTAGTGAAGATAACTGATCTCTGGATCTAATTTTCAAACCAGTGACCCTCCCCACCCCACCATATACAATATACTAATCACTCAACTACATTCTGCCCTCCAAACACATGGAGAACTGAGTGTGGAATTCTCCATGTAATATAAACTAGGTATAGCAAAACCCATTCTACAGCGAATAAGAATGGACAGTACACCCCACTATAATTAGTAAACTAAATCATCATTCATAGGCACGCAACACTATATCTGACCCAGAGTACAGAAGACTGAACCACATACAAAATAGTGGTACAGAAGACCATTCATTCCTCCGCATATTAATTTATTACATGAAGTACAAAAGACCCTACCGCATATACGATCTCACTACTTGGCGACAAGATCAGCCTTTCTCTCCACATAAAATTATTCCTGTCTGAAATACAACTAACCCCAGGCCACTGTAATCTTTTAGTAATTCAAAAGTGAAATAATATTGAAATAAAATACAAAGATGAGATTTCAGGTACTCACGGCAGTGAGTATGATGAAGACTGTCTTCTGGGATGTTGCACCATGCCTCCATCAACAGGGTAATAAGGCAGCAAGCACCTCTGAAATGTCAGTACACTTCTACCAGATTACATGGTACAACATCCATAACTACTAACTAACTAGATGGCTTAGGGAACCTGAAGGTTCATCACCGAATTAACCAAAGCCCTCCACTGGTCCCTGTCCTGGGCCAGCAAAATCCAATTGCCTTGAACTTCTATCTCCCATAGATTCCACTTGATATTGTTCTCCCATCTACGTCTAGGCATCCCCAGTGGTCTCTTCCCTTCAGGCTTCCCAACCACACCTCTCGCCCCACCCATCTCATTCTTCTTCACTTATCACCCTGACAATATTGGGGGAGGAGTACAAATTTTTAAGCTCATCATTATGCAATTTTCTCCATACCCCATCTTTTTCTCTCCTAGGCCCAAATATCCTCAACACCTTATTCTCAAACACCAGCAATCTATGTTCCTCCCTGAGAGTGAGAGACCATGTTTCACACCCATACAAAATAAGAGACAAAATTATTGCTTTGTATATTTTAATCTTTAGGTTCTTAGAAATCAGATGGGAAGACAAAATAGTTTGTACTGAAAAGTCGCAAGCATTTCCAGAATTTAGTCTCCTCCTAATTTCCTCATGAATATAATTTTGATATGTCATTGTTGTTACCAAATATTTAAACTTTGTAACCCTTTCAAAGGACTTGCTGACGACGAGATACTAACATGTACTTAGTTTTTTTCTGAATTTACTTCTAGACCCACCTCTCTACTATCTTCTAGTGAAACTTCTGTGCTCCTCTTTATTGTATTTTTTCATCACCCAATAAATTAACATCATCAGCATATGCCAACAGCTGATGTGTTCCATTCAACTGCAACCCCTCCTGCCTATCTTGGACTTTCCTGATGGTGTATTCTAGTACAAAGTTAAAGAGCAATGGAGACAAAGCATCTTGTTTCAGACTATTCTTGATGGAAAACGAATACGACAATATTTACATCATAATACAAACACATTAAAACATAAACTAAATACGGCATTAAATAAACAAATACATACTAATGCACCCCTGTACACATGCCTCCATGTGGAAGAATAATATGCCTGATTTCCAAAATGAGTTAAGAGGGAGATTCCAGAAGTATTGCACACACAAAGGAATGCAGCACATAAATACAGGATATAAAGATTCATGGACTGAAGACATGATTTATGAAACAAGGGGATACCTGTCCTATTAAGTAAAGCCAAATCCTAACACAGCACCCCTCTATTTATTGTAACACTCATGATGTGCCTCAGAACAGAAATTCACTATGAAATTACAAACAGAATCTCCAGGTAAAGTATCTACCATCCAATATGTGTGGCAGTACAATGTACCATTAAACATTATAATCACATCTGATATACTGACATATCATTTTGTTTCAATTGGCTAAACAAACAACTCTCTGGAATATTCAGTATACCAACTGTGTTAAAATCACTCATGTAAGAAACTACCTACAGCAACTTGGGGTGAATGGTATAATTAACTAAATTGCAAATCCAGTCACAACAAATCTGCTACTAGGATAAACCTTGATCTGAAAATGGAAACATCACGCAGAATAAGCAGCATACAGTAACAGGTTACATTCCAAAAATTCTGGTAGAACAGTTACAGATCAATCCCCCTCTTTTTTCCCTCATTGAAAGGGTAGTGGGCTCTTCTATAATGCAAGTGTTTTCCACACACTTTTAATAACTAAGATACAGTATAGAAACACACTTAAAATTCAGTACCAACAAGTTGAATTTGTCTGATGTGGGGCAAATGACTGTGAAGTGTTGGTAAAAAAGGGGCGTATGTGCCTACAAAGAACAACATCCCAGTGCATGCCAGCAAAATATTGTAAACTGATTTGTACCTTTCATGGGATGAACTCCTCAGCTGGCATTGTGTTGGAGATATTCTGAATGGGGGTGAAAGTTTAAATTTACTGCCACAACAATATTGGTGGTGGTAAAAGTGTAGAGCTCTAACAGGACTTGACTGTATTAAAAAATACATCATCCAATAATTTTCTAGCACAGAGATTTATTGTTAAAATAATAATAAGTAATTCTGATGTGATTATGTGGGAAAAATGTTTCTCTGATCACTGTAAGACTGAGGAGAAAGAGCATGGATATTATTAAACCGGATCTTAGGGAAACAAATTAAGGATATATAAATTAGATTAAATTTACTTACTCATATCTGATGGTAGGGAGAGTTAGTTTGGATTGGATTTGAAGTTTTCTTACCTGTCAGAACTTACTGTGACTGAACTCTGGCAACTTGAACTTGTAGAAGAAAAGCTGCTAGCTAGTGGCACATCAAGGCTCCTAACAGCACACACACACACACATTCTTTATAAGCAGTATAAAATTTTAACACAAATTTATTTTATACAAACACACAAAAGAACTGACAGCTGAAGCTTGCAATATTTATAAATGACCACAGTTAAACTCTTTTGCAATTATCAAGTGCAAGGCACAATTAGCAACCAAGACAAACAATTGGTTGTTTGCCTGCAAACCACAGAAGACAAAATTCACATATCAGCATCTCCAGATAAACCTGTTGAAAAAATAATATTGCCTTCATTCCCAATGGCTTATCTAATGCAGTGGAAGTGTTTCCCAGACTTTTCTGATTTATGAACTGGTAAAAAGTCAGGTACCTTCTCTCATACTGTGTGGTAAAAACAACAGTCTACAAACCTAAATCATTACTAGCAGACTTAACCATTGATATCTAAAATATTAGAATAAATGTCTTAATATTAAAATCAAAGATCTGTCATAATTACCCAGACCATATGTGATTAAAAATTATAAAATCACTGAAAGCAAATGAAATAAATTAAGTTGTTAGAAACTTCCTATCACTACATAATGGAAGAAAGTAATATTACCTAGTGAGCCTCTGTGCAAAGAAGTGTAATAATGTTCAACACAGACTAGTGACTAGAATGAATTGTGGGAGGGAGGGGGGGGGGGGGTTTGCACAGTTGCACACAGTCATAAAATAGAAAACATTTTATGATTCATGTGCTCATCATGCATGACTGCCCATGTTCTCAATGACACTAAATGGGAAAAGTACTGTATTTTTCACATGCAGCTACCATTAGGTAGATTTTATAAGTATGCCTAAAGGAGATAAAAGTGCATAGAAATAATGGCAAAGAAGAAAGTGGTAAAGGATGAAGAAACCGAATAAATAATTTCTTGTTGAATTTCATGGGCCTTTTCCTCTAGTATTGAAATATTCAGTTCCTACCTCAAAGAAAACATTGTGTCTCTATTACATCACTGATTGGTTAATATTGTGAAGGAAAAAAAAACATTGTCTATTCTGAGAATCATATGAAACTCATAAATGAAGAGTTACTCAATGTTAAAGCATGTGACATATACAGTTACTACTGTGTTTTAAAGGGTCACTACAAAGAGGTCTTACAGAAGATTGATCTCTGCAAGTTCTAAGAAATTGTGGCTTATTTGTCCATAAAGTCGAACTTGTGCAAGCATTAAAATTTCAAGGCCACCAAATGCATGATGTATTATTGTGGTCCCAACTTTATGCTGGTGTTTAATTCAGCATTATGATTAAATTGTATTAAACATGTATTCAATAACAAATGAGCAGACTTTCCATACAGTCACGATTATTATACATGAATGCAATGAAAGGACATTTCAATTAAACAATCTGATAACACCAAGAAATGTGAATCTAAATGGTATGCCAAATATTCAGAGGGTTAATGTCATCCTTATTATAATTAATGTAATCATTATAAACACTTTAAAGTTTCCTTTATGTTGCTGAGCCTCTAATACTACATGCATGACTCAATATGGTGTCCTTGCTGTGCTCATATTCATATGGGTGGGTTGTTTATAAACACACATAATTGAAACTAAGGTTCTGAATGCATTAAAACTTGCAGCACATATACTTCAATCTAACACAAATACAATGAACAACACACCAGACTTCTTGCTGACTCTGTATGCTGCCTGTAAAGGAATTTAGAAACTACTGCAACTAGCAGTGGGAATACCCTACTCTACATATCACCTCACCTTGGCCATCATAGGGATAGCTAAAATGGCAACTATTAGCAGATCCCATTGGCTGCATGGAATAATAGATGATGAAATTACATACTTATTGATAACTATAGAGTCTGAAAGTGAATTAGACAATACAGTATGAGTGTGAGTGCAAGTGCAAGTGAAAGTGGTGAAGCAGCACTACAAAATTAATTCAGCACAGGAGGTTACACTAGGCTTTAATACTCAACAGTGAAAGAGTTAAGAAACATACATAACAATAAAATAAACTTTATATTAACATTGCTGTTCTCTAGTATCTACCTGTGACTCTACAGTATCACAACTCACAAGAATGTAATAATCATCACCACTGTGAGAATTTCAATCTCACAAATTTAAGTTCAAACACTCCCATGCCACTCAGTCACTTCTGTATCAGGCAGCGCAATATAAGTGACAAAAGATTAACATGGAACAGCCCTTCTGCATTGTTGCCCTCAGTGGACTAGTGGTTAGTGTGCTCGCCACTGTTGCAGGTTCAAACCCGGCCAAGGTCAATGGATTTTTAAGGGTCATAAAATCTGTAGTTGAACTTCCTTCGAGGGGAAGTAAAGTCAGCAGTCCCATGTTGGAATGTAAAAGAGCCTTACGAGCATTAACAAGAAATTTCGTAAGCAAAGTTTAAAGTTTATCCCGCTACGTGCCATACAGGCACTTGGGGTGAGTGGTGGTATAGCTCCTCTCTTTCTTGACCTTGGCACTAGATGGGGTGAGTGGTCAGCATCACGCCCCGACCGGTTTTACCCCCGGGAAAAGACCCCGGTACCCATTGTGGAGGAAGCTGGGTGGGCCCCAGAGGCTAGAGGAAAAATCCTCTGCCCCCGTCGGGGATCGAACCCCAGTCGTCCAGCCCGTAGCTAGTCACTATACTGACTGAGCTATCCCGGCTCTTTCGTAAGCAAAACTTAGTGGAATTTCCCACCCATGTCTCTCCTTATTCTCTACTAGATGGCTATAGCAGACAAACCAGGATTGAGTACAAAGTAGGTAGAGGCCTTGTGACAGGCTGATCACTTGTCCAAGGAGTCCTACCAAATGCCTGAACATTCAAGAAACCTCCAAAAGGAGGCAGCCAAGACCCACACTAGGTTGTAGAGCCACAGGAAGAAGCCCTTCTGCACTGGGAAGACTCATTATGTGCTTCCATCTGCCTATCTTATGCCAAACTATTCTAACACATCAACATGGCAACAGTAAGTTACATTGGACGTTAAAAGGCATGGGACTAGCACAGATCACATAAACTTATTTCAACAAAATTCAAGTTAGCCTTCTGAAACTTATAGCAGAAATCAAGATGCTCACCTTCCACTTTGACTAGGAATTACTGCCAATGTTGATCCACCAGGCTGATTATTTGTATCAGATGCAACATTTTGTGAGGAACTAGTCTGAAGAAAAACATTTCTATTTCCCACTATCCTTCCAATTTCAGCTGTTTTCTGAGCCAAATGACTACTTATTTGTGTTGCACATTCTAAACCTGAATCATGCACTTCACTCTGCTGCTTTATCATACGATGTTCCCAGTTGCCTGCACTATTCAGGAGACAATCTGAGGTTTGACTTTGAGCTCCATCATGATTGTTGATACTGCATAAACTACACTGGCATTCTCCATTTGCTACACCAAACCATTTTTCACTTCCACCTTTGTCTTGTTCCCCATCCACCTTCACCACAATACAAGGCAAGGTTTTGTTTTGTTCATGTCTCCCACTTGATGTAACAACCATGTCCTTATTTGACCCATTCAACTGGAAGGTAGTTACAGGTACATCGTTAATAAGCCCTACTGTCCTCTTGTAAATCTCACCTCCATTAGGATCATCAGTATTTTCTTCAAACTCTTGCGGTATATCAATATTACAGGATGCAGCATTACTGACATTTGCAGCACCATAACTAAAGTTACCTACATTATGAGACATAAGAACATTTGTCTCTTGGCTATTGTTCTGAAAACTACTAGAAGTTGGACTAAAATTTCTAGTGGTGGTTTCATTACAGAAAACCCTGTCCCTCTTACTTTCACTACAGGACGTAAAATTTGCGAATTCTTTATCTCCATCACTTAAAACTTTGAAAGACCCAACATCAGATGATATTAGATCCTCTTTGTCAACATTATCTGCTTCTATAGTCAAGAAGCAATCCTGAAAAGCCACAATGTTCTCACCACTGTCAACCACAGTCGTATCACAGATATCATCATTACATGTTCTAACTACAGTTATAAAACACCCATCCACATCAAAATCCTGACATGATCCACCTCCTGTGTTTGTGCTAACACTGCTGTAAGACTCAGCAGAACAATTCTGTAATTCATTCACACACCTGCTAGGGTTACTGGACACTGCTGGTCTATCACTCAGAGTACAGCTGCATGGAATAGTTTCAACTTGCCACTGTTGTTGACATTTATGAGCATTATTACAGCAAGTCTGAGCAGTACATGAATTCTCTGTCATTTTTGTTTCACTTGATATCAATGAAGGAGCTGAAGCTGTATCAGGCGATCTGTCTGAAAAACTTCCAGTGTCACTATAACTTACAACAGTGCCCACTCCAGAATCTAAAGGTGACTGAATACTTGAATCTTCTTCAATGTCATTTGACACATCACCAACAGGAGAAACATTTGGGCTGCTAAGCAGTAAAGTGGACAGAGTAGCTGTCGCAACTGACAGAGCTTCACGGGAATCCCCATCAGGAAGTGATCCTCCAGCACCCGGAGATAGGTCTGGCATTCTAGGACTTGTAATTCTTTCCATATGTGCAAGCATTGACTCATGACCCACTTGGTTAGCAAGAAGAAATCCACACACACTAGGTGTGGGAATTTTAATTGTATCTGAATATGGCAAGTGACTGCAGGAATCAGAATATTGGGACTCTACTGTAGTGGCTGTAAGCCTGGCAGATTCATATGTTTTCATCTGGAAGTCAAGGTTGGAAGCACAAGATGAGGAAGATGATGCTGACTGCTGACCTGTACTTAAACGTTCTCCAAGTACCAAGTTTTCTCCCAACTCAGGATTACTATATTCTGTTGGGAAATCTTCTGGTAATGATGTCAAAGTATTACCGTCATTCTCAACAGAACTCGTAATCTCTTCCGACTCATATGCACCTGTAACAACAGTTTCACATTCTGAAGTTTCACCCACATACTCAGTTTCATCTTCACTTTCTTCAGTGCTCTCCCATGATGGAACAACTTCACTGTCACATACTTTTGCTTCTTCCTCAGTCCTGAATATGTTTGTAACACTGGCACACAACTCAATTCTGGAAATATTTTCATTCACTCCATTGTTAAGGGGATCTTGAATTTCTCCAACATTTCTTGAAGATGTACTGGCATAAAAGTCTGTAACAAACTGCTTACAGCTTGGGTAGTCAATGTAAAAGCGAGTGACGAAATCATCAAGATCAGGCACTGTGGGATACGATGGGGCTGCGTTGGCTGTTCCGACTGATTCAGCAGCTTCGTCAATTTCAACTGAATGGCCCGAAGAACGAAAGTCAATAGGTTCTTCTGATGAACACAAAAATTTTTCAAGAGTAAACAGTTCCTTGCTATTCAATGTCCACAATAACTCACGTATCTTATGTAGCAAAGTCTGTAAATAAAGTAAGCATGTCAGAAATCAGAACAATTATATGCAACAAGTTTTAAAGATTAATGCATTTAAGTGCTAAATTATTATGAAGTTCCAAAACAAATTCTTCAAACAAAGTTCATAAAATGAACACATAATGTGGAAGTCACATTTGTTTCCAAATCTATTCAACAGAAGATGATGGTACCGAGTGCTTACACTATAAGTTGTAAAATAAATTTAATTTTGGTTCAAATAAGGCTAAAGTAAATCCCAGTTTAAAAGACAAACTTTATCAGCTTCCTTAATAATGGCTGAGATAAAAAAAATTATTTTAAACATTTTATGATATAATTCACCTCTAACAAAACACAAAGTAATATAATTTCCAATTTTATGCAGTGTGATACTGTTCATGTTCTTAGTTATGCAATAACAGATCTCTAATCGAAATAAACAAAATCTGAAGGTCAATAAGATAAACTAAATTGCAAAGATAACATTTGAAGAACACGTGTACACCAATAATAGGGTACATATATCCATTCCTGCAACATCCTTCCTTAAGGAGATCTGATCAGGTGCAATGCAACTTAAGTACTCAAGAGGCAGCCAGTTCAGTTCAGTTCAGTTCTAATACCAGATACTGATGAAATTCATCATTTTCAAACAGTCTATTCAGGACAATGCTGAAGTAGCACCTGAACTACCACTATCACAAACTTCAGTTCAATAGATAATCAACTCATGTAATGTTAAACAACCTCGTAGTTGATATAACCCAATAAAATAACCAACAAATAAACATAAAAAATACTTAAAACTTTATATCTATTACTGAGTTTCATTTAATATTTTTTAATAACATTGGGTATATAGTAGCTGTACTGAAACCTATGCCATGTACATTTCTGTTTATGCTTTGTACTTTGCATGATGGTATCTAAAATTACCAATTACTTTGACATGTGAATGAGTAACACAGCAAATAAACAGCATTCACATCTCACATTTGACAAAATACCCCAAATGGCAGTTAAAGTTAACTCATTAACTTATATTTGTAACCCGTATCTGAAAGATTTATAGTAGTTACAGAAGCTCACAGAGAAGCAAATTTGATTTGTAATACATGCATTATGCTCAAGATAACACAAAATGCATCAGTGATGCAAATAAATTTCCTATTTACTAGTGAACATAAATCACTAAACACTAAGAAAGTCATTACCAAACTCCATTATATTAAAAAAAAAAGTCAGAATAAACAGTTTCCAGCATGTTTTCAATATAATTTGGTCCTGATGTTCATTTACTATGGAGATAAGCATACTGATAACAAAGTAAACCAATAATAAAGACAATCAAGGTATAACACTGCATAATTATGTAAATAAAATACAATAACAAAAAATGGTTCAAATCAATGTTTAAATGTCATATATACTTCATGAAGCAAACATCTTTTAGTGTGATGAGCCATTTCACAGGCTTCTTGATTTAAGGTTATCACACATTTTGTGTTAATTTTTGTGATCCTAGTCACAGCTCCATATAATAAACTGTTTACATGGATTAGTGTTTCTTAATCTAAGCTTCTTCCCCCATTTAAAGAATGGAGTTTAGGTCCAGACATGGAATCTGGACCCTAATTAAGTGTTCACATGAACACAATTCAACATTAACACCAATGAGTAGCTGCAAGAAATATGTGAAGTCCTTTCCTCTCTTGCTGATCATTAAGTCACTTCCTCCCCTGCCACTACTGATTGGTTAAGCCACATGGCCTGATGAGGCATTGTGAGGTGACTGGAGTTGCAAGGTTGTGCATGTGGGCCCATAGTAAACATCCACACGCGAATGTTAGTCACATGCAAGTTCTACACTTTACAAGCATTGTTACAACCAAAAGGGTTGCTTTCTGTTTCATTTTTATATGACCCCCATTTAAGGTTTTTCTTAATTTAAGGTACAAAATGTTTGTTCCCCAGGAAAACCTTAAATGGGAGATTCACTTAAGTTTGCTTTAACCTTCACAAGAATTAGAAGGCCTAGAGTTCCAGCAACAAAACAAAATTAAACCTCAAAACTTTTTCAGTGCTTACTAACATGCCACAATTAATCAAAACTTGTAAAAAGTTATGCAGTCTGGAAAATGAAATATTCATGTGGACGATAGAAGCGGGAAAATGTAACATTATTTTATATGGGATGTATTCGGGACCGAACAAAACGGACGATGCATCCGGGAAAACGATAGTTCCGGGAACGATGGATAGAGGTTTCACTGTATATGATCTGATGGAATTATGGATGGAACAAGACTGGAAATATGTACTCTGTACCAGAATATACAGTTTCCACATGTATTCCTTTTACCTTTGAATTCTGAATGCTGCTAAGACGCAAAGAAATATGCCATATCATATATACAGTACAGTAACATTAGCCTAAGTATTGCCCACAAACATGTGGCAACAGATTGCAGACAATGTAAGAACATATGATGTGAAGCTTTCATGATGGCTTTCATTAACAAGTCTTCTCGGGCTATCAGCCATGTTAGTAAACAGCCTTGAAAATGAGGATAGAGATGGTCCTCAAAATGTCTGCAATTAATGACCATCTAACACGGCTGATAGCCCGAGAAGACATTATTAATGTAAGAACACATTCATACCATTTCAACATATGATTTATTCATTAACTCTTACCTACTATCTTATTATTCACAAAAAAATCTGCCATGAATTATAATCCAATTTATAAAAATTCCATCATTACCATCATTATCATAACTAAAACACATGAACATTCATTTTACAGACAGTTTTCCTTTTTCTGTACTGTTTCCTCTGTTTACTGAAAACTGACTATTGAGTGAAAAGTTTCAAAAGATGGCCTTAACTCTGTTTCAGTATACAATACAAACTATCAACAAATAAAATGTACAACCTGTGATAAACACTGAAATGACTTTTAACCCGCTAATTTTAATAAAAACGTATTTGCAAAAGAAAATGACTGTATCTCACTCAAACAAATTTAATTTCTAAATTTATAAAACATGTGTTTTAATAACTTTAAGTAACACAATCCATAATAATACAATGCAACATGAGTAAGCTCTGTGGTAGTTTACTAGACTCATTCAATTCATAGGTCATGGAATAGAAACCTGTACAAGTGAAATTTGTTTCATCCAGTAACCATATAACTGTTTTACACTGCACAAATAATTACTGTATCAAAGTTGTGTAGTTTTCATCATATGACTGTATATTAACCCTTCAGTGTGGAGTGCCGAACATCGCTCGTCATGACGTAGTCATCCCATGGCGTGGAGTGCCGAGCACTGCTCGCAGAATGCGCGCTAAGACTTCTCCTTCTTCGTAGCGACTGACCTTGTATTTTATGTATTCTGGATCCAGTAGCCATGTAGAGAAAAATGCTGGCTATCGATTGATATATAACATGACTCTGACAGATCGATTTTACCAGTGTTTTTCGACTTTGAAATATAGATAAATTTTTGAACTCAACTGCATTCAGCCTCTGCTTTGTGGCCCTCTCTAGGGAAGACAAATAGGGTAATAAATTTAAGGTTTTGACCAGACGAACCTCTCACTGATTCCGAAAGTAGCGTGTTCGATTCAGATGATGAATCAAGTGTAATCGATGATTTACCTGTTCGTGAATTTCTTACATGTGACGAATCTGAAAATGAATACAATGACGGTGAACAAAGTGGGAGCAGTTTACCGAGTGTGGCACTTCCTACTGCTTTTACATGGGAGAACATGGACAACTATGTAGGGCAAAGAGAACAATTTGTCGGCAATTTTGGGCCTCAAAATGAAGTGAAAAGTGTGACTGAATCTGTGAATGTGTTCAAACTCTTTTTCACTCACGAGCTGATATCTCTAATCGTGCGTGAAACAAATCGCTATGCAGAGAGATATTCCACACAAAACTCAACTTTTAAGGTAAATTTTTTACCTTTCTATAAAGCATAGAGTGTTGTGAACATTTTGTTCAAAGTTTCACTAAAATTCATCAATTATTAGGGAAGTTGTGCCCATATAAGTAAAATGATGCACTTTCGGCTCAAATTTAAATCCCCAAGCAGAAACTCCTCCCACAGCACGGTATAGACTTGGGATTTAAATGCTCCCACGCTGAAGGGTTAAGTGGCACTAGAGTTAAGTTGAATCATGTGGACAGACATGATCAGCCCTAATATGAGTATAATTAATGCACATCATGCAAACAACACATGGTAAGAAGATATCCGTCTTCTGGGTTATTGCGCTGTGAGAACCTCAAGTCTTACATAACACATGGTAATGTATAGTCATCTTGATTATGCATTCACTTTATGCACATGATGCATATAAATTGTCTTTAATAAATAATACTAACCCTGAAAGGACGGAACATTTCAGACATATCAGCAGGTGTTCTGTCGAGGCACAGTGGACCTTCAGGGAAAATAAGCAGACCACTAACAATGGCAAGACGTGGGATTGTAAACATAAGCGCTGGATCATAGTCATCTACCATCTCCTCTGTTAGAAGATTCATTTTTAATGCTCTGTAAACAAATAATGTGAAAATTAGATGAGAAAACAAATGTTAATAATCCCTACAAACATAGCAATTTATAAGTTATATGAATGAAGTCACAAAATAATCCATACTGCAAATGTATATACGCTTATAACAGGGGTCGTCAACCTGGTCCCTACCGCCCACTAGTGGGTGATTCAAGCTTTCATGGTGGGCGGTGGGGTTTTTTGTCCGTTGTTACAAATTTTGTTCTTCCTCCATGTATTGAATACATTGCTAACAACTTCACAAGTTTGACTTTTTAAAATATGGTTTTGCAATTTACTTTTGAATTCCATCTCTAAACTTTGAATATAGATAATAATTCACCAGACACTTCTCGAAGTTTACTCGTGGACGAGGGAGCAACAAATGAACTCCGTAACCAAAGGCACGAGTTTAGTGCGCATGACGAGGGTGGGACTTACCACCGGCTATCACTCAGTCTTCGAGCTGTATCTCTTTCATGGTGGTGGGCAGTACGTGCAGCACCAGTGGGCAGTAAGGAAATTTTACCATCAACAAAGATACAAAAGTGGGTGGTAGGTATAAAAAGGTTGACGACCCCTGGCTTATAACAATTAGCCTTTTTACTTGTCCAAAATTATCACTGTTATTGGTGTATGTATATATATTTATTGCAACAGTTCAGACTAAAGCAATTTGTGTGAAAAAGTCACATTTTACCTTCCTAATATTTCATCCTTGGTCACCTTATGAACTATAGCAATTTAGTGCAAAAAAGGGATACCATTCTTTGATGGCAGGAGGCAGAAAAGAGAAACATAATGCAATTCGGTATTGAAAATGGGGTTCTACCTGTGGAAGGTTGCATGTTTCATACCTAGGTAAATATAAAATATAGAGACCCACTGGAAATGATAAATATCAATTGCTATACCTCTGCAATGTCTCAGAGAACAAAACAACAACTAACTGCTGCAGTTCATATTCCTTGGTTGACTTCACAGGCACCATCGCACTCACATAACACAGTTCAAATTCTGCAAAGAGGCGATCAAAAATCTTGAGTGCCTCCTGCAGTCTTTCTCCAATCACTTCATTAATCCCACTGGCTAAATTTGGCTTCAAAGCAAGGTTGCTAGTGTTTCCACGGAGACACTGTTCTCGAAGGAGGTTGCGAACATTCTCCAGCGCCTTTGTTAATGCTTTTGCTAATGGCCGCATTGCCGAACTTTCACCCTCGCGATTCATGATGCTAGAACCAGCAGCCAAACACTAGAAATAAAAGCACGTCATTAAAAAGAGTATTCTGAGAAGTATATTTTAATTTGGCCTGAAAGCATCACGTTAATGTTTATAATTTAATACCGTCAATACCTTATACAATGAATGCTTCTGTAGAAAATATAGTGTCCAATCATGCAAATGCCAGACTTTGGGAGCATATTCTACAGGCTATTTCGAGCAAAAGAGTCCTATAAACAATAGTTCAATTCATAACAGTACTGAAAGAACAGTCAGTGTAGTGCAGCAAACTACAGTCATCGTAACAAACACATTTGTTCTCAGTCTGATTGTTGTAGACGCTGATGCAGTTGTTCTCAGTAGTGCAAAATTATTAATCAAATACCCTCCAGCCTTTCACATTTACAAAAGGAATATGCTAAAATGAATTTCATATATGGATTCTTTAATGGAAAGTGTAGGGCTGGTGTGGAGATCTACAATTTGAGAGGTGCTACACCAAAAAAACACACACAGTAATAAATAATCATATTACATAACATGTGGCATACATTAAATATTTAGGGTATGATATTAGCTGTGAACACAACAATAACATACTAGGAAACTATTAACTTCCAATCCACATATGAAATAAAATAAATAAATAAGCAACCTACTTATAAGAACAATGCAGCATTAGGTACATAAATTTCTGGGGCACATAGTCAATGAATGATGAAAGGATACCTGAAATTTCATTAAAACACACATACCCAGGGGACATAGAAATCTGAAACAACCAAAGAAAATATGGACTGATCAGTGAATCTAGAACAGGCAATACTGTCTACTCCATGAACTTCAGAAGAATTTTAGGTACTACCCCCACTCAGGGTTCAGCCCTGAGTCAATTACTTACATATTAAAATCCCCCACACAGCGTTTTATTCTGTTCTCAAATCCAATGTCCATCAGAGAAACCTTAAATGGAAGCTTTGTTGAAATCACTAAGCTATACATATCTAATGTAATGATGAGACACTCACTTCAGCACCAAACCATAGTTGACCAGCCAAGTTTTCCTGCATTACATCATCTGGAAATTTGACACGGAAGTCCCTGTTTGCTCTCTCAGTAGGAATAACATCATCCATAATGTGATTGCAGATAGTTAACACCTAAAAATCAATGTAAGAAATGTAGGATTTGAGGTTCACACATCATTGAGTCTGACTGAAGATGGCAGTCTTCTGGGTTGTTGTACCATGTAGTCTGGTAGAAGTTTACTGATGTTTCACAGGTCCTTGCTGCTGCCATCATCAAGGCAATGACGGAGGCAGCAAGGACCTGTAAAACGTCAGTAAACTTCTACCAGATGACACAGAGCAACAACCCAGAAAACAGCCATCTACAAAGTAAAAAACATTGTTTCCCAAAGCTATTATAATTTCCAGTCTATGATGTGAAGGTGGTGAAATGATATATAAATGTATTTGGAATAACTGGTAACATATATAGTGTCAGCAAATTGCATAATAACAATGGGGGAGCGTAGGAAACCTTGATACAAAACAAAAATGTAAAAAGAATAATTCATTGGAAGGAATTTTTACAAAACTATCAAATGTAGCAAATACATTAATCACAATGTGAGAGGATCAAGGATCACAGGACATGAAATATGAAGATAGTTCCCTGCAATACCATAGTCAACAGTGATCAACACTAAGCACACAGTAGTACTTACAGTTGTATTGTGCGGTCATCCCATGGTAGTAACACATCAGCAAGGGTAAGCAAAATGAACTTTATGTTGCACGAATATTGTGCTATGTATTTGATCCTTGGTGCTTGTGGTAAAGGGGCCTATGCTGCAGCCAGAGCTTATGTGGAATGGTATGCAGCATGCCACCATTTAGGCAGTAATGTGCTTTACTGGCAAGAGTATGAGGGAGACTGGCAATGCCCTACCATCACTGGATAGGAGTTAACCATGCATTTGCCAGATACCAGCACTTGAAGACATGATTATGAATATGGAGGCACAGACTCCATGTCACAATGCATGAGGAATTGAGGTGGGTGAAAACACCACACTGTCTATTTAATCCTCAAGGATCAAAACCTGTACCCATATCATTATCCACAGGTCCACTCATCTTGTGTCTCAAGATTATCATCATCTCCAATACTGCAAGTGGCTTTGGCAGAACATGAATGTGATCCAGGCTTTTTGAGGCACATTTTATGATCAGACAAAGCAGCATTCACACATGAAGATGTCTTCAACAGTCACAACATCCACTTGTGGGCACAGCATAATCTCCATTTAACACACTACTGGAGCATTAATGTGTGGGTCGGTATCATAGGCAACTGTGTGGCTAGGACATACCTACCACCCAATTGCCTCAATGCCCCTGTTTATTGAGTGTTTCTGCAGGAAATGCTACCAGTACTGCATGAAGATTTATCAATGGCAGTTTGCTGTAATATTTGGCTTCAATAGAATGGGGAAATGGTGCATTTTTGTGCAGACCCAACAGCACCTCAACACACAGCTTCCTAACAGGTGGCTAGGACATGGCAGCCCTGTATCACAGCCTGTGAGATCAATGGACCTAAACCATCTAGTCTTCCTTTAAGGACACCTGAAAGAAATTGTTTACAAGAATCCACGGATTGATACTGAAGATCTGACAGCAACGTTTCATGCTGCTGTGGCAACCAGTGATGCAGACAGGTTACGACGTGTGCAAGCAAGTATTCCATGATGTGTTGTTGCATGTCGATAAATACACGGCATACACTGTAATTACTGCCCTCTCAGTTATGTATATGCTGTGTTCTATGTTGGCAAGCACTGTATAATTCTCAAATGATGTTTATCCTGATATGTAAACTGTGCATTCTTCTTATGTACACTATTCTTTGTATTAACACACTTTTTCATGAGTGTCACCTGCAGTTTTTTGTAGTTATTCAACCCTGTGTGTCTGCCTCTAACTTCCAGCATTACCACTAATTTCTTTGCTACTTATGATCAGTGTGACTTGCCCCATTTAGTAATCCTTATCGTTTTTAGTATGATATCTTGAGAACAATTCCTTCTAGATAATTCTTCTTTTATATTTCTGTTCTGTTTTGTGGTTTTCTACCCATTCCCACTGTTGTTATGCACCATTTTTCCCATGCCGCATATTTCCATGCTGGATTGATCTTCTTTTGATTAATATTATAAGGTTTAGGATGTGCAACAATAAAATCTTTCCCACCTTGACGTCAGTCTCACCTTTGCTTGGTCCTCCCATTATAACCAAACTAAGCTCTGGTGAGTAAGTCCAGGCCATACAACCCTAACATCCAGGATGAAGGAAGTGTCATTATATATTTCAAGAAACCCGACTCATGTAAAAGACCATAAAGTCTGTTGTGGAGAAAATATAAGATATATTTTGAGAAACCAAGTCATGACAGTATAACCATTACATTGCATGTGGAGGAAATGCCAGTTAAAAATGAAGGTAGTAAATATGTAGGTTTAGTAGTTATACAGTATATTGTATTTATGTTGTTTAATTACTTTAACCATAAATCTATAATGTGTCACACTAGTGAAGCATGACAAACCATCATTAACACCACTCTGATTTTGTTTTACATATGAGGCCTTGTCAAGGTTAAACAACTATCTCACATAAAGATAGTTGCATCAGTCTGGCTTTGGTAAACATGGTGACCTCTACAAGGTAGACATCATGTTTATATCAACAAGCTTTTATCAATGTGCTAATGCACAACTGTACACCATAAATCTAAATGCTTTATACATACAGAGGTTCCCAAACTGTGAGAATGCACAATACATCATTATACCTTAAAACTGTTGTAGTTATTTTCGACAGTTACTACAAAAAACAAGGAAAGATTAAAAATTTTGTAAGGATGTGTAGCTGTTAAAGTTAAACCAACTATTTACTGTATGTATAGAAATTTTATGTTTTCAATATTAATCAATTGCACTGTATTAAAACGTCACAAGTATGAACAATGTAAAAGAATTATAACTTCTCTGTTCCCTCTCCAACTTAAAAAAGTAAACCTAAATAAACATGATTTTCAAGGTACAAAACATAAAAAATTCAGAATGCATAGAATAGATGGCAGTTTATGAACATTATAAAGCTGCCGAGTTCCTATTTTTGATGAAAGTATATTAAGAGATTCCCAGCAATTATACAATGTGATCACTCCCTTGTATTACAAACTCATTTTAAGTCAGGACAGTAATCTTCAAAGCATATCAGCTAGTGTAACAAAGGTCTTACATTCAGATAACCCTCTGAGATGTCAGACATATTTAATAGTATAAGAATGATTTATTTTCACATTTCTAACCAAAACATATAAGCATAATCTTAAATCAAATAGAATAGTTCTGAATGAATTCTTCAGCATAAAACATGTGTTGTTTGAATGTGAAGAACAGTTTGCTTTCATATTATTCAGCTTAAAGTAATTCGCAAAACATGTACAATATCAAATTATAATGCAGCAGAGTCCTGATTATTCAATCTTTGGTTATACAACTTTCTGTTTTATCTGACATATCATGAGTTACGGTCAGGGAATAAATTCCAACAAGACTGCACTTGCTTACATTGAATAACAAACAAAGGCAACTGCTACAGATGAAATATTGTCAAGGCATTGTCTTGACCCTTCCACAAAGAAAGGGAAGGCGGCTCAGAAGCAAATACCCAATAATATTTTTTTTTAAAAAAACTCTCTATCTCTCTTTGAAATACAAATTTACATTTTGTTAAATACTATGCTTGTTTGCAAGATTTCTTCATTTGATGTTATACTGTATTTTTTATACAAAATAAATTTGTATTTACCCTCATCTTTTTCAATAGTCTCCTGTATTATCTGACATTTTCAATTATACAACTGTCCTCTGATCCCATTTAGGTTGGATAACTGGGACTACACTGTCATACATTATTTAACTTGGATCCATTTACCTTATCCTGGCATTGCCTGAGATGGTTAACAAGGGCTGTACATCTCTCTGGATCCTTGCGTCCATCAAAGCTATCCAGTTCAGCTGCAACAAGGTTTAATGCCTCATCGGCATAGAAAAACTGCGCCAGCAAGGATGGATCATCTCTCTGAAAGATAAATTATCTACACTATACTATACAATAATTCACACCATATGTTTTGTATTACCTCAAATTACACATGAACAGTTGTCAGAAAGAACAAATATAATTTTCATCAACCTATTCTGAAAAGAAAATGGAAATTTTTGAAGTTTCAATGTTAATCACTGGATCCTTATATGACACAAAACTGAAAGACAAAGCAAATTAAAAGAAAATAAATTTATTTTTACTGACCTACCCATTTTAGTAAAACAAAAAATCTATTGGACGTGTGAAATTATTTACAGGACACTTCAAAAATATTTTCGCAATACACCGAAATTCTAAAGTGAAAGCCAGAAACAAAAAAGCTTGAATTCATAAAGATATCAAAATAATTGATTCTTCACAGACAGCACTGAATAA